>CM053569.1:65993579-66299927 GCA_028646485.1 Cryptoprocta ferox
TTCTTATCAATACGATTGTTTCTGTTTGTGATTAATTGTTTTATGTATTTGGGTGCTCCCAAATTCTGTGTGTAGATGTTTATAATTGTTAGCTCTTCCTGATGGAGAGACCCTGTAATTATTATATAATGTCCTTCTTCATCTTTTGTTACTGCCTTTACTTTAAAGTCCAGTTTGTCCAATATAAGTATGGCTACTTCGGCCTTCTTTTGACTTCCAGTCACATAATAGATATTTCTCCATCCCCTCACTTTCAATCTGAAGGTGTCTTCAGGTCTAAAATGAATCTCTTGTAGACAGCAAATAAATGGATTTTATTTTTTTATCCATTCTGCTACCCTATGTCCTTTGATTGGAGCATTTAGTCCATTTACATTCAGTGTTATTATTGAAAAATATGGGTTTAGAGTCATTGTGTTCTCTGTAGCGTTCATGCTTGTAGTGGTGTCTCTGGTACCTTGTATTCCTTGCAACATCTCCCTCATAGAGTCCCTCTTAGGATTTCTTCTAGGGCTGCTTTGGTGGTGATGAATTCTTTCAATTTTTGTTTATTTGGGAAAACCTTTATCTCTCCTTCTATTTTGAATGATAGACTCTCTAGACAAAGAATTCTTGGCTGCATATTTTTTCTGTTCATTACATTGAAGATTTCCTGCCATTCCTTTCTGGCCTGCCAAGTTTCAGTAGATAGGTCTGTAACCACTCTGATAGGTTTCTCTTTGTATGTTAGGGCCCTTGTATCCCTACCTGCTTTCTGAACTCTCTCTTTATCCTTATATTTTGCCAGTTTCACTATGATATGTTGTGTCAAAGGTCGATTCAAGTTATGTCTGAGGGGAGTTCTCTGTGCCTCTTGGATTTCAATGTCTATTCCCTTCCCCAGATTGGGGAAGTTCTCAGCTATAATTTGGTCAAGCACCACTTCAGGACCTTTTTCCCTTTCTTCATCTTCAGGAATTCCTATGATACGGATATTGTTATGTTTGATTGTATCACTCAGGTCTCAAATTCTCCTTTCATGCTCCTGGTCAATTTCTCTCTCTTTTTCTCGGCTTCCTCTTTTTCTATAATTGTGTTTCTAATTCACCTACTCTTCTCTCTGCCTCTTCAATCCGTGCAGTGGCCACCTCCATTTTATTATGCACCTCATTTATAGCACTTTTTAACTCATCACAGCTATTTTTAAGGTCCTTAGTTTTTTTATGAATAGCTTCTCTGCTGTCTTTCATGCTTTTTTCAACCCCAGCGATTAATTTTATGACAATTGTTCTAAATTCTTGCTCCATTAAGTTGCTTATATCTGTTTTGAGCAGTTCTGTAGCTGTGACTTCTTCCTGGAATTTCTTTAGAGGAGAGTTCTTCCGTTTTGTCATTTTGGCTAGCTTTCTGCCTCTTGTCAGTTTTAAAAGCTTGTTATGCACTCTGCACCTGTGAGTATTACTATATTAAAGGAGGCTAATTGACTGTCCAGGGCCTGTCCATTCAGGAAGAGTTTTTTAATGGTGTCTCTCGGTTTCTCTTGTTGTACCTTTGGTTATTTTATTTCCCTACTCAGTGGTATTTGGGACTCTCCACCATGTGTACTTTGGCTTGTTTCTGGAGGTAGCCCTGAAAAGACAGACAAACACACAGGGAACAAAAGCACGAAAACGCACAGACAAATCAAACAAACAAGCAAATCAAGAGGGGAAAGAAAAAAAAAAGAAAAGGAAAGAAAGGGGGGAAGGGGAACAAAAAACAAAAGACAAAGGACAGTCTAAAAGCATAAAACCAGAAATCCCAGCTACAAATAAAGAGTAGGGTGGAGGCAGTGCTGTTGGAAGAGCATCCACAAAGAGAGAAGTGACAGGGGTGTGGAGGAAGTGAAATTGAATGTTGACCAGGCAGAGAGACTAAAAGGCTTAATTCAGAGAGGGAAAGAGGGGAATATGGTAGGAGGTGAGGAGAAAAAAACGAAGATAATGTTCCCCGAAGAAGCTATATAGTCTGACTATTCCAGAGGGGAAGAGAGCATCAAGTGAATGAAGTAGCATCAAGAGAATGGATTAAGTATGACTGTTTAGGCAAACCAGTGTCCCACATGCCCAGTCCAGCAGAGGGGAGAGATAAGAATGAAATAAGGAAAATATATCTGAATAGCAAGAATTGATCTAATCACGACAATGCATCAATGGTGGTCTTTCCTTGGGGGGTGGGGGGAGGCAGCTCTCCAGCCCAGATGGGCATGGTTTGGTGTAGATAAGTCTCGTGGGCTGCTCCCAGAGGCCCTGCCTTGGTGGTTGTGGTGAGAAGAATGGCGGCGCCCCAATCCCTTCTCGAACCAAGCGTTGCAACCCACTCTTTTGGGTTCGATCTCCCTGTGCCATGGGCATGCCAAGTTGTATTTTCTAAGCCCCGCCTCATTTCCAGATCCTAGTCCATGCACTTTAATGATACCGCCCAAAATATACTCCCACAGGCCAGGCAGCTTCCTAGTTGGGGATCGGGTAGGGGGAGTAGGGGAGCAGTTTCTCCTGGCACCGCCTGGGATAAGGACACTGAGCCCAAGGAAAGCACTCCAGCTAGAGAGAAAGGATCTCTCTCCCCGTGCCCTGCGGTTACAGGTGGGATGATAGGATCCCTCTCCATCCCAGGCCGAGGTTTCTCACTTCTCTAGAGACAGCTCTATGAGCGTTTTCAGCATCTTTCTCTTCACCTTGTCTCTCCATCGCTCTGCTTGCTCTCCACGGCTCTCCGAGGAGGGGGCTCCCTCCCCTCCGAGCCTCGGGGTCCCGTCCCGTTTTTACTTTCCCCAGTTCGCACTCACTCACACACCTATGGGGCTGTCTTCTTAGTGGACTCTGTGTCTTTTCCTCCCAGACTCTTGGGGATCAGAGTATTGTGGCTTCAGTCCTTCTTAGTTTGATAGATGCAGGCAGGTGAAAATTACAGAGCTCCCTACTTCTCTGCCATCTTGCCCCGTCCCAATAAACTTTTTTTAAAATGCAGGAAACTGCATGGAGAAAATGAGCTTGCGTTGGAACTGAGAAATGAGAGATGTATCACGTTTAGGGAAGCATTGTGGGATTTGTAGAGAATGTGTAGGAGACAGAGATCACTGGAAGAGATGCATTTAAGATCTTGCTGGTTTTCATTGCATTTCCTTTTAACTTTTCTTTGACAATATAAATATCTAAAATACTGTAAAATTATTCTGGCCACCATACTCATATTAATTTAAATGTGATACTAAGTAAATGCTAGACTGGCCCTAGCAGCAGTCAAATTAAATCATCTTAGGGTTATTACCATTAAAAACTGAATAATAATGTTTTCCCACTGGAATTGAAATTATTCAATTGCTCTTGAAGTTTAAGTTTTATTCTACTGGCAAAGAAGATTTTTAAGTCAGTTATTGGGCAAAGTGTAGTAACAATGATATTGAACAAGCATGTTTACAAATAGTGTCTCTAGAAGTAGAACCAGTTGGAAAGCAATTTAGAAAATGGGGATACATCTATATATTTTTATTGTCATTGATTACAATTGAAAGACTGTTTCTTTTGCTTCAAATTTTTATTTAAAAAAATGTCAAACCACCAAAAGTTGTAAAACGGTACAGTAAATACTAAAATGCCCTTCACCTAGATTCATCCTCTCTTAACATTTTATTGCTTTCACTCTCCCTATAGCTCTCAAAAATATTCTCTTATAATATATGTTTCATTCTAGAGGATTATATTTTTCCTTTCATAATTAAATTAAAAATCTATCTGGCATAGATTTTTGTGTATAGTGTGGTAGGTATCAAAATTCATTTTTTAGTGCAGATATCATGCTATATTGCTTTATGCTATTTTCTGGGCTATAAACCCTCCTTTTTCTATCTGCTTTGTGATGTTAGGGTGGGACTGAATAAACCCCTGTCTCTTTTGCCACCCTGCTCCCTGTTACATCCCACCAGGAAGAAACCATGCAGGGAGACTAGCAATTTGAGAGGGGCCAGGAACGTGCTCCTTTCTCTTACCTCTGTTAGTGTCACTCCTACAGTGACCCTCAGCACAGCAATGGCCTTGTTCAGTAGTAGTTGTTCTGGGTTCTAGTTATTTCTATATCCCCAGAATAAGCCTTATGGTGCCCTTCAGGGAAATCAATCTTGCCAGCTGGTACCCCATCCTCTGAGATCTGGGCTCCCCCGCCCCCCATCTGATGGACCGCTCCTCCAAGCTTCTGGGTTCTAATAACCACAAGCCCTTCCTCTCAGACTATTCAGCCCTAGCACTGGCAGCTGCCTCCTGTGTACACTATCTGACACCTAACTGTGTCCTTTTTGCCACTGCACTTCCCTAACAGTTATGGACCACATTCCTCATATTCAGGCATCTCTGTTTAAAACAAATGCTCTGATTTCTGGTTTCCTCACTGAACCTTGGCTGACACAATAGCCAATGGCCCAGCATCACTTATGAAAGGACCATTCTCTCATCCAGCGTACTGTAACAGCATTTTGTGCAAATCAAATTGCCATATATGGGTGGCAATTTGAAAAGGTTCTTTGAACCTTTTCAGTACCACTGGTATCTGTCCATCCCTATGCCAATATCTTACTGTCCTTGTGACTGTGGCTTTATAATACATCCTGCCATCCAGTAGTGTTAATCTTGTCTTGTTCATTTTCTACAAGCTTAAGTTTTGAGAAGACCCAGGTGTCCGTTCTTTTAGGGTCTCCCTTGGCACTTTGCCCTCCCTCAAAGAGCCTGCCTCCAGTGACTATGACATGCAAATAAAGAAAGATGAGGCCATTTCAGTCAGTGCAGGATGTACCGATGGGTAACATTCACCCCTGGGCCCCCTACCAGGATAGCCGAGGTTTTGCCAAACTACATCCTAGTTTGACATCTCCACCTGCCCACCCTTTCATAGATGTTGTTCCCTAATAAACATCTCACTCCCCAGTGTCCATCTCTCCATCTGCTTTAGCAGACCCCAACCTGCACCAAGACCTTATCTCTGACACCTGCTGCTCTCCTGGTTTTTGTGCTAAGAACTGAAACCGAGATCCTTGATTGCAAGAGTCTGTTTGCTTACTGGGTTAATGGGAAGTGAGTCATAAGCACTCTGGTAAAAAAAAAAAAATGAACTCATAATATAAAACATAGCTTTGTTACTAACAACTTCAATGCAAGAAGAAAAGAAGGATTCAAGAGCTAGAAGCTGGGGGGCAGCACACAAACTATTATACTCCAATTCTTTCATAATATTGTTTTAAGTCTTCTCCCTTCTTCTCTTGATCAGTGTTTTCAGAGATCTGTCCATTTTAGTTAGTTTTTTACAGAACCAAGTTTAAGTTTAGTTGACAGCTATCAAATTGTTGTTTTCCATTGTACCAATTTCTGCTCTAATTTTTCTCCTTATTGTATTCTTTGGGCTCATTGTTGTTCATTGTTTAACTTCTAAATATAGACACTGGAATCGTTAATTGATGGTTAACTCTTCTCTAGTAGAAGTATTTAAAGCCGCGAATTTCCCTCAAAGCATCATTTTTTATATAATATTTTTACTCCCGACTCTGTAAGTGGACTCTCCATGGTGACTTTCTCTGGCAGAGTACACTATAGAAAGGGGGAAAAGTATAACTTCACAGTGGAGAAACCTGACAAATACTACCTCAAGTCAGGTGAGAAAGGTCAAGCTCAACAGTGATAGATCATGTTAATAGTAATTACCATTGAAGCAATGTGGTGCAAGTGGCACTTTACCTGTTCAGTCTTCCTCCCAAATACTGTAACCCCAGGCCAATCATAAGAGAACATCAGACAAATTCCAAAAGTGGGGCATCCTGCAAAATATCTGACCCATACTCCTCAATATTGTCAAAGTCAGCAAAATCAAGGGAAGTCTGGGGAATTGTTGCAGCCAAGAGGAGCATAAGGAGACTTGACTATTAAATGTAATGTTGTATTTGGACATTAGGGAAAAACCTAGAAAATCCGAATAAAGTATGAAGTTTAGGTAATAATATATTATTTGGTTTATTTTTTAATGTTTATTTATTTATTTTGAGAGAGAGAGAGAGAGAGAGAGAGAAAGCACGAATCGGGGAGGGGCAGAGAGAGGGAGAGAGAGAATCCCAAGCAGACTCTGTGCTGCACAGGGTCCAACATGGACTCAATCTCACAAACCAGGAGATTATGATCTAAGCTGAAATCAAGAGTCAGAAACAACCAACTGAGCCAGCCAGGCACCCCTTATTTGGTTTGTTAATTGAGGCAATTGTACCATACTAATATAAGAAGGCAATAATAAGGGAACATGGGTATGGGGTATATGGGAATTCTCTGTATTATCTTCCCATTATATTATTCCCATTATATTATTGGTGCGGGGTTGGGGGGGCACCAACGTCAGGTCCTAGAGTCCAAAGGCCCAAAAACCTTTGGACTCTAGGACGAAGGGTAGGAGAAGATGGATGTCTTAGCTCAAGAAGAATAAGAATATTTGCCCTTTCTGTACTTTTGTTCTATTCAGGCCCTAATGGGGTTGTACACATTGATGGGAGTGGATCTCTTTACACAGTCTACTGGTTCAAATGCTATTCTCTTCTGGAAAAATCCTCTCACACATCACAGAAATAATATTTTATCCACTATGTGGATATCCTTTAGCCCAGCTAAGTTGAGATTTTATATACATATATATAATATATATGTATATATTATGTATATATATAATCAAGTGATTCTAGGCATTTTTAATTTTTCATATGGTTCCCTTTATAATTCATGTGCTTTTCAACAGTGTTATTTTTAACTTCCAAATATTTGAGAATGTGTAATTAACCTTTTTTGTTATTTACTTCTACCTTATTTGCATTGTGGTCAAAGATCACGGCCAATACAACATCTCTATATTGAAATATTCAAGGTTTCCTTTATGTTTAATGTATGATCAACTTTTATAAATGTTTTATTGTCCCCTCCCTAAGGAGAAAAAAAACCCTCAAGGTACCCTGGCTATGCGCATACATAACAACATCCCTCATGACCTTGTAACATGAGACCACTTAATCAGACTGCGTGTTTATGTGTGTGGTAACACATATGGGAGACGAAGAAGTAAAAAGTATATAAAAACCTATGCCACGTGGTGTTCGGGGCTCAGTTCTTCGGGTACAAACCCAACTGAGCAGGGCTGGCAGGAATAAAGTCACTTCCTAGAAAGAAAAGCCACAGTGTCATTACTCTCTGTGCGTGCATCCTGCTACATTACTCGAGGGCTCGAATCCGGGATTCAGAGATAGTGTGTTTCCACCTCCTTTGCCACCAGGGGTACGAGCCTCAGAGTGCCAGGATGGAGAGGTGGCCTCGCCTGATTCCAGATTAGCCTTCCAGGCACAGTGGGGGCAAGGACCCCGTGTGCACCAATGGAACCTGTGAGACCCAGGAACCAGCTCAGGAAGTGCCGCCCTTCAGACTGGTAAGAACCCCGGGCTCATTTTGGCAGACCTGCCCCTAAGAGGCAGAAGGGGAACCTGATCACGTCCCAGTTGCCCTAGTATTTCCACAAGGGATGAGGAACAAAGCCACAACTCTAAGGCACTGAATGTAGGGCAATGGGTTGGAGTCCCAGTGTGACTGTGTGTGGGGACTTGTCTCTCATTCATTTCCTGGGTCAATGACTATGATAATTAGAGCCAACCAGCTCTGGTTAGTCTACCTCAGAACGGGGACTTGAAGGAATATTACCAAGCACCTGCCAAAACTCCTTTTGTTTCGGGGAAATTCCCTGTCTTCTCCAGACTGACATGGACTGCCTAAATCCACTGGTGGAGAACCAAACAAGACAAAACAAAAGAAATCTGGAGTCTGCTCCTCTGTCTGAGGTGACAGGATTTAAAACTGGGAATTCTCTTTCTCTGTCTTTTGCTGGCACCTTGCTGCTTCTGCCTCCCCCACCCCCACCTGCTTTCTGCACACCTTGGGGAGGGGGGTGGCCTGCATAACTGGCTCCTCAAGGCCTCAGGCACCATCAGTTCCTCCTCCCACTCTAGATGTTGAGGAGAGAAGACCACTGACTTCAGATTTCCCCACCAACGTTCCAGGTAAAAATTAGCTATGGGGAACAAATTGTCTTACGTGAACCCAGGTAAAACGTATTCAGTGTTTAAGCTAATGTAAGTTTGTTGCTTTGAAATAGACAATGTTTATCAACATTTTTAAAAAAAAGGCTTTTAATCTACCTAGATTTGCTGAAGGTCAAATAAGCTCATGTTATCTCTGTTCCAACTTGTTAGCAAAAAGATGACTTAAAGTAATGGTTAACTTTGGCTCAGAGTTTTCATGGGTGATTGTTAAGATAGCTTTCAAAGTCTTTGATAACCTAAAACATTAAAGATTTTGCTTGCATAATAAATTGGCATTAAATTCATTGGATATCTAACGAGATAAGAGGTGAAAGCACTAATTTAGATGTAGGTCGTGCTTTTAACTTGTTGCAGAAAAACCAAGGATATGTGGATCTGTTGAAAAACATGCTTTGTGCTTAATTGATTCATAAGTTAGCCATCTAAGAAATTCTGATGTAACAGTTCACAATTGGTTACTACTTAGTTTTCACTGGAGACTAAGGTTTCTAGGAGTTAAAATTCTGCTAAATGTAGTTAAGACTAATAAAAATGAAAAAGAAAAACCTCTACATGTAAAATAGTAGATATATAAAAATATATACAAAATGGAAATACATTTTTTGTTAAAGATTTTAAAAAAGGAGTAATTTTGTCCTAAATAAGACTGATTGTTCGAAAAAGAAAAAAAAACTTAGGTCAAAAATCTAAAAACAAAGGAAATTTGTAAAAAGTTTGTAAAGAAAAATCTTTAAAAAAAATGTTATATATGGTCAGAAGGTCTAAGGTTAAACCTTTAAATTACACTAAATTAGCCACTATCTTATAGATACAAAATAAAAGCCTCGTGACCTTCCTGGAAAGGTTAAGGGAGGCTCTCGTTAAATATACGGCTATCTCCCCTAACACCCCTGAGGCTGAGACGATTCTAAAAGACAAATTTGTAACTCCATTGGCCCCAGATATTCGGAAAAACAACTGCAAAACCTGGCTGTTGGTCCAGAAGGGACCCTGGAGGAGCTCTTATGAGCTGTCAACTGGGTATATTACAACCAAGATCAAGAGAAGAATAAAACAAAACAAAACAGAAAAGGAAGCTTTAAAAAAAAAAAAATCTGAGGCCTTACTGTGGCCTTACGTACTACGTCAGACCGGACTTTCCGAGGTCCTGGCACCAAGTGCCATTTATATGGCCGTTCAGAACACTAAAATGGGAATGTCCTCAGAGGGGACAACCAAACTGAAAACCCCATAAGCCATGCCCCTCAGGTGGAGACAACCACTGGAGATCTGAATGCCCTTGGGGACCTCTATCTGTGAGGACTCAGATAACCAGTGTCCCTAGAAGGGACTAACCAGAGCCTTGGGTGACCATAAATGTAGAAGGAAAACTGGTTGATTTCCTTCCTGACACCAGAGCCACCTTTCCTGTCCTGTCCTCCCTTCCGCTCCAGGCCAGCTATCCACACGCAGCATGACGATTAGCAGCATCTCCAGAAAACTTATAACTAAATTTTTCTCTCAGCCCCTGGGATACATATGGAAAAAAATTAATTTTTTCTCACTCTTTCTTGATAATACAAGAGAGCCTTACTCCCTTGTAGGAAGGGACATTATAACTAACTTAGAGACTATAGTACTACTAACTCCAGAACAAATAAACAATTGTATGAGTTTTGGAAAATTACTGGATATTATTGTAGGCTGTAGATACCAGGGTTCAGGAAAATAATTGGCCTGCTCTATCAATTATTAAAGGAGACTCAATCCCACCTACTCTCCCCCCAAAAATAAACTGGGGTCTGACTCCTAGACACTATCTCCAGCCCTTGGAATGGTTACAAACAGAGCAGGGCAATTACTATTACCAAGCTCCCGGAGCTAAAAGATCATTAAAAGACAATATCAGATCTTCCATTTAGGGAGGGACAAAACTTATCAAATGGCCCAACGGATGTTTACTGGAAAAAATTTGTCAAGGACAGTTCTATAGTATCAGGCTGTGAAGTATGTCTTAGAAACAATCCTTTCAACCACAAACTTGCTCTCCCAGCCAATCAAGGACCTGGAGGTTATCCAGAAAAGACCGACAATTAGGTTTCACTCATATGGCAAGATCAAAAAAATTCTAACATCTGTTGGTATAGACTGATACTTTTACTAATTGGGTAAAGGCCTTCCCCTACAAGACAGAAAAGGCACGAAAAGTAATAAAAGTTCTGCTTTATAAAATAATACCCAGGTTTGGCTTGCCTAGAAATTTGCAAATTAATCACGGTAAATGGCTGCCTTGATTCTTTCTCTAGTAGAAGAACTCCTGGCTCTTGAAAAAGTTTTACACATCAAAATAAAGCAGACTGTCTGCTTATACTCAGCAAAACTCGAAATAACACCCCATGACCTTGTAACATGAGATCACTTCATCAGAGTGCATGTTTGTGTGTGTTACCATATATGGAAGACAAAGAAGTAAAAAATATATAGAAAACTACAGCACGTGGCACTCGGGGCTCAGTTATTTGGGTACAACCCCAAGTGAGTGGTGCCGGCACAAATAAAATTGCTTCCTGGAGAGAAAAGCCTCCGTGTGACGATTCTCTGTGGGAGGATCCTGCTACATTATGTTTGCTGGGGAGATATGTGTATTGCATACTTGTTAGAAACAGAACTCCTAAAGGTCCACCAGATTCAACTTAAGGTTCTTACGGTTTAGATCTAGTTACTTGCTCATTTTTGTCTGCTGAGGCTTCGATCCTTAGGGGAGGTGAGTGGCATCCTCCCGTTCTGACGCTGAATTCATCCTTGCCTTCCTACGGGTGCATCCGTTGTGAGCACATATTTTGAAGATTTTACTTCATGACTTGAACCTTCTCTCATTATGCAGTCACAATCTTCATCTCTTTGTTTTAACATCTCTGAAAATAAGTACACCAGCTCTGTATTAATTGATATCTTTCTGCCATGTTTTGTATATACTTTTGCTTTCAACCTTTGCATTCACTCGCTCTCCTTCAAAATAAATAAAACTTAAAAATAATAATAAAATACGGATTTTTTCCTTAGCTGCCCTGTTTACTATTCTATGTATCTTTTCAACCTAAGGCCTATATGTTTTTTTTCAACTAAGTCTGCCAAATATATTAATTATTTACAAATATTCATGTAAAATAAATTTCTAAATTTAATGAATTTTATTCCGTTTCATATTTAAATGTTTAAATATTTAAAATTTATTTATTTATATACCTTTTCCTATCTCATTTTTTTTCCAGCTTATCGGGCTATCTTGGCCCATCTGTTTTAAGAGTTCTACCCGAATGGGAATTGTAACACAGTAAACTTTTCTTTTGAAATGCCCCTCACATGTCTTGTGATTTTGTTCGGTGAGCTCCTATTTGCCCTGAAGGTACAGGCCAGTACGTTAAGCGTTAAGCGAAACACCAGACAGCCTGAGCCCGGTGAACTCAGAGGAGAAAAGAGTAGATGAGCTGTGGGTGGGGACCCCCAACCATTAACACGCATCAACCAACCAGTTCTCATGTCTCAGAACACCTCTTCCGCCCAGGGCGTCCCCCTTGCTCACTCACCGGCCCACCCCAGCCACTCAGCAGCACAACTCGAGGCCTGGGGCACTCACCCTGCTGAGGGCCTTGTACACACAGGATTGGGCAGAGCAACGCCCCAAGTCAGCCCCCACTTGTTCTCCTTGGCTCCTCTTAAGCACAGGACATCTATGCTGCCCTGATTGTCTTCCCCGAGACCCTGGAGCTGAAACTCCAGGTTTCTGCAGGTGTCCGGGCAGGTGCCCTCTGGCCCAACGCACCAGCAAACAGAGCTACAGCCGACTCCACCGGGGACCTTTGCATTTTATCCTCCCCTGCTTCTCAGCTACCTCCCTACAGCTCATCGAATTAGCACCCCCCCACACCCCATGCCACCCCAGTTCTCCCTGGCCCTGCGGTTTCTTAGTGTTTTTGTAACATTTGCCTTCTGTCATTGCTCTGGGGTTGATTTCTTGTGGAGCGTGTAGCAAAATGAGCATCTGGAGACAAACTGGAAACTGATCACTCTATTTCCTTAACATCCAAATGAAAGGCTGTCGTTTTACACACAAGCACAGTATAACACCCTCCCCTAAACTGGGGACAGCAGAGGAGCACAGGGCAGGGAGGGGCAAGAGCCCCTGGTGAATCTTAGCCCAGGGTTCCAGCAGCGGAGAGCAACAATACTCTTTAGTTACAGTATTGTAAACTCCAAGAAGCTGTTGGAGCGTGAGGCTGAGAATACAGGGGGGGGAAAAGACGGTGTTTGCCCAGTAAAACTTTAAGGGTCTGTCTTTCTATAAATACGTACCAGGTGCACTTTGTTATTTCGGGAACATATAGGAAAGAAAAGCAAACTTTTTTTTTCTTCTTTTCAGCAATGCAGATGCAGATGTTGAGAAAACACATCTGCATGTCCCGGCCACCCTCCAGGTTAGGAAGAGCAGTGGGAGTCATGACAACATGAATTCCTGGGAGAAATCCCAAGAGGAAGAGGAAGAGGAAGGGGAGGCAGAACAGTGACAGAGCGCACCATCAAAGAGCAGGCAGAATGGAGGATCCTCGAGAATTGGGGAGCAGCAAGAGGAGCCCTGGTGTCTAATGCTCTGCCAGGTCAGGTCAGGTACAACCAGGGATGAAGTATCCTGGATTTTAGGAACAAGGAGGTTGTGGGATTCAGGGTGCTGCAAGCATAAAGCAAAACTGAGTTAGGGATGAAGTGATCGTGAGAGAGGCAGTGAGCGTGGACAACTGTTCCAAGAGATTTGGTTGTAAAGTGGAGAAGATAGGGAGGGAATGAGAGGGGGTGTTGTGCATTAAAAAAATGGGCCTGTTCAAATGACTTAGGCAGTAAGTCGTATTCCATGGCCACCAAGTAATGCCACTTGGGAAGCTTTGAAAAATTCCCGTGCCCAGACCCTGCCCAGGGCTATGATTTAATCAGTCTGGAGTGAGGCTCAGGCATTGGCACTTTTCTGAAAGCTGCCCAGATAAGTCTAATGCACGGCCAGATTTGGAGCCACCGGACTAAGGGAAGGATCTGGGACAGAGGGAGAGAGAGAAAATATAAGAGAGACAAAAGATTCGTTGGGAGTAAAAGGGGCCCCAGCAGGGGCAGAGGACATGGTTTTGAACAGGAGAGACATTTCTCTTATTGGGAAAAGAGAGAGGGAGGAAAGAATGGGTTCAGAAGCAGGCAAATGTACCGCTGAGATAAGGAAGTGGAAAAGCTCCTGTGTGAGGCTGCATTTTCTCTGCGAAGCAGGAAGAAAAGCCATCTGCTGAGGGGTGTGGAGAAAGTTGGAGAAGAGATAAAGGATGACAGAGAAGAGTTGAAATGGTTGCCTTAACAGGACGTAAAACAGAATTTCTGACATAGTTGAGGACTGTTTGAGGCTGTAGTGGAAACAGTCTACGTTCTTAGGTGACTTTCTCTGGCAGTGTTAAAACTGCAGGTTTGTCCACACTGGCAAAGTGGACATTTCTAGTTATATTGGTTTATGATGGGGAGACCAATGCACACAGTGAAGAAACTGTGGTTGAGGGGTGTTACAGATGTGGATTGCAGAATCTGGGCTAGATGGAGCAGGAATTGAGGAGAGCAGTTGATGGGAAGAAATGGGAAAGTTCCAGAGCGTGGAAGGATCAATGACGTTGAAGCATGATACATCAAGAGAAGCAGAGTCATAAAAGGGGCAATCACAAGATTGGAGCCAGAAAGCAGGTGTAGAAATTTGAGTCTTCAGATGTGAGCAGAGCTGCCTGACAGCCAGGTGTGGGGACAGCCAAGGGTGTGCGTGGCCAGGTCAAAATGAGAGAAAAGGCATCAGAACATTCCATTTTGTCGAATATCCACTTCCCCAAATATTTTAATTAAGTCTTATAATTTATAATTATATTACGTAATTACAGTATAAATAGCATATATAAATATACAGTATATATAATGTATGATTATAGATTGCCTAGTGTACCCAGCATGTTTTTGAAAACATAAAAGGGAAAGAAAAAAGGAAAACTCCACATATGTATATATAGATAAAAAGGACTAGATTAACATAAACCAAAATGTTAACAGTGAGATTATGGTTAATAATTTTTCTTTTGCTTTTCGGATGTTGTACAACAGTCAATAGTATTTCTGTAATCTTATAAGGCAATACATTTCATATTTGAAAAGAAAATGGTTTACCCCAAGAGAACTTTGCTCTTTCAGGATATCTTAATCTTGAAAGGAAGTAATATTCTGAACCATGGAACATATTGTCATGTATTAGTATACAGTACCTAATGCAAATAGTAATTCCGATGAGTCACTTCTTTCCAGCTCATTTTAAACAACGAGATAGCAATCAAGCCTAATTATCTCAATTTATAAATATTTACTGTCAAGACAAGTTCCTTATGCTCATAATGTTGACTTAATAAATACAGACTGTCATTGATATATTACAAGACTTCCTTTCCTAAGGGTTACATATTACATTGAAAGAACTTCATGAAAAGGAATATAGCAGGCAAAGAAGGCCTTCTCTGACGACCCAGTTTTAACTGACAGCCTCTCCAATAAGCACACACATACATTTCCTATTCCCCTTTCAACTTTACTTTCCTCCAGGCCACTTATTAACATATTGTCTATACCACTGGTATACAGACACACACACACACACGTGTATTCATGTATCTTTGGTATGTATTAAACCAGAAATTCGAGTTTACCTGGTTGTGATAGGACATGAGCATTGTTTTTTTGTTTGTTTGTTTGTTTTTTTAATTTTTTAATTTGAATGAGAGAGCAAGCGAGCAGGTGAGCATGGGAGAAGGGCAGAGGGAGGAGAGAGAGAGAGAGAGAGAGAGAGAGAGAGAGAGAGAGAGAGAGAATTCCAAGGAGTCTCAGTGCAGAGCCCGACAAGACATGGGGCTTGATCCCACGATCCTGACACATGACCTGAGCCAAAATCAAGAGGCGCTCAACCGACTGAGCCACCCGGGTGCCCTGAGTACTGCTCTTTCTTAAAGCCTCCAAGGTGATTTTTACAAGTAGCCAGTGTTCTATATAATCAACTTAGTTAAATGCAGATGGAATTTTTGGAGCCTTTCTCCTCTGCTCCATGAATACCAAAACATACTCCTGACTGTTAACTTTCCTGTGACCTTTGATGCCCCGGCCCTCCTGAATACCTGGTCATTCCGTTCCTGGCTCATCACCAACCGGTAGCAACAACCCTGACACACCTATCCTTGGTGTCTGCCTTTCCGTCTCTCTTTTGGGAAATTCAGCTAAACAAATCAACTGACAATGAGAAAAGTAGACACCTGAGCTCCTTTGACAAATAATTAAGTAAAGGGCGAATCACATCTCTTAGGTACTTCAAAAAGGCAAAATAAAAGAAACACCTTTGACAGAAAAGTCAGCTCTGGCAATAACTTGTCGAGGGCCACTTGGAAATGTTTAATGGCGAGCACAGAGCCACAGCTGGCCAGAGTGCTGTGACGACGTTTCCCAGACACACTGCAGCGACAGCTGGCCGTGCTCCCGGAGACCGCTTTCAGAAGATTCACGGGGGCTCATGAAGCGACGGCTGACAGGAAACCCCAGGCAAAATCCACTCAGAAGACATAAACTATACCCTAAAAACCCACTTCCATGGGGCGCCTGGGCGGCTCAGTTGGTGGAGCATCTGACTTCAGCTCAGGTCGCTACAGCTCAGGTCATGATCTCGGGGTTCGTGAGTTCGAGCCCTGCGTCAGGCTTTGTGCTAATAGCACGGAGCCTGCTTTGGATTCTGTGTCTCCCTCTCTCTCTGTCCTTCCTCTGCTCATGCCCTCTCTCTCTCTCTCTCTCTCTCTCTCTCAAACATAAGTAAACATTAAAAAAAATAAAAAATCACTTTCTTAACCCACATCATCCTTTTTGTTTTCAAGTTTTGCCTTTGAAATAATCACTGACTACTAAGAAATTGCAAAAATAATGCGAAGAAGTCCTGTGTACCCTCTCAGTTTCCCCGCACAGCTGGACCTTATGTCACTATAGGAAACTGGCATTGGTACGTGTGTGATGGCTCTATGCCATTTTTGTCACTTGTGTAGATTCATGTAACCATCATTGCCGTTGAGATGTAGAACTATTCTATCATTTTCCATTCAACTGGGAGAAATGCCCAGAAGTACAATTGCCAGGTCTTCCTGGTAGGCTGATCTTTTTACCAGTATGTTTCTCTCTATTTCTGGAAATTTTCTTTGCTCTAAAGATTTTTCCTGACTAATGTTTGCATGATTCTCATTCTTTTACTTGCAGCCTATCTATATATTTACAGCTGAATTGGATTTATTATAGAGAGTTTATTACTGTGTCATTTTTTTAACTTTAAAACTACTCAATAGATTTCAGGTCTGCAGAAAAATTGAGCAGTGAGTAGAGAGTTGCCATATACCCTCCCCCTCCTTCCCTACCCCTATCCCCATTTCCCTATTATTAGCACCTTGTGCTAATGTGGGACATTTGTTACAGTTGATGAACCTATAATGATACACTATTATTAACAAAGTCCATCATTTACATTGGGGTTCACTCTATGTATTGTACATTCTATGGGTTTGGACAAATGCATAATGTCACATATCTGCCATTGCAATGTCACACAGATCACAGTTTCTCTGCCTTAAAAATCCCCTATGCTCTGCCTATTCGATCTTCCCTCTCTCCCCGGCAAATCCTTGGCAACCCGCAATTTGTACTGTCTCTGCATTGTCTCTGCAATTTTGCCTGTTACAGATTGCCATAGAGTTAGAATCATACAATATGTAGCCTTTTCAGATTGGCTTCCTCTACTTCGCAACCTGCATTAAAGTTTCCCATACTTCTTTTTGTTCCTTTTGTGGTTCTTTTTATTTTTCATTAATGAATTTTTTAATGAAAAATTTTTAAATTTACATCCAAGTTAGCATATAGTGCAACAATGATTTCAGGAGTAGATTCCTTAATGCCCCTTACCCACTTAGCCCATCCCCCCTCCCACAACCCCTCCGGGAACCCTCTGTTTGTTCTACATATTTAAGAGTCTCTTATGTTTTGTCCCCCTCCCTGTTTTTATATTATTTTTGCTTCCCTTCCCTTATGTTCATCTGTTTTGTATCTTAAAGTCCTCGTATGAGTGAAGTCATCTGATATTTGTCTTTCTCTGACTAATTTCATTTAGCATAATACTCTCTAGTTCCATCCACGTAGTTACAAATGGCAAGATTTCATTCTTTTTGATTGCCAAGTTATGCTTCACTGTATGTGTGTGTGTGTATATATATATATATATATATATACACCACATCTTCTTTATCCATTCATCAATCGATAGACATTTGGGCTCTTTCCACACTTTGGCTATTTTTGAGGTGCTGCTATAAACATTGGGGTGCATGTGCCTCTTCAAAACAACACACCTGTATCCCTTGGATAAATACCTAGTAGTGGAATTGCTGGGTCATAGGGTAGTCCTATTTTTAATTTTTTGAGGAACCTCCATACTGTTTTCCAGAGTGGCTGCACCAGTTTGCATGCTACCAACAGTGCAAAAGAAATCCTCTTTCTCCGCATCCTAACCAACATCTGTTATTGCCTGAGTTGTTAGTGTTAGCCATTCTGACAGGTGTGAGGTGGTATCTCATGGTGGTTTTGATTTGTATCTCCCTGATGATGAGTGATGTTGAGCATTTTGTCATGTGTCGGTTAGCCATCTGGATGTCTTCTTTGGAGAAGGGTCTATTCATGTCTTTAGCCCGTTTCTTCCCTGGATTATTTGTTTTTTGGGTGTTGAATTTGATAATTTCTTTATATACTTTGGATACTAACCCTTTATCTGATATGTTGTTTGCAAATATCTTCTCCCATTCCATCAGTTGCCTTTTAGTTTTGCTGATTGTTTCCTTCACTGTGCAGAACTTTTTATTTTAATGAGGTCCCAATAGTTCATGTTTGCTTTTGTTTCTTTTGCCTCTGGAGATGTGTTAAGTAAGAAGTTGCTACGGCCAAGGTCTAAGAGGTTTTTGCCTGCTTTCTCCTTGAGGATTTTGATGGCTTCCTGTCTTATATTTGTGTATGGTGTGAGAAAGTGGTCCAGGTTCATTTCTCTGCATGTCACTGTCCAGTTTTCCCAGCATGTGGTTCATTTCTTTTTAAGACTGAATACTATTGCATTGTACACATGTGTCATAGTCTATCCATTCACATGTTGAAGGACATTTCCATTGCTTCCAAGTTTTGGTAATTATGAATAAAGTTGCTATAAGCATTCATGTGCAGTTCTCTCTCTCTCTCTCTCTCTCTCTCTCTCTCTCTCTGTGCGTGTGTGTATAAATTTCCAACTCATTTATGTAGATGCATAGGAAAATTCCATCCATTTCATGTCTCCGGGAATGGAAGTCTCCTAGCCAGCACTATTTAAGAAGAAAAAATCAATTGTATTTTTAATCTGTAGCTGATTGACATTTTTTCTACTCTGACCATAATTTCTTTTAATCATCATATTAACCCATCAAGCCTGCTCTCTTTAGCCCAAAGGATGAAGAAAGGGGTAGCCCAGAAAGACAGAATGTCCTTTTCAGTATTAGCAATCACCTGACATTAATTGAACGATTGTTGCTGAACTAAGTGCTGAACTAAGGATGGTTTAAAAATTGAAGATAGTCTCTCTACACGGCCTTCTCACATTTAAAATAAGGAAGTAGAAACTATCACTCAATACAACTTCTACAGGACTTATTGTGCTATACCTACATATATATTTCGGTGATAGAAATGAAGAGATTTTTAAAAGTATTATCCGACTGGCATAGGGAATCATAGACCACTTAATTATAAAAGAAAACTGAGAAAATTAAATGAAGTTAACTGAAAAATAGTTCAAGTGGGATCAAACTTCAAAAAGCAAAATTAGTTTATCAAATGGTTAGTTTGTATTGAATGAAAAATTGTCACCTTATTTTAAGTTCATTCTGAATTTGATGTAAGTGATTTTGCTTAATGTTTACCCTTCAAACCATGATTTTTTTTCTTTAACTGTCCATGATTTCTGTCTGCCAAACTACAGATAGACACTAGACATTCCTAATGTGAAGACAGAGTATGCTTCTAATGTGTTAATGTTTGTCTCAGGAAAAGGTGACTTTGCTACCGCTTACATAATTTAAGTCTGTGCTGTTTTCAGCTACTAAGATTTTATACAACTGAGGGTGAAATGCATCTTTCATTTAAATTTTTTTAATGTTTATTTATTTTTGAGAGAGAGAAAGAGAGCACGAGAGGGGAGCGGCACAGAGAGAGAGAGACACAGAATCTGAAGCAGGCTCCTGGCTCTGAGCTGTCAGCACAGAGTCTGACTCGGGGCTCAAACCCATGAACCATGAGACCGTGACGTGAGCTGAAGTCGGACGCTTAACCAACTGAGCCACCCAGGTGCCCTGCACCTTTCATTTTTTAAAATAAACAATGGCAATATAAATATTCTACATTCATCCTGAAAGTGATAGCACTCTAATAGAAAGGAAAGAGTAAAATCTGCCTCCTTGTATAACACAATGCAAAAGTCATTCAGAGAAATATGCAGATTCCACCCTTTAGTCCCAACAACCTTAATTCTTCAGATGATTAATAGGATGTGACATCTCCTCTGACCCTGCTTTGTAACACAGCTCAGTTCTCCCCACACCTTCTTCTCTCTGTTGCCTGCGTGAACCACCCCATCAGGATGGATACCAGTGTGTTGGAGGCTGTCTGATGCACAGCGTGCCGTGGCTGGTACCTCCCAGGACCAGGGAACCCCAGGTTAGCCTGGGGGGAGGAAAGGACTAGTACCTCTACCAAGCCCACCTCTACAGACACTCTGCCTCCTTTCCAGTGTCTGCTTAATCCTAAATGACTAATTTAAAGCAGGGCACACATTGTCCAGATTCATATATGTATTCATGAGTATTTACTGAGTATCCACTGTGTGCCACATACTGTTTTTCGTGTTGGTAAGACAGCAGTGAACAAAAGAAATGCTCTCTCATGGGGCTTATATTCCCGTTTGGGACGTAGATAATGAATAGCTATATATGGAGAAAGATATACACATATATAATGCAATGGCCACAGTAATAAATGCCACTGGGAAAAGTAAAGCTGAATAAGAAAGTAGAGATTGGCAAGGTGACAGGTCTTAGATGTGTCAGGAAATGCCTGTGTCACGGGTCAGGTGCTGACCTCTGCATGGAGGCCTAAGGAAGAGAGGAGAAAGGTCTTATGGATGTGTAGAAAAATAGAGTGCAGGTAAGTGCAAAGGCCCTGAGGTAGGATCATGTTTGTCACATCCCAAAAGGCAAGAAGCCATCATGGCTGAGTAAGAGTGAGTGAGCAGGGAGTGGGGGGGTGAACTCCGAGGGGAAGCCAGGGACCAGGTCGTGGGTAGCTCTAGAGGCCATGGACAAGGTATTGGATTTATTCTAAGTCATGTAGAGAGTTACTGAAAGATTTGTGCTGTTTGCTTAGGTCTGGCTTCTCTTTTCCAGCAATCACCTTGAACTCTGAAGGAAGGACATTCAATCGGGAGCACAGGTAGAAACTGGGAAGTCCTTTATGAGGCTCTTCTAGGGGAGGGTGCTATTTTGAGAATGAGTAATTGTGGTAGAAGTGACTGAAGGAACTGTGCTTTAGGATATGTTTTCAATCTAGAGTCAAAAGATTTTGCTGGGGAATTCAATAAATGGTGTGAGCAAAACAGAAAGGCCAAGGGAGAGGCTGAGTTTGTGAGGCTGAGGGATTAGGTGAATGGTAGTGCCATATTCCGAAATGGGCAACACTGAGGGCAGAGAAGATACCTAGAGAGAAGTCAGGAAACTCCACTATAGCAGACATTGGAACTTAACATTTTTTTGAGACAGGTGTACGGCCTTCAGGAATCCCCCAAATTCATAAATACCACCATAAGCCTCAATATTTCTCATAAGATAAAGTGGCCTCTTTCTTTTGAGCCTCTTAAAACTCTCTCCCTTGCTTGAGACCAATTATGGCGGAGGCCAGAGCAATCTCTTGACATGGTGTCACAGATGTCTCTTTCTTATTACTGTGTAGGACCACCTAATGCACCCACCCAGGGTGTGACTGTTCCGCAGAAAAATTTGACATTTCACTCTAGTATATCCCAAACTTTTCACTGTCAGCTAAAAATTGTTTCTGGCATTTCACTTCTATCATCAGCATTAGCAGTTAGTTTCTTTTTTGGACGCTTTTCAAAAAGAAATCAAATTGGTTTCACCTTATGAGTGTTTCTGAATATGGGACAATGACTCAGCATGAGAAAGCCAAGCGAAGGCAGGGTTGCTAAATGAGCTATGAGAATGTCTCACCAGCTAATTAGATCATTCCGGAATACCAACATGCCCATCCCCGAAATAGTCAGCTGTGTGTATCAGTAAAACTGGAAATTCTTTCAAGTTATGAACCAGAGAGTCTCACAAATGATTAAAACCATGAATTCTAAATCCAAGAAGGTCAATGATCTACTGTCTGAATTTATTACATTCAGTTTCTGCTCATTTGTTTTATATCCTGTGGCCTATTGGTAGAGTCGTGCAGTCAGAGACCCCTCCCCTTCTGCCCTATGATAATCCAGAACTTCCCCCGCCCACTTTTAAGAATTTGTTAAGAACTTCGATAAAGTTTTAGATATCCTGAAGAGGACATGTTTGAAACAGAAAAGCCTTGGTGCAGGTCCCATCTCGGCCATTTACCAGCTGTGTGACTTCCAGAAAGTTGCTTAGCCTCTCTGAGCATGTTTCTCTCTCTTCCGGTGGGGATGATGACACCTAACGTGTGAGGTGGTTGAAAATGGCCCAGAATTAAGTTGCTGCAAATGGTCATGACAATGTGCTACACAGATTGTCCTTCACGAGATCCTGCTGTGAGGACCGCAGTTGGCCAACAGCTCTGGCTGCCACCTCTGTGGATTCCCTGCGCCCTTATAATATCTAAAATGTTTACCTCCACGAGCCCATTTTCACCCCAATGCGGGCAACATTGCCCTTGCTGAGACAACCTGAGTTCTGGTTCTGCATTAACTGATTAGTCAACCTTTTAAGTTACTCTTGCTCTTTGGGACTCTGTTTTCTCATTTGTAAAATGAAGAGGTTGAAAAACGTGCTGTTGAAAACTCACGCACAGCCCTGGCGCCCTGTGATTTCTGTATGGTACTGGGAGACCCAGTGTAACTGACTTCTCCGGGGCCCCCTGCTCCCCTGCCCACCTACCTTTGCAGGTAGGACACTCTATCGCTGTATCTGATCGCGATTGTTAGCTTGCATGTCAGACACCCTCCAAAACAACATGAACTGCTTGAAGACAAAGTCCACATGCATTTTACACAGTAGTTGGCAGGAAGTAGGCACTTGGTCAATGTTTGTAGACGGGGCTGCACAGTGTACCTACAGGGTGAACTAGACGAAACTGCCCAGGTTAGACCTTTTGGCAGCAAACGTATAGCCTAACTCGGGCTAACTATGGAATCAAAAGACACCTGCTCTGTACTATAGCTCTTCATATCAGGCGGTCAAGAGATGTTTAAGGAAGGTAAGTTGAGAGTAAGACAGGGAAAAGATAGACAAGTCATATTGTTACCAATATTCTATTTCTTCAAAGATTCCTGGTAACTTGTAAAAGGATTTCAAACTAAAGTGGAACCTGAGTATATGAAATGGAGACTGTCACACATGCACCTCTTAGAAGAATGGAACTTAAGAACCTAGAGACTGATTTCTCATAAATATCTGATGTGCAGAAGGGCAAGACTTCTCTCCTGACCAATGCACAACTGCCAAGAATCTGTTCCCATTCTCAAGCCATGGAACTCACTGCTTGGACTCTGGCTGGACACGCCCCTCTTTGCACAGCTCGTGTGTAAATACAGCCTGCTCCCAACCCTCAACAGACTCACCTGTAGCCTGCAACATCATGCATTTATGGAATTGCCGCTCCTCCACCGTTCCCAAATAAACTCAGTTTCTGGTAATCTGAGCTTGCCTCAGTTTACCTCTTTATTTAGGTTGATAAACGTTTACTATACGAGATTGTTCTTCCATAGACCCAGCAGGTTAGTTAATGAGTTTGGTCAAAATTGGGAATGTAAGCATACTGCCATTGATTTTTTTTTTTTTTTGCTCTTTATAGTATAAATCTATGTCATAAAAATTAAGAAGGAAATAGTGTTTACATTTGTATAGATAGCACTTTCTAGTTTCCAAAGGACTTTCTGATCAATGATTTCATTGTAGGTTCCAGAAAATTTTCATATTGTGCAAAAGGTAGTTAAACTAATTAAATTTACTGAATCAGTAATAGGATCATTCCACTATCAACTACATTTTCATCTTATGTAGATATCTTAAGTATTCTTTTCACAGTTGATAGTATTCAAAGTTGCCATGGATACAAGATAGCTATACAAGCCATTTGCCATTCCTCATCCTCAGCCACTAACCCTGTGAATAGACTAAGAAAATGTAAGAAATCATTCTCATTATCAGCTACTAAGTCTTAACATCATAGAATGCAAGAGAAAGAAGGAATTTTCTCTTCTGGTGCAGACATTCTTAGTCATAGATACATGAATCCCTAAAATTGACTAGCAAACTTTATGGCTATGAGAATGTTTCTCATGATATTCCATAGTTTTCATTAGATTATGAAAACAGATGGGCTCCATGATGACAGCCCATCATTTACATATGAGATGATAGATTCTGGAAGGCCAAGTGAATTTCTTGGGGTTCCAGAACACAGCTAGTTAGAGGCTGAATTTGATTTGTGGTACTACTAGTTGAATGCTTTTGCCCATCACCCAGGTACATTTAGGAGCCATACATTTTTTTTTTTTTTTTTGAGAAAGAGAGAGACAGCGTGGGCAGGGGAGGGTCAGAGAGAGAGGGAGACACGGAATCTGAAGACAGGCTCCAGGCTTTGAGCTAACTGTCAGCACAGAGCCTGACGCGGGGCTTGAACCCACGAACCGTGAGATCATGACCTGAGCCGAAGCCGGACACTCAACCAACTGAGCCACCCAGGCGCCTCAGGAGCCATACATTTTTTTTACCTCAGTCAGGGAAGAGGTATATCCCTGTGTTTCTGAAGTTAGAATATGAAAGGGTCTTACACACACCTGCCTGGTTTGTGCTAAGTTTCCAACATTTAATTAAGATGATTTATTATTGTCTTAATTATACAATCTCAGCAGTAAAGTATAGAGAAAATGAGTCATCGTGCAGGGTGAAAATTTGGTGGGTGTGCATTAAAATTTGAATAGAACTGGTAATGTTTCATGATTACAGATTAACACATATATTCAGTTTCCTTGGAAATAGTTGGGCAGAGGAGATTATTTAAGAATTAAGAATTGGGAGCAAATCTCATTTGTATCCTGCAACAGCCTTAACTCATATTATGATATATATTATGATTTATCAGAAAAATTATGTATTTGGTCATTGAGATGATGAGAATATATTTCACATATATATTTGGTCTTTATCCAAACTTCCTGGCTCACAACTCACAAAGCCCTTGAAATTTCCCAAGGATGAGAGTGATAAAGGTGTCTCTTGTTATGTTAGTGAGATGACTTAAGGATGGGGCTGGTTGCCAGTGGCGTCAATCATGCGATTAGAGGGTTAGAACTTTCAGTCCCACCCCAGACCCCTGGGGAGGGGAGAGGGATTGGAGGTTGAATCAATTGCCAGTGGCCAGAGCTTCGATCAATCATGCCGATGTAATGAAACCTGTTGAAAAATCCAAAAGAATGGGGTTGAGAGCTTCCATGGTGAACATATGGAGATGTGTGTGTGGGGAGGGGAGCAATGTACTCAGAGAGCATGGAAGCTCTGCACCCCTTCACACATAACTTGACCTAATGCATCTCTTCCACATAGTGTGTACATGAACTTGACCTACACATCTCTTCCACATGGTGTGTGCCTAAGTTACTATCTAGTAAGTATGATAAAATGTTTCCCTGAGTTCTGTGAGCTGTTGTAGCAAATTAATTGAACCCAAGGTAAGGTCTGTCAATCCAGAACCTTTACATACATGAAAGACAGAAGAAAGATGCTGAAAAAGCTTATGATCATGTAAATATCAGGAACAAATTTTTATCTTAATTTTTTAAGTATTTATTTATTTAGAGAGAGCACATGAGCTGGGGAGGGGCAGAGAGAGAAGGAGAGAGAATCCCAAGCAGGCTGCCCACTGTCAGTGCAGAGCCTGAGGTGAGGGTCAATTTCAAGACCATGAGGTAAAGTGTCCGACACTTAACCAACTGAGCCACTACGCGCCCTGAGAACAGATTTTTAAAAAACAACAATGCTGAAGTTATAAGTGGGAAGATAGAAAATGTTAGTTTAATTATGTGAAATAAGATTTCCTTAGTTTTTGTATGTGGGAATTTGCCTACATTATCTGAGTAGCACTTTAAAAAATACATGATTATATTATCAGCAAGAATATAATCTAAGGATAAACATTAATGGATGCCTAACATATGTAGGAATAGGAAACAGGTGTAGCTGGTTTTTAAAAAATAGCATTTTACATTTCTGTTCGCACCTTCCCCCATTCTAATCTTTAAATGCCATATACTGTCCCCCATCACTGTTGGCTCTCAAGAAAAAGATCATGATGCTGAAAAATAAAACCTTGACAATATTGCTATGTCTATATGAGAAACACTGCCCAAATCTCAAAAACTGCAAAGGGGGAAATTGGGAAAGAAAAAGCATGTGTTACCCTATTAACAAATGTCCAAATATTTTCTGGCCTGAAATATTCCTGAAAATAGAGTGTGGATCTGAGGAAAGGAAGCCCCAACTTTACAATGAGGAGGACATAGTGACTGCATTCTCCCAAACCAGGGAGCAAACAAAATTCCTCTAAGTGTTGTAGGAAGCCCTGCTCCCCATCCTTCCAAAGCCTTCCAAATGCCCCTGAGGGGAGTGTGGTGAGAGGGAGGTGGGGAAGAGTGAGGCCTTGGACCCCACGCTTCCTAACCAAGGGATAGATGGGGATGTGGTGGTGAGCTGGCTCTCTGTGCACCTGTGCTCTGCTCCCTGTCTCTCCAGTAGAAAGGGATTGATGCTGGGGGCATCCCAGAGATGCACAGACTCAGGCTTGGATGCTGGCAACTTTTGCAGTCCCTTGTATCGGGGGCTCTCTGAGGGAGAAGGGTTGGAGATAAGGAAGTAAAGCAGATGGCAGAGGTGAGGGGAAGCCAGCCACAGTCTCGGTCATTTCGTCTGATGCCCTGGAAGGTGGAGGGAAGTACTACTTCCCTGTCTGGGTTACAGCTCCAGATATGGACCATTCAGAAAACAGACAGAGAGTGTTCAGAGCAGCCACAGAATTATGGTCTTGGGGACCAGTCATTGTTTAGAAACGGAGACTCTTTCAGAGAAGGTACCACAGAGGGTTGGTCCACTAGGCACCGATGACCAAGGGCCAGCCTACTCTGTGTAGGGCCCAGCAGTTAGAGCTCAGAGGGGAAACAGAAAGGGCAACACTGACTTCTTTCCCTATCATAACATCGATGCCAGAACTGCAAGTAACCCCGAGAGTTCCTGCCAGAATAACTGAGAAGAGGGGTGCCCAGTCTAGAGGGAGGGCTTCTGGGATGGCCATTGGGCTAGTCATGGGGAAAACGGGGCGGGGGGGGGGAGGGAGCTGCAGAGACACGGTTTGTGCCTGCCGTGCTTCCCCTGCAGTCTTGCATTATTGATGAGGTCTCCCCACCTGCCCTCCCCAGTAGCACATTGTTTTGGCCAATCTCTCTGGCGTGGTGCCTTATTTATTTGCAGAGTTGTTACTCTGGCCAGTGAAAGCCAGAAGCAGGCCAGTGTTTTGCCAGTCATGCTGAGTCGGCCATCCTTCCTCCTCACGTACTTGCATTTTTACCATGAGTCCCAAGTGTGGGGATGGGAAGAAGGGGGACTTTCTGCTGACGGTGAAGAATCTTCCCCAAACCAGGGCTTCTCACCTGCTTTGTAAGCCTCAGCCATGGAAAGCATTTTAGCTCTGAGTCGACAGCATAGCCCAGGCTGAAAATATCTAAGCCTGCATTGTTGACAGGCCAGGGAGAAGAGGGACCCCAGAGAACCACACTCAGTGTGCTCCCCTTTTCCTTTGTGCCAATATGTGTACCAGAGTGAATTAAGGGTACCATCGCAAGCGGTCCAGGAGGGAAAAGTTATCAGAGAAGGCAGAAGGGGAAGGGGCAGAGGGATTTCACACATCTTTCCATGATGCTCATGCTTTGAGGCAACAGATAGAAGATAAAGGAGTGAGGGGCACACTGCAGTGCTTGGGCACGGTCACCCCTCCTCTCTAGGCTCCTGAGGTATGGGTCACAGTGCACGCACAGGCAGGAATTAGACTTGAACAAGCATAATTCAGTGCGTGTTGCTGCTTATAAGATCTGCTCCTTCTGAGAACTTGAAGTTGAGTCTAACAGGGTCCAGTTACATACGTTTAATACTTGAAGTGATCCTTTCAACTTTAGGCTTGACTTTATTTTTTTAAGACTTAGATGAAAATCTGAACTGATAGTGCACAATAACCTATGTGAAATTTACCAAATCCTTAACATACAGGCACGCATGCCCAACAACTAGAAATAATATTGAGCACAGTTCTGGTGCTAGAATCAACCTCTCCTAACTTGGAAATTGGAAAAAAAAAAAAAAAAAAGACCAAGGCAAACCTAGCTAATAGGATAAACCTTTTCTTCCGTCCTAGTTTTTGTTTGTTTGTTTGTTTTACGGAGAGAGAGAGAGAGAGAGAGAAGAGAGAATCCCAAGCAGGCTCCACACTCAGCACAGAGCCCAATGCAGGCTCAATCCCATGACACTGGAAACATGACCTGAGCCGAAATCAAAAGTTGGATGCTCAATCGTCTGAGCCACCCAGGCGCCCCTCTTCTGTCCTAGTTTTATGTCATTTGTAGATTCTTTTCTCTCTCTCATGCTAGTCTGATTTGGAAGTCACATCTTTATTTTGAGGCTCTTGCTCTAATTGTAGAGAGTTTAGGTTTTCTAAACTCAAGTTTTTTATTCTAACTGTAGACAGTTGAACTGTTTATAAACAGTTAAGTTTATCTGTTTATAATTGGTCAGATTTCATGTTTTAAATAGGTACTGATTAAATGCAGTTCTCTACCTCAGGCTACCGTATTTCCTAAGTGATTACTGCACAGATTCATACAATGGTTCTGTGTCTTCCTATGCCTGCTTTTTCATTTCTCACTTTAGCTATTTCTGGCTGCACAGGGCTGCCCTTACCTGTTTTTAGGAAAATAACTAAAAATTTAGGTTATGTACTACTCAAAAATATTTTCCCTTCTGTCAAAAAGACATTGATTTTATATATTTTTTACAGTACTGACAAATGTCAGACTTTCTATTATACAGATAAGCAGCTTCCCAGTATTTAGGTGGCTATTTCATACCTATGCATAGAGTAAATAGAGTGCTCACTAAGAACATTTCAGTTTGAGAGGTATGGTAGGGCTTGGGGCTAAACCAGTAGGGTGACAAGAGTCCTGTGGCCCTTTGGACTGTAGCATTCCCAAGCCAGAAGAACAGCAAGTGGGGGCACCTGGGTGGCTCAGTCGGTTAAGCATCCGACTTCTGCTCAGAACATGATCTCGCAGTTCATGAGTTCAAGCCCCACGTCAGGCTCTGTGCTGACAACTCAGAGCCTGGAGCCTGCTTTGGATTCTGTGTCTCCCTCTCTCTTTCTGCCCCTCCCTCACTCTCTCTCTCTCTCTCTCTCTCTCAAAAATAAACTTTAAAGAAATTTAAAAAAACAAGAAGAAGAAAGGCAAGTGCAAAGAGTCTGAGGTGAAAACACATAATACCTACTCTGTGATGGTCACAGAGGATGGACACAGAGGATGGACACATAGACAAGGGGTCAGCAATCCTTATCTTGGTCTGTGCTCTGCACAGTTTCCCAAATATTGTTTGTGACTTGGTTATTTTTATATAAGCCAAAGCACTCTATAAAGCTGTTAACATTTGATTTCCATTCTCTCAAATTTGGGAAAGAGAATTTTTCTTTAGAAACAACTTCTTGGGAGATGTCTAAATGGTCAAACCTTCTTCACTTAGGTTTTTATACAACTGTTTTTCTAAATTTTTTAAATGTTTATTTATTTTTGAGAGACAGAGCATGAGCATGAGCAGGGCAGGGGCACAGAGAGAGACAGACAGACAGACACACACACACACACACACACACACACACACAGAATCTGAAGCAGGCTCCAGGCTCTGAGCTGTCAGCACAGAGCCTGACGTGGGGCTTGAACCCACCAACTGTGAGACCATGACCTGAGCCAAAGTCGGACGCTCAACCCACTGAGCCACACAGGTGCCCCCTATACAAATGCTTTTCTAAGGATACCATTTGGTAGCTGCATTCCTCGATTCTTCTTTTGTGTTAGAGCTAGAAAAACTATGTGCAATATGGATATCATAAAGAAGCAGGGAAAATAGAATCCTAGAATTTGTGAGACAGATGCTTGGAAATGATTTCCATGAAGTTTTACTAGATTCATCTGCTTCAGACACTGGGAGGAGTAGCTTTAGTAAACATCTAGGGTGTTGGTGTCTGTCTAACTCAGAGGGATCTGCAACAGAGAAATGAGTTCATCAAGTGATGAGGTCAGCATTGTAGCAGTTCCATGAAGAATTACAAAATATTCAGGACAATTCGTTTGTAGCCACAATATAATGCTAACAATTTTTAAGTGTAATGGGTATTGTACTCCTTAAATACATACTGTAGAATTTCAAATATATTAGCAGTGGTCTTTAGGTTAATAAAATCTTATTGCAATGATACAAGGAGATTCTTTATTTTCCATCTAGCAAGTTCTATGACAGAGTCTCAGGATTTTGGGGGGGGAGGGTACAGGCTCAGCAATGCTTGTCATGTGCTTATGAAATTACAGAATAGTTTTGAGTCAGAATGATGACAGTGTAAAAAGGGTCAAGTCAATACTAATTTGACGTAGGGTATGCATGATTGCCCATCAATTACCAATGATTTGAGTTGACTAATTGATTCAGTTTTGCATATTGTAATAACACTATTCCTTGTTTTTTTTAACAATTTTTTTAATGTTTATTTATTTTTGAGAGAGAGAGAGACAGAGTGTGAGCAGGGGAGGGGCAGAGAGAGAGGGAGACACAGAATCTGAAGCAGGCTCCAGGCTCTGAGCTAGCTGTCAGCACAGAGCTTGACACAGGGCTCGAACTCATGAACCGCGAGATAATGACCTGAGCCGAAGGCTTAACTGACTGCGCCACCCAGATGCCCCATAACACTATTCCTTGTAAAGCAAATATATCTGCATTGTGTTTTTAGACTTGATAATATTGGAGGATCCTGGAAACTGGTTTCAGGATACTTTTCTTTTGATTTAGGGAACTGTTTACACCTGAAGAGAATGGTAGTTTTCATGAAAGACATAGACATAACTATGTTAGTCACACACACACACACACACACACACACACACACCCCTGAGATCCTTGAAGTAAATATAGTTTAAGAAAAATTACTATCTTGTGAACAATTGAATCCTTGAGATGCCTCCACATCTTTTGTTTCTTTTCTGGATTTCTCTGATACTTTCTAAGGACTCACAAATCGTGTCAATGCGTATAATCAGTTGTTACTCTCTAATTATTTGTCTTTCTCTCCAGGTTTAAGGTTCTTTCTGGCATTAAGTCTGAGATTTAAGAAGAATCAATTAATTTTATGAGTTCCCTGTCCTTAAGAACTAGCAATAAGCAGTACATAAATGCTGTTTATTAGGAAGGCACTAAGAAGTACTAATCCTAATAGAAAATGTAAAGCACTGAAATGAAAAAAGAAATGATAGATTGCTTAGCTAATATGTTTACAGATTGTTTTTCCATATCACCACACAATATTTCTAATTCAAATCTATTTTTGACAAGGTTTAAAATTACTTCTGCTCATGTAAGTTCATTTCGTGTTTTTTATAAACTAGATACTAGCCAGGCTTATTTTTTCTGTAGTAATATAAAGTCAGGCCATTTGATGAAAAAGACAGTTCATCTACTTGGTGAGATCTAACCAATATGAGAAAAATTTCTATGAGAACATTTTGAGTACAGAATGCCTTAAAATTGCCCCTGTAGTTGGTAGCATAGCCTTCACTGCAATAAATTCTACTAATATAAAATGAAAACATACAATTGAATCATGACCAGTTGAAATTCAATTTTTTCCATTATGTCAGAATTTACTATGGTAAATAAAGATGAGGAAATATTCATTTTTAGTGGGCAATAATAAAATTTCACATTAGGAGAACTGCATGTAAGTGAGAGGCACTTTCTAGGAAGCAAGTTGAAATGCAACTTTCAAACAGTGTTCTAGTAGGTATAAGTTAGTCCAGAAATGCCTAATTTGGAAAGCATTTGACTGGAGGTTGTAAAAGGTCAATAAAAGAAAAAAAATCTAGGACACATCTTGTCCTCAGGTTCTCACTTGCAAATCCCAGTGAAGCCAATGGAAAGTTTATGGAGATATCTGAAAGGCACATTTGGCCTAGTTCAGAAGCTCTATTAAATTAGTATTTTAATACATTGTCCTAGTTAAGTCTTGTCTTTATGGTCCTTTTAACATTGCTTCAGCCAGGGTTCATTCATAGCTAAGTCAGAAATCACAGAAATGAGGATAAACTAACAGGATATTTGACCTTTTATTCAATTTCAAAGATACATTAACTCCCTAACCCCCCATACCCCAAAGCTGGGAAAAGAACCTACGTGAAGAAATTCATGGATCCAAGGCAAACTTTGTGTTTTTTTAATACCCATACAGTGGGAAGTATAAACAGATATATAATGTATAATACTGATGGTTAGCTTGGAAGAATTTAGTCCTGGAAACAAAACTGTATATATAGCTGACTACATCTGATGTTATAAATATTGTTATAAATGTTACTTTATAATATGAGTATATAAATGTCATTGTGACTGTTCCCTTGTGATACAAGGAGGAAGTCAGGTAACCTCTAACTTCTTGTGATCTGTATTTACAGAGCCTCGATTTTATAAATTTTTTTAGTGTTTATTTTTTTGAGAGAGAGAGAAACAGAGCGCAAGCAGGGGAAGGGCAGAAAGAAGGAGACACAGCATCTGAAGCAGGCTCCAGGCCCTGAGCTGTCAGTACAGACCTCGACATCGCGGGGCTCGAAGTCACAAACTGTGAGATCATGACCTGAGCCCAAGTCAGCCACTTAACGGACTGAGCCACCCAGGTGCCCCAAGCCTCTATTTTGGCCTGGTGTTGCCTTAGTACATAGCAATGGACCTTGTCAATAGTACCAGATCTGGTTTCTGGAAAAGCAGGAGCAAAGCATCAGTTCATGACATTTTGGAGTCAGTTATCAAAGATTTGATTTCCTCTAAGAGGTGCATTTTAATAAGCATCCACCATTAGCTCTCAGACTTGTCTTTGCAGATAGGACCAAGGGGGTCTCAGGGACACATCTGCTAATAGAAGAGGGAGCGGGTTGAGACAATCTTTGCTCAAAACCAAGCCTTGTCTTGAAATGAAAATTTGGACCAGAGACTGGAGCCAGATGGACTGAGTTCATATCCCTGCTCTATCACTAGATCTGTGACCTCAGTTACTTTGCTTAACCTCGCTGGGCCTTAGTGACCTCATCCCTAAAAAAACAGACACAGTAGCAGGGTTTTGTGAGAATTTAAGAGTTCAAATATCTACGGTATTGTTTTTCTCACTTCAGCTTTCATTATTATTTTATATTAAGTACTCTCACTTGGATTTGTCTCTTAGCCCAGCTCCTCACCTCCCCATTGAAATAACGTTAGGGAGCCTGGATGGGAGAAATGATGCGTAGAGGCAGAAAGAGATTCGATAAGAAAAACAAAGACCCGTTTCAGTAAAAACTGTGAACTCCCCTGCACCTGTTATATCTTGATAACTAACATTATTTCACAAAAAGGAGAGAAAGGACTTCTTTCCACTAGGTGGGCAGTGCACACGGCAGAAGAGTCAAGTGGGCCGTGGGGGACCTGTCAATGGAAGGTAGTGATGTTGGAGAAGAGGGAGGAAACCAGATGCCACACTGCAAAGCTTTCTGGTTCAGAGCCCTCTTGAGACACGTCCAGGTACAGGGCCTCCGAAACGCGGTCAAGAATTGGGAGAAGGTTTTAAGAAGTTGTCAGAAATCTATCAATCACGAAACGTTTCTTGCACATCTGTTACACACCAGGCACTGTGCTGGAACTGGCGACACAAAGATGATGGTGACGTCAAGTTCCTCAAGTTCCTGTCTGGATCATCCATGGACCCAGAGGCAGCTCAGGCCCCTGCACTCTGCGACTGTACACGAGGGGACCCACCGTTGGGGATACCAAGGAAAGATTGGCGTGAACCCAGCAGAGAGATTTCAGGAAAAGGGTGCCTCCAAGGGCAAGAAAACGAACTTCTTGTTTTACATTTACACTTGTGCCTTTAACTAAGATTCTCTGAAGATACTGATGGCACAAACGAAATAAAGTCCTGCTTTAAAAGCCAACTGATCAATTACCTATGGCTTAAGCATTGAACGACTCCTACCATCACCGTTTCAGAAATGACTTAATGTTACTACTGAACGGAAACCCAACTCTTTCGCAAGAAGCGGGACTGCATTGCTTGGTGTCTTGTGTGTACAGTCAAGTGGGACATGAACAAAATTCCCAGAGAAGGGCCAAGGGGCGCGCGCAGAGCTCGAGCGCCGCACACGTGTCCGGCGGCCCCGCCTCCTCGCCCCGCCCCATCCATCCTGATCTTACAGGGTCCGCCAACGCTCGCGAGAGCCCTCTTGGCTTCCACGTTTGCCACGTTCCAAAGGACCGAGACTGACTGGAAAGCCGAAGGCGGCTCGCGCTCACAGGCGCCTGCGACGCGCCAGAACGGCCCCAAGTCTGCAGGGGGCGGGGAAGCACGCCAGCGTTCCACCCCTTCACAGCGCCATTGTGATTGGCTGTACCCCCGTCACTCAGCCTCCCCTGGGCGGGGAGGAGGCGGTGCTCGGGCGGGAAGGGGCGTGACCGCGGGAGGGAGGGGCGAGCTGCCCGTGAGCCGCGCGCTCTCGCCTGGGGAAGGAGGCACCGGTTCGGCGCACGCGAGCGCTGGGCGCGCGCAGCCGGCACGCGGACGAAAGTCCTCGGAGGCGCGGCGGGCAGTGCCGAGACACAGGCGCTGCTGCAGGAGCAGCGGCCCGCACCCGCTGCAGCGCCGGCCACAGTCAGCGGCCCCCGCGCCTCTGGTGGCCCGGCTCACCGAGGGAGCCCCCTACCCCTCACCCGTTCCCGCAGTGCGCGCAATGGCCCCGCGCAAGAATGCCAAGGGCGGCGGCGGCGGCAACAGCAGCAGCGGCAGCAGCAGCAGCGGCTCCGGCAGCGGCAGCCCGGGCGCGGGGACCAGCGGCGGCAGCAGTAGCAGCCCCGGAGCCCGGAGAGGTCAGAGGCGTGCCGGGGAAGGGTGTGTGGGGCCGGGGGCCGGGACCGGCCCTGGGAGCGGGGCCCGCGCGGCGGGCGCTGCCGTTCCATTTCCCCGGATCCCGCCGTGCATCTCCTCCATCCTCCGCGTCGCTCCTCCTTTGGGCGCGGGGCGGAGGCCGCGCTCGGTGGGCCGGCGGGCGGACCGGAGGGGCCGGGCGGAGCTGGGGCCGCGGCCTGGGAGCCCCTTCCCGGCTGACCCCTCCCCTGCAGGGCGCAGCCGGGAGGGAGGTGACCGATCTGCTCTTTCTCGGCTTTGCGTGGAGTGAAATCTGGGAGTAGGAGAGCCCAGTTTACCTTTGCCTTGCATATTTTGGAGAGTTTGGACGTGAGCCAGAGTCGGAGAAAAGAAGTTCCTGCCAAACCAGCAGCTTTTAAGAGCAACTCAGTAATCGTGTGTGTGTGTGTGTGTGTGTGTGTGTGTGTGTTGGGTGAGTGTGTGCGGGGCGGGGGGAGTGATTTGAATGTTCTTGCAAATTATTTTAAGTAGATTTGCTTTTGTGCAGCTTCTTAACATGCGTTGTAGTTGCCTTTAACGTATCCTAGAATACCGTAGAATACTGGGTGAACTTCACTATATTTTCACTTTGTCTTTTTTTTTTTTAAATATGTTGGATATTCACCTTTTTTCCTCCATGTGCTTACCCAGCAAAGAGAACAGTGCAGATGTTTTAAATCTGTTTCATCTCATATTTCAGTGGTTTTCAGTTTCTTTTATACTTTCTTGACTCATTTAGGATATTGAAACTGCAATACACATGTGTATGACTGTGAGCAAATGATCGTTTGGAAATGATTTAGACTTTTTGTTTCTGAGGTCTCACCCATAATCATTTCATAGGTAAAGAAAATAAATCAGATAACTATAGTCCTACTTCAAAGAATTATTTTTTTAAATAGCACTTACCACCTTGTGAAAGTATCTTATTTTCGTGTGTTTTGCCTTCCTGTCTTCTCCCCTCCTCTTGTTCATTCTTATTCCCAAATCCTAGAATAGTCCTGGACCATAATAGATGCTCAATAAATATTTGATTAATGAGTGAATGAATACATTTAAATAGTGAACATAATGCAGTTAAAGTCATTGCACAAATTTACACTCTAAAAGCTAATACTTGTATTGGAATGGAAATGGAAAAAGATACACAGAATTTGAAGTTCAAATGAAGTTCAAAGAAAGCATACTAGGGGCGCCTGGGTGGCTCAGTTGGTTAAGCGTCAGACCTAGGTTCAGGGCATGATCTTGCAGCCCATGAGTTGGAGCCTCGTGTCGGGCTCTGTGCTGACAGCTCAGAGCCTGGAGCCTGCTTCCGATTCTGTGTCTCCCTCTCTCTCTGCCCCTCCCCTGCTCACACTCTGTGTCTCTCTCTCTCTCAAAGGTAAACAAACATTAAAAAAAAAAAAAAAAGATTCTCTCTCCCCCTCTGCCTGTTTCCTGCTCCTGTGTGTGTGCGCGCGCGCTCTCTCTCTAAAATAAAAAAAATTAAAAAGAAAGCCTATTAATTCACCTTTGACATAAGTAAAAGTTTGTGTTCCTTTGTCACTTGTCGTTAAATGCCAGCCAGCCCCTTACAAGTGCAGAAGAGTAGAAGAATGGTCCCGGGTGGCTTTGGCTACTGGTTAAAAAATTTCTAAATGAGAAGAGCCTAAACACCAAGCAGGAACGCTGATGAACAAGACCGTTAATTGTTAATGTTAACTGTTGTCAGAAGTTTTCTGTAGCCGTTTACAAGCGAAGCACACCTTTGTTCCATTTTGCCCTTCATTCTCAAAGGCAGAGAGGGCTGATTGCATCTGGGGAGGTAACTGTATATGGACTACTGTTGGGTTAGAATTTGTCCTGGGGAATGTATATTGTGTTCCCACCACTACTGGTTCCATAACTGAACCGGTTTTATTTTTTTAAGTATTTATTTATTTATTTATTTTGAGAGAGAGAGAGAGAATTCTCCAGCAGGCTCTGCACTAACAGAGCACCAACGTGCGGCTCAAACTCACGAACCCTGAGATCCTGACCTGAGCTGAATCCAAGAGGCTTAACCAACTGAACCACCCGGGCGTTCCCCTGAGTGAGTTTTAACAGGCAGATAATACGTTTTGGAAATATTACAACCTAAGTTAATACATTCTGACTTTCATATTCAAATATTTAAGAGCTAGCCCTGTCCATATTTGAGGATATGTAGGCTGTGAAGCATTGTTCACATTGATTTCATAATTGTCATGAAAAGACCTGGTATGTAAAAGAGAATATGTAAAAGAAAAGTAACTAAATGTGTTTTGTTTTGTTTCTGTAATATGGTTACTTTTCTCCATAGTATAGAGTTGGTATTGGGGTCTTGCATGTTACATAATAAGTATTCTTTTTCTGTAACCATATTTTGTAGTAAATACGGAGTTCTGACTGTGTGCCAGGTGGAATGTACTGGAGATGGAAACAAGGATTCTTTCAGCCTTAAGCAGTTACAGCACAGTGTGACAGTGTAATTCTGTTTATACTGTTTGCTTACAGCAGGTTATACCTGAAACATAAAGCTGACTTCCTTTTTGTTGCTGTTTATGGAGTCACTGAGGTATAGACATCGATTCCCAAACTATTCTCATCTGCTGGGGAAATCTTAGAAGCTGAAGAAACTTCAGCAGTGGCATTACCATAAGGCCCATTCAGTTCCCTCCTCTAATTTTATAGATGAGGAGATTAATGCCCATAAAAGTTGTATAGTTTATTAAAGGTTGCGTAGGTCTTGGAAACCCAACTAGTTAAGGGGAGACCTAAGGCTAGAAGTCATGTTTTCTGTCATGATACTTGAATTGGGGGTCCTCTAATTTGGGAGATTTTCTGGGAATTTTAGAGTTGAAATAGATCATCTCTTTCCTTCTGTAGATAATCTCTTCCTTTCTGGCTCTGTCTGTGGCATACTACGACAGTTATTTAATAAAAGTATGTTTTTTTCCACATCACCAATTAAATTTGACTAAAATTGTGTTTGAAATAGTACATTTGAAAATCTTAGTTTGAGAAGGAGTACATGGGCTCAAGTAGTAAGTTTTTTGAGACATTTTGCATCGACAGTCTGAATTTGATGACATTGGTCACATCAAACATTATTTCTTAAAATTTTTGTATAAAAATATGGGGCGGAGGACTTTGAAATATGCATTTTAGGGAAAAAATGATTATCTGGCCTTCTCTTTTTCTTTGCGATCATTTTGTTGAAAAGTGATGTTTAGGACTTAGGGGATTTATAGAACAGATTTTTTAAAGGAAGTGTCTGCTTTTCATTTATATCTTCAACTGAAATTGAAAACTGATAAAATGTCTAGTTCCATACAGAGCTCAGTTTTACCTCTTCAGTTTTACTCTTTAAAATATAAAATAAACATGAGTAAAGTGGACATCTTGCCTTTAACTTGCATATAAACATTTATCTTGCATGGCCAGGTGGGGCCAGGGGGAAACATCTTTCAGGTTTATTGATTGGAACATTTTTGGTTAGGAAGGATCATGATGGCCTTTTGGGCTTAGTTTGTGGCTTATGGACACTGGTATGTGCAATGCTTTTGTTTGATTGGCTTTTCCTTTTTGAGGACCATTAAGTCTTTAACGTGCTACAGGGCTTCTACAAGCCTCTGATCTTCTCGTATCAGGCTGGTACATTCCCCTTTGCCGGTAGGTGTCACTGTACAATGCATTTTGCGTTTTCAGTTTGAAGTGTCCTATTACGTAACACCGCTTATTTTTTTCATTTAATGAGTTCTGTACATACTCAGAAGTATCGATGGGCGGCAACTTAAAAACTAGTAGCCATTGAACTCAAGGTCTCTAACAGATTTTGAAATTTGGTAGAGTTTGTCCCTAGCAGCCTTATTTATTTAGCTTATCTTATTTAGAATTAAGTGCACTTATGCATTATCTGTAAAACGTATGCATTCACGGATTCACGTGATGGATACTAATCATTTAGAAATTTTCTTCCTTTCTTTCTTTCTTTCTTTCTGCTTTCAGTATCTCTTAGACTACTTAGTTGCTGATTGCATTCTGGCTCCCTTGAATGCAGGGGACTTGGTGAAATTCCCTTTCTTTATCCATAGGTTATCAGTTAGGGCCAGTTGCTTAACCCTCCATTAGTCATCCTGGGATGAAAAGATAGCAAGGCCATAACTCTTCTACTGCAAGAACTGGGTGCTATTTTGTGTTCAGTTGCATAGCATTTTGTTCAGCCTGGTCAGATCATATGTACTAAGAGATGTTCTGAGGAAATTCTTGAACACATTTTTAGAAGAACAAGCATGTTAACCTATAGGAAGTAAAAGGAAAGATCTATATTTTAGTCTTCTTTAAAATCATGTGTGGCAGAGTAAAAGGAGAAGTTTTCATTTTCAGCTAATTAGCAACAAAGTAACTTGGACAAAGGCTCATGTGGTTTGTCCATCTTATTTTTAGTTAGTACAGAAGTTACCCCTGAGTCTCTGGTCCCAGTAGAGTAACCTTTTTTCCCCCTCTAGAAAGGAATGTACTTTGGGAGTCTGTTGGCCTGGATTTATAACCATTTAAGACCTGTATAGCAAGTCTCTCTCAGAAATCTCTTATCTCGGTCTCTCCAAGTGGGAAGAATTCTTCTCTCCTTTCATTTCATAGTTGTAATAGCCCTCAAACCAATCTGCTATGCCTTTGTGTTTCTCAGATACATTCATTAAAGTTTTCTCTAATGGTAAGGGTGAGTACCAAACTTTGACAATATAAGGCTGCAGAGCTAAGCAGGTCATTTCATGTTTGACAATATTTTATGATTTAAAAAGAAATCATTTTCTGTTCTATTCTGTTAGCATATTTAAGTATAGTGCTGTTCCAGCAATAGTGTTTATGCTGTGGCTTGGAGTACCACTTGACACATTTTTTTCTATCTCTGAGGGTGAAAGTATGCCATTTGCACATCAGCCTTCAAAGTGCTGATTTACTCTCCAATCCCATGGAGATCTGTTACATTATTTTATTATACTAGAGCGCAGATACATTTTAGTCTTTTGATGCTACTCCAACACACTGTTTTTAATACCATGAAAATATGCAACCTTGTGTCTTGGGTGGTTTTGCATCTTCTAAATAGTTTGATTTCAATTTGTAGTAAGATATGAAAAGAAATTTAATTAACTTCCCTTGAATAAAACAGGAATGTATTTAGAACCCCTCTACAATTTATCCCTGTGTCTGGGGACAGCATCAGCCCCTGTCGGGAGATGTGGGTGTGCTTGCGTTCACTCACATGGTTAGATATCTGCTGTCCCAGTATCTGCTCAGCACTTCACACATGAGTGTAGGTCTGTCTGAGTGGATTCGTGTCTGGTTCGGTCCGGGTCCTACAGTTTTGGCAATTTCTGCTGAACGACTAGATGTTCATATCTTTCTTCTCTATTTGCCAACTGTAGGCGTATATTCAGGAGTCCCATGCTTTATCCTTTCTCTTTCTTCTGGTAGTGCTGAGAGCCAAGGTGGTATTTTCTTGTCATTCATTATTTATTTATTTAAAAAAATCTTATTCTCCTGCAATGAGGAAGCTTTAGGCATTTGGTCTGTATTTCATATTTGTTTCTCAGGGATGTGTCTCAATTACCTTTGGCTGATGTTATCTTTTACTGGGAAATCACTAAATACAATTTAGTTCTGATCAGGTTGATGACACTTGAGGACACATTTGCTACAGTTAAGCTATTAGACTCAGGAAATGTTGAATTTACTTGGTAAATAAATCTTAAAAAAATAGTATAGCGGAACTTTTGAAGGGTTGGGGCTGGTCTTTGGCGCCCTGTGAGATCCAGGTGGCTTGCCTAGTCATTCTGGCTGTAGTATAACTGCCATCATCTGCTATAGATGCTCTCTGTGCTCTGAAGCAGGTAGGGTTGGTGAATTACACGGGGCTAGGGTGGTGGTGGAGGCATGTCCAGTTAAAGCAGAACAGAAAGCACCGTTGCAGTACTTGGAGAAATGCCAGCACTTTTCTCCCACATATGCGCCTGCACATTTAACCCAGTGAGTCATTCTGCATGGAAGCCAGTCTGCCTTTTAAAGTGAGAGAATATTATTTGAGAAAATAATTGGGTTCCATAACTGGTATGGTGTAAACTCGGTGCTGTTTTGATCTTATACTCTTATCTAACTTCTGTGTCTTTAAAAAAAAAATAAAGTTGATTTATTTATTTTGAGAGAGAGAGAGAGAGAGAAGAGAGAGATGTGAGTGGGGGAGGGGCAGAGAGAGAGGGAGAGAGAGAATCCCAAGCAGTCTCCACCCTGTCAGTGCAGAGCCCAACACAAGGCTCAAACTCATAAACCAGGAGATCATGACCTGAGCCGAGATCAAGAGTCAGACACTTAACTGATTGAGCCACCTAGGGGCCCCTAACTTGTTTATCATATCACTAATATCCATAATTCTCTCTCCTCCTCCCCATTTTTCACAGTCTTCAATTTCACCTTTCCTGAAAAGTTATACTGGAAAGCCCTTTGGTCTTAGGTTCACATGTGAGTTTTATTTAGGAGCAGTTAATGAAAATCTGTGTTGTAAATATTTGCTGGAAGAATATCTAGCATTTACCTTCACTTTTCCATTCTTTGAATCAAGTTGATTCAAATGATCGTCACTTACTGAGTTTTATAAATTAATTCATGCTTTTTGTCAGTGAGCCACCTCGCTAACTTCTAGAATTCACATATTTCTGTGCGCTGTTCTTTAAAACTCTATCTCTGAAATATTGCTTGTTTAAGACCTATAAATAGGTATAAAGAGGAATGCAGTGGAATGTATCCACTATCCAGGTAAAGAAAATGTTACCAAATTCTTGGTTTCTCCTCTCCTGTGTTATCCCTTCTCAGCCACTCTTACACATTTTGAGATAATTATTGTCCTGCATTTCTTTATAATGTATAATATATAGGCATCCAAATAAAAGTCTAATATAATGTTATATTGCACATTGTATACAGTGCTTCTGTTTGTGTAACTCTATCTGTTGTTAAAAGCTGTATATATAAAACCTGCTTAAGAAGTATGTGTGTGTGTGTATACGTTATATATATATATATATATGTATAGTGTACAAATACATATTTGTTTAGCACACGTGAAAAGTTTTGGGAATAGGCTCCTACTTGGCATGCTAGATTGACGCCATTTGTATGGAATTCTACCAAATCTGGCTCTTTGTTTTCATGTGTATAGTTCCTCCCTGTGTGAATGTGCCACTTTTTATTCAGTCATCCTGCTGTCAAAGACCACTTTCCTTCTTTGGTATAGTTTTCTTCTTTCAAACACCACTGCTCGGAACACTCTTGTAGCTACCCATCCCCCTGTGTATCTGTGTATATATATGTTTAAGTGTTTCTCTAGCTTGGAATTTTTGGTCATAAAAATGTGTATATTAAACTCAGCCAGCTCCTGCCATCTAAGTGGTCGCATGCGTTTCTGCTCCCGCTGCCCGAGGATACAGCTCGTATTTGCCGCAACCACACTACCAACACTTGGTGACGTTTAATATTTGCAAGTTTAGTGGGTGTGAAGTTGTTATTTTGTGGCTTCAATTTGCATTTACTTGATCCCCAGTGAGATTACTCCCGAGAACAGCAGTTTGTGTTCCCTTTGCTGTGAATTGCCTGTTCATGTAGTTTGTTTTTCTGGTGTTTTGCTGGTGTCGTTTTTGTTTGTTTTATTTTGTATTTTTTATTTTGATTTGTGGAATTTCTTTTCTGTATCCCAAACCTTTTGATTATTTCTCCCAATCTGATTATTTGTCTTGTGATTTTCTATAGTATATTTTGTTGAACAGAATTTTAAGATTTTAATATATTAAGAATATGATTTTTGCTTTATGGTTTGTACCTTTGTGCTTTCAGACATCTTTTCTAACAGAGAGATCATAAAACATTCTCTTATCCTAAAATATCTTAAACTTTGTCTTTGCACATTTAGATCTCTAAGCTACCAAGGGTGGATTTTATTGTGTATATTGTGAGGTAGAGGTCTAATTCAGTGTTTTTAAGAAATGGATGATGAAAATTTCCTGTACCATCAGTAGAAGTGTCTTCTTTCTACGCGAAACTGCAGTATCACGTTTTGTGTATAAATCTATGTGGCTCCGTTTTATTCCCCGCGTGTAGGAGCAGTACCTCGAGAGTCGCCGTGTAGCAAATCTGATCAGGCAAATGCTCTACCTTGTCTTTTTACCATTGTCCTTGCTTATTACTGGGACCTTTCCTTGACCATGGCAGTACCTTTTGGCATCTGCTTGTCAAGTAAGTTACATGAGAAATGTTTCAGGATTTTGACTGGAATTGTATTGAATTTCTAGCACAATCTAGTACCCAGCATCCTGGGTGCCTCAGTCTGGTAAGCGTCTGACTTTGGCTCAGGTCATGATCTTGCATTTCCTGGGTTCGAGCCCCACTTTGGTCTCTGCGCTGACCGTTCAGAGCCTGGAGCCTGCTTCGGATTCTGTGTCTCCCTCTCTCTCTCTCTGCCCCTCCCCTGCTTGTGCTCTATTTCTCTCTCTCTCTCTCAAAAATAAATGAACATTAAAAAAACACTAAAAAAAACAATTTGAGGCAAATATACATTTAGAATACCAGGTCTTCCTCTGCATGAACAGGGTATAATAGCCTATTTATTTAAGCCTTATAATTAATTTTTATAATTTTGTCCAAAAAGTTATACACATCTTTCCATGTAGCCTGGGTACTTTATACATTTTTATTTTTTAAACCAGTATATTATTATCAAAAATTTAGAATATGCACCCAAGTGAAAAGAATTGTATGATGACTCTACCACCTCGGTTTTACAGTGGTTAACATTTAATATATTTGTTTTAGATTGTATCGATCGATTTATCTGTCTTTTTATGCATTTCAGAGTAGGTCATAGACACCAGTATACCTCACTCCTAAACATTTACGCATGTCTAACGTTAACTAGGGCTCAACGTTTGTTTATAGGTTTTTTTCACCCCCTGAGGGAATGTTTGCCTTTGGGAATTGCACACATCTTGGTGTATTATTCTCAAATAGTCTTTATAAATATTTGCATCTGTGTGACCCAACAACCTGCTAAGATAGAGACTGTGTCTGTCACCCCAGAAAATTCTCTCAAGTCCCTTGCTAGCCACCACCTCTGCCTTCATTACACTAAATTTTTTCACCATAGGTTGGTATGATCTGTTCTAGAACTTTATTTTGTGAGTAACACTTGTTAAGTGTTCTTTAAGTCAACATAGGTTTGAGGTTTATCCGTGTTGCATGTTCGAGTATCTTGTGTTCATTGCCAGGTAGTCCATTGTGTGCCCATAGCACAGTATGCTTCTCTGTTTCTTTCACCGAAGGACACGTGGGTTATTCCTAGTTTGGACTATTATGAAGAACATTCTGTGAATATTGTAATGTTGGAGGGATTTTTGTTTCATTTTTATTTTAGTATGTCTTCATTTCTCAGAGTAAATACCTAGGAGAGGAATTACTTGGATTATAAGGTAGGTGTTTGTTTAGTTTTATAAAAAAACTGCCAAATTATTTTCCGGAGTCCTTGTACAATATATTTTACACGCCCACCAACAGTGTGTGGGATTTCTACTTGTTCTGCATCTGTACCAACATTTGGCGTTGTCAGTCTTCTTAATTTTAGCCCTTGTGCTGGGTGTCAGTGGCTTCTCATTGTCGTTTAAAATTACATTTCCCTGATGACTAGTGATGTCATGGACTTCTCCTTGTGCTCATTGGTCATCGACGGTATCTTCTTTTGCTAAGTTTCTGTTTGCCTCTTTTGCCTATTTTTTTTCTTTTGCCTATTATTGCTTTTTTAAAAATCTTTTTGTTACTGAGTCATAGTTTTTATATATCCTGGGTAGAAGTTCTTTTCAGATATATGTATTGCAAATCATTTCTCCCAGTTGGTTGCTTACCTTTTCCTTAAGAGCGTATTTTGAAGAGGAACTATTTTTATATTGACGTTCATTTTTTAATGGTTCCTGCTTTCTGTATCTTACCTAAGGAACTTTTCTATTTTCTTTTTTCTCTTTTTGCTTTTTTCCCCCCTATTTTCCAGTTACGAAGCCATCCTGTTATATTTTCTGTTAGAAGTTTTATAGTTTTAGTTTTAATGTTCAGGTCTGTGATCCATTTCTGATCAATTTTGGATTTGTTTATTGTTTTTCCGTATGGATATTCAGTTCTGGCCCCATTTGTTGAAAAGACTTTGCTTTCATCACTAGATTGCTTTTGGTGCCTTGGTCAGAAAGCAAATGACAGTATAATTGTAGATCTGTCTCTGGGCTCTCTATTCTGTCTTTGTTTTCTGTCTGTATATGCCTTTATCACACACTCTTGACTACCTATATTGTACTTCTTAAATTCAGGTAGTGTAGGTCTTCCAACTTTGTTGATTTTTATGAGCTAGCTCTGGATATCCTAGGTCCTTTGTATATCCATGTATATTTTAGAATCATATTATCAATTTCTACAGACTACAGCATACTAAAAGTTTATAATTGGAATTCATTGAACATATAGACCCAGTTCAACTGAATTGACATCTTAGGGATGCTGAGTTTTCTAATCCCTGGCAGTGGAATAGATTCATTTATTTAGGTCTGTAATTTATTTCTGCTTTGTTTTGTAGTTTTTGATGTTAAGATCTTACACATTTTCTGTTAAATATTTTTCTAAATATTTTATGCTTTTGATGCTACTTTATATGAATTTAAAATGTTTTATTTTCCCATTATTTCTTCCTAGCATATAGACATAGAACTGACATTTGCACCTTATAGCATGTGACCTTACAAAAATTCATTTATTTTATCGAAAAATTGATTCCTTGGGATTTTCTCTGTAAGTACCATGTCACCTGTGAATAAAGAGTCTTACACTTTTTTTCTAATCTGTGCATCTTTTATTTCTTTTCTTGACTCACTGTACAATCTAGGACCCACCATACGATGTTGAATAGAAATGATGTAGACATTCTGCCTTTGTGTATGATGTTAGTGGCAAAAGTGTTTGGCTTTTCACCGTTAAGTATAATATTAATCCTAGGTGTTTCATAAATGCTTTTTATTGGATTGGAGGAATTCCTTTCTATTTGTAGGCTGAGAATTTTGTCAAATATTTTTTCTCTAATCAAAATGATCATGTGGCTTTTATCCTTATTGTTAATGTGGTAAATTATACTTACTGGTGTATTTATATTTATTTATTTAATTTAGAGAGAGAGAGTGCAAGCAGGGGAGAGGGGCAGAGGGGGGGAGAGAAAATCTCCATGGTTAGTGCAGAGCCTGATGGATGGCTTTATCTCACGACCTGAGCCAAAATCAAATCAAAAGTCTGATGCTCAACCAACTGAGCCATGCAGGTGCCCCTTTATTGATGTTTTGAATGAGAACTCACCCGTGCATTCCTGGAATAAACCTCACTTGGATGTGATAAATAATCCAGTGTATATTGTGCTTTATTTGCTAATCTTTTGTCAGCAGTCCTGTATCTGTGTTCATTGTGGTGTTGCTCCCAGTTGGATGGGGCTTCCCAAATATGGGATCAACCTACAGGCTGGGAGCTGGTGGCACGCGTGCTGGAAGGATTCACCTGAGCAGCAGGCAGGCCAGCAAAAAAGAGACTTTGCAACATAGCAGTGGGTAGGGGCTGTATTTATTTCATCTTATTTTTTAAGTTTATTTATTTAGTTTGGGGGGCGGTAAGGGCAGAGAGAGAAGGAGAGAGAATTCCAAGCAGGCTCAGTGCTGTCTGCACAGAGCCAGACATGGGGCTCGAACCCATGAACCGTGAGATGATGACCTGAGCCGAGATCAAGAGTCTGATGCTTATTTAAAGGGGAAGGTGAGGAGTTGTGAGGATGTGTGGAATTTCCCCTTTATTGGTTACTGTGCCTGGTTGTAAGTAGCCCATAGGTTAGTAGGGCCTATGGATATTTCGAGCTGGGTCACCTAATGGGCCCGTCTCGTATTCTGCTCACTGGTCGCTGCAGACCCTTTCTGCGTTCCATTGTTCAAGCCTGTTGCCTAAAAGTAGCCTCTCCCATTCATGAGGCATATGGGTTCATAGTTTCCTTCTGCCTTCTCTTCTCTCCTTCTCTTCCTTTTCGCTTTCTCCCTGCCTTCCCTGGCTTGCCCTCCTCCCCTTACTAAGAATTATGATTAGTACTAAGTTTTCTCTGCATCAGTGTTTTACGTATTTAATTTATAAAATTTATATAATTGTTCTGCTATATTTTAATTGGCAAATTATAGCAGTAGACATTCTAATTTAAAACCACTCTTAACATGTCAATGAAAAATTCAGCCTTGTGATAATACATATTTTTCATATTATTGCATTAGTTTTGTTAATATATCCATAAATAGGGACGCCTGGGTGGCTCAGTTTGGTTGAGCATCTGACTCTTGAACTCAGCTCAGGTCTTGATTTCAGGGTCGTGAGTTCAAGCCCTGCATTGGCCTCCACGCTGGGCATGAAGCCTACTTAAAAAAAATATATATATATATATATATATGTATATATATACACTTAATATATATACTTTATATATATATACACTTAATATATATATACTTTATATATATATATTTGTAGAGATCTATCTATATATAAAATTGACCTGTAATTTTCTTTGTTGGTGATGTTATCAGGGTTATTCTATTACATAAATGAATTTTAGGAGTATTTCTTCTTTTTCTGTTCTTCAGAATAGTCTTATGGGCTTAGTTATTTGGTAGAACTCATTTGAACCTTTTCATCATTTACCCACAATTAGAGACGGCATGGGGTAGAGAGGAGGGGAACTTACTGACTTTTTAAATGTTTGAATGACCATTTTAGTTTCTGTTTCTTGAGTCAGGTTGGCTAAGGTGCATTTCATTTCTTCTTGGGCATATTACCTTTATTAAAAAGTTTTCGGTCCGAGTTTTCAACCTTAAGGCAACAAACTGTTTATGGTTTTAGCTTTACCTTGTAAATGGAATATAGCTTTTACATGCCTGCTTTTACTTTGCAATGAAATAAAGTTATTTGAAAAGGTCACTAAATATTATATATCTGTAAATTCTGGTTATTTTTAGACAGAATTTTTTCTGAGTTTATTAAAGTGAAAGTCTTTATAAAATAGGCTGGATACTCTAATACTTGTGAGAAGCTAAACCATTTGATACTGGTAATTTGGTTGGATTGACTTGCTATGGTGCCCATTTTCCTGCTTAAATGGTAATTAATGACTAACCCCGGATACATTACTTTGTTCAAAACTGAACTTACTCTTTGTGAGCAGAACATTTATTTAGGGAACTTTCAGGTTAATTTGATTATCTTATGGGTTTTTACTACTCAGTCTATTTAGTTGTAAACAGTCAGTACACCTGGAGGTCTAGGGTACCTGATGCAGATCTGAGATACTGGTACTGATGGGCTCTGTATCTCATACAAAGGTACTAGTATTATGTGCCCTGTGTTTCCATTTCCCTTTTGTTCTGTAAGATTATAGGTGAAATTAATATATGTGAAGATGTAAAGCTAATAAAACAACTTGGATTTTTTTTTCTCCTTCTAGAGGTAGTACAGTATTTGTATTAATAAGTCCTCAGGCTACTTTTTCACAATTCTGTTGTGATCAATGGGACATTTAAGATGACTGAACTAGGATGGAGTAAGGGTGAGTAACACTGAATAAGATAAAGAACTGTTCAGTAGCTCAGATAAGTACTGCTTTGGAATAAATCACATGCATTTCACACCTTTCTCCTCAGCTGGCCCCTCAGTAATTTCTTGCAGTCCTCTGTGTGTTCGTAGTTGACGTTTACCCATGTTTGCAGTAATAGCTGTTTAAATCTTCAACTCCTTTAGCTTGATACCTTACTACTTCCCATTGCATTTTAACAGATGACTTCCTGCCATTGTGTAGAGAAATCAGGGACATCCCAAAGAGTCTCTCATCTCTGGCTTGATGGGTGGGATTTGGCCTCTGAGGTGCTAGACATTGGGACCCGACTGACATGAGGCTGATTTACACCCCCCACTCCCCCACCCCCCGCTGCTCCTGAGTGAGGAGACAGGAATTCGGGACCTCATCAGTTCAGCTGAGACTCTTGGCAAGATATTGCTTGAACTTGCACATGAGAATATGCAAAAACTGAGCTCATGAGGTATATCTTCAGTGTGTCATTTAGTATGGTCCCTTTTCTTTTTTTAGACTGAGGGGGAGGCCCAGTAGGGTGGAGGGTGAGTGGAGATGAGCCAGTACCACAGATAGAAAGAATTTAAAATCTTGGCAGTTGCAACCGTTATAGACCTCTGGGCTTCCACCTACTTAAGAGAAAAGTAAAGACTGGATGGGACAGGAGCCCTGGGCCCCCCCACTGAGGGAACCCTCCCTGGTGTCTCCACTCCACTGAGCCATCACTTACCTCCCCCTGAGAACTCTCCTTTTCTACACCTTCTCACAGCTTTCCCCCCTTGCTTTAGTTTCTCTCATTAAATGAAAAACAAAACAAGCACAAAAACCTCCTTCTGGTCTGCCTCCTCCACCCAGCCAAATATCAAGAATGAGTAATCTGGGTTCCTTTTCTTCTTTTTCCCTTCAAGTCTTTCTGGCCAGGATCAACAGATGCTCCATTAACCCCAGATCCCCTGGGCTCTTGTTCCTTTTCTTCATCTCCTCCCCGAAGGGTAGTCTTCCCCAGGATCCTTGGCTTGGTTCTGTTCTAATCCTAGGCTACACACTCTCCACAGCTTCAACTACTGTCTACTGATGGCTTCCAATTCTTGGTGCTCCTGAGCTATAGACTTAAGTACTAACAATAATGACAGATGAAGGACCTAGCTACCGCTTACTGAGTGCACACTGTATGTCAGACATTGTGTGCTTCTGTAACTTGGCATTTAATTCTCATAGTGATTCTCTGACTCCTCTTGTTATAGGTAAAGAAATGGAAGCTTAGATTAATTTGTCAAATATTATGGAGCTAGTAACATTTGGAACTGGAGCTGGGATCCCAATTCTGAGTCTAAAGCTCCCTTAATTGAACATTTTAAATCATTTAGTTGTGGCTTAGATTACTTATACCTGGCCCTGTCTCATCCCTGTTATAGCCATCTTTATAAAGTGGAAGCCAGGTCATACCCCTTCCGTATTTGAAAGCCTTGAGTACATCCCCCAGTACTCAAGATACAGTTTAAATTCCTTCACTTGATCTAGGGAGCACTTCATGATCTTGCCCCTCTTACCCTCTGTAGCCATTCTCTCCCTCACTCTCTCCATTTATACTGATTAAGCCATATTCAGTCACTTTCTGTGGTCTGTATCTACACATGCTGTTTCTTCTAGGACAGCTCCTCGCTTTGCCTCTCCCTGCGCGACTCCTAAATATTCTTCACAATTTAGCCTCTTCATTAGTCCTTCCAGCTCTCCCTTCATTGTCTTCCTGTAACCTGAGCTTTGTAGTCCCCTCACCCCTAAGCACAAGGTTGTGTAGCACTCTCTACGTGTTACTATTTTAGCATCTTCATTCACTTATCGGTTTCTTCAGTAGAGGAAAGTGTGACCCAATCAGGTATCAGACTGGCCTGGACCCAAGTGCTGGCTCTGCCACTCATGGTTGACCTTGAGTGAGTCTTCAGACCTCTTTTAGCATCTTTAACTATTTCTCCATCTTTAAAATAAAAATAACAGTACTTCCATCATAGTTACAAAGAATGACAACAAAGTGTCACATAGTAAGTGGTTCATTAATAACAGTTATTAAATATGGTGATAGTGATATTCCCCTGAACAAAACAGACATTTTGTTTTGGTCTGTAACGATCTGTGGTCTTCCATTCTTGGCTTGATTGTAAGGGCAACATCTGTGTTAGGGACAGATACCAGACTCAAACTTCCATAAACAAGTAGGAATTTCTTTCATTTCAAAAGATGTGATATGATCATACCAGATGTGGTATGATCAATGGCTTGAAATGTCTTCAGGACTCATATTCCTTCTCCTTCTCCACTCGTATTCTCAGCGGAGGTTTCATCTTGAGGCTGGTGCCTCTCCTGGAGGCAGGAAGGGAGCTGGTGGCAACTGAGCCTGCACGCTTCCTTGTTTCCGTTCCGTTCCGCGGAAGACAAGAGGCTTCTTTTTCTCATTTGCTTAGACTGAGAGTCCTTGCTGCATACTGGTTTATACTGGCTTGGGCCTGCTTGTCTCACGGAGTGATTGCCATGATTGTTTTGATCAGGGGTCAGCAGTCTCCCTCGCGTCTACTCAGCCCTGCCGTTGTAGGCACAAAACCACCACGGACAACAGAATAATCTGACAAAGACAACTGAGTTCCAGCAAAATTTTATTTATGGGCGTGGACATTTGAATCGCATGCCACTTTTCTCATGTTAATAAGTTTTTGTCTCTGATTTCCTTTCACTTGATCTAAAAGGTGAAAAACGTGCATAAGCCCATGGTTCATACCAGAGTGGGTGGTAGGCTGTCATTTGCTCCTCCTGGTCTAGAGTGATTGATAGGGTTGAGAGAGCTACTCTGAATGTTTATGTAGGTAAACACTATGTTTTGTTTTCTTTTGGATAACTCTAGTGCTTCAGTGATTGTATGTAGTAGGTAGTCAATATTGGAATGAACAAATATAGGTAAAGGGCTTCCTTCCTTCCAGTAGACCAAAAGGGCATTGAGGACAGAGGCTGTGTTTTGTGTATTCTGCATTGCCGTGTATGTAATAGTGTGCAAATATCATGCATTGCATGGATGGATTTTTTTTTTCCAGGTTGATGTTATGGGCAAGAGAGCAGATAAAAACTTCCTACTGAAGTTGTAAGTGTTGGAGCTGAAGAAAAGAACGGCAGAATTATTAGAGGTGCATACCTCATTGATGTGGTGGATTGTTTAAGTCAGTCAGGCCTTTTAGTAGGTTCTATTCAGGCACCAGGCTAATAGTTTCTCTATAGTAGCAGCTACATCCATGGAAGCCATTCTCATCCCTCATATTCTCATTGTTAAGTTAGTGCCTTCTGATGGGGGAAGAAGGTTCCACGGCTATTTTATTTGTTCTGCATTTTGTGAAATGAGAAAAGCTCTGCTTACTTTGTAAGATATTGATGTTTCCATTACTTTACTTTCAGATATGACTCAAAGATAGGCCAGAATTATTTACTGAATAATGAAATTCTGCTGAAATTTTGTCCCCTCCCCAGTAAGACAGGACAGAATTATAAGCAGCTGAGGCTGGGGGAAACGCTGGGGATGGCTAGTGTGGACCGCAGAGCCCTCCTGGGGGACATCACCAATTCCGGAGGTTTGAGCAGCTCCTGGATGGCAGAGGAGTTAGGTTTACTGTCCCAGGTGAATCGGAGGCCAAAGTGGGGCATCTGGTGGAAGATGTCCCGCAAGCAGATGTGGTTTGCGAGCTGAACTTGCCTGTTGGAGACACCCGAGTGGAGACAGCTTTCCCCTGGGTTCTTAACTATCTCTGAGACCAGCGGCTGAGTTGGTATCCTTGTCATTACTACTTTGCTGAGGACTTGATCCTTAATTTCTTGGATCTTCTCTTTTAAAACCAGCCTAATTTTGTCTTTATTTTTATATTTTTCCAACTTTCTGTTTTGAAACCTTTAAACCTGTATAACAGCAAAAAGATTTTGTGCTTTGAAAGACTTGCATACTGTTTGCTTGGATTTACCAACTGGTAGCACTTTGCCACATTTGCTCCGTGTGTGTGTTTATCAAATCTTCCTTTTTCTGTCTCTTGTTCTTTGGAACTCTCTGAAAGTAAGCTGTAGTCATCATAACAGTTTAACTCACTGAACTCCCTTCCCCTGTATCTCCTAAGGACAAGGACATTCTCGTACATAACCACTGTAGAATTCTCAAACCCAAGAAATTATCTAAATGCGCTCCATATTCAGATTGCTTTAGTTGTCTCCAGAAGCATCTTTAAAACTTGAAGCTTTTTTTTTTTAATTGGTTACTTATCCAGAATTGGTAACTTATCCCAGGAATTAACCTGGGAGCTCTTAACATTTTAGGTTTCTAGCCCTAAGCATTTGGAGCATTGGATTCTTTAGGACTAGAATGGGCCTGGAAATCTATATTTTCCCAACTTCTTAATATGAAAGCATTCAAACCTTTAAAACGGTTACAAGAAAAGTTCATTCAGATTCACTAGTTGTTAATATTTTGATGCATTTGCATTCTCTGTGTCTCTAGACACACACACAGACACCATTTTATGTGTTTTATTCATTTTGCTGCTGAACCATTTGAAAGTTAAATTATAATACTTCTCCTCATAATACTTTTAAGTCATAATAACATTCTGCAGCCTGTTCTTTCTACGAACAAGGAGATTCTCCAACATAACCACAATGTAATTATCGTGCTTAGGAAATTTAGCACTGCGATAGTACTGTTACCTAATGTAAAGTCCATATTCAAGTTTTCCTAATTTATTCCGGTAATATCCTTTAAGCTGATCCTCCGGCCCACCTTTGAATTCTTGACGCCTATTTTACATAAAGATTTTTTAAATTATGTTTTCCCCCACAAAGGCTCACAGGTAAACTATATGCCTTCTCTCCAAAATGTGTTCTTTTTTATGATTTTCTAAAGATTTTACTGGGTGTACAGGGTGAAAATTACAGTAAAGAGAAACTTTGGTTTCCTCAGTGGTCTGGTAATTTAAATTTGTGAGTCATGAAAAGTTGGGGGGAAACATACAAATAATTACACAAGTAAACTTGTTTTTGAAAAAAGCTCAGGGGTTCAAATGTTGGTGGGGCTGTTGGGTGGCAGAGGAATTAGATTTATTCCATCCAGCTGAATCTGAGGGGACGTTAACTGGCTTAGGAACAGTTTAGTGACTCCTCATACCTAACGAAAATATTCCTCAAAACTACACAATTTATCTTGCTTTTACTTTCTGTGATACCCACCACTAAACGACATTTAGTCGACGTGTCTTTGATCTGGCCTTTGATTTCCTGACCTTCCTTTCCTCTGGCACAGTGTTTGAGCCAGTGACAGGGCTTCTGACAGGGACAGTATGTCACAGATCCAGTGATTAAATGTGAGTGCTGGAATGGATGTCACATTTCAGAATGTGAAGGATGGAGCCCTGTTAAAGTTTAAATAACATTTTCCAATCCAGTAATATATAAAGAATGAGTTGTTAATACGTTAGACAGCATCGAAATTAAAATCTTTTACCCATCAAAAGGTACTTTAAGAAAATGAGTAGGAAAGTTGTAATCTGACAGAACATTTTGTAGCACATAGATCTGTTAAAAGACAGGTGTCTAGGAAATATAAGGAACTCCTGCAATTCAGTTTAAGAAAGCATTAAAAAAAATAGACAAATGTGCAAAAGATTTGAACAGACAGTTCACAAAAGGTGATAAATGGTCAGTAAGCACATGAAGAAAGTGCTCAAACGTTGGTCCTCAGGAGAATGCAGATTAAACCACAGTGAGACACAACTGATACCAGTCAGAATGGCCCGCATGAAAAAGACTGACAATACCAAATGTTGGCAAGATCCCAGGAAAGACCTCTCCCATTCTCAGTAGGTTTATAAAATGGAAGAGCCACTTTGGGGAGAGGTCTGGCAGTTGCTTATAATTCTGAATATACATGTGGCCCATGATCCAGCAATTCCAAGTGACTTAACCCAAGAGAAATGCAAGCATGTATTTCCTATATGCAAGAATAGTCTTGTACAAGAGTATTCCTAAGAGCGTTGCTTGTAATAGTCCAAAATGGGAAACAGTCCAGGCTTCTACCAGCAGTAGAGTGGCTACACTCTGATGTACTCTGGTGTATGTATACAGTGGAACAGTACTGAGCAACAGAAAAGAATGAACTGCTTCTACACAGAACACACTTAGCTCTCAGGAACATAACGCCGAGGGAGGGAAGCCTTACACAAACAAGCACATACTGTACCATTTTTATGAAATTTCAAGAACAGGCAAAACTAACCTATAGTGGGGGATAAAAGAAAGAACAAAGGGGCTGCCTCTGGGGTTGGGGGTGAGGTGGAAGGGGACTGGGAAGGGCCATGAGAGAACTTAGGGGTGGTGTTCATCTTCAGTGTCTTGACATGGCTTTGGGTTACACAGTGTGTCTTTTTGTGAAAACTGAGTGTACACTTAAAATGAGAGCATTTCATTTCATGTAAATTTTACATAAAAAATGATAACTATAAAACTGTAGGTTATGGTAGAAACTGAAGTACTTCGAGGAGGTGAGCCAATGTCTACAAGTGATTTTGAAATGTATCATATATATAATAGGTTAGTAGATGAACATAGAGGGATGAACGGACATGCCGTAAACATTATAATAAAATGTTCATGATAGAATCTGTGATAGCACATGGGTATTTGTAAAATTCTTTCAGCTTTGTTGTGTGTTTGAAGATTTTCATAATAAAACCTTGGGAAAATACTCACATTGTTTTTTTCGGTCATAGGAAATGGTCAAGTACAAATGGTTTTTCATGGGCTGTCCTAATCTACATGGCCACCTTTTGGAGCTGTTTTATTTAGCAGCCTTTATCTGACAAGGCGTTGATGGAAAGTTTCATTTTCTTCCAGTCATTGTGCTTAGCTGGCCTAGATTAATCTGTGGGTGGTAGAGGCCCTTGACCGTCTTTGGGACAGATTCCCTAACATACCAGTCACTCTCCATTTCTGGTCTCTTTGGTTTAACTCAGATCTCATCTTCCATGTAGAATTTTTATCTTCTACTAGCAGCAAGACTGGAGGGCCTGAAGGTGGGGAAGGGCTCTGTCTATGTGGTCTGCTTTGGGGCAGTGGCCTCCTTGCCTCTTGAAGGCTGTCCCCAAAATGTATTGTGATGCATAATTGCATCAACTATGTTTTTGGCCTATGATTTTCTAATAAATTAACTCTAAGACCCGTATGCTTTGCAATTTACACCTGAATCTACTGCACACTTTGTGCTAGTGCTTTTCTGCCCCCCCCCCCATCTCCCCCCATTTGCCTCTGGAGAACACTTTTTGTAAATGATGAATTCAATTGTCCTAGAAAATGGGAACTGGGGAGGAGGGATAGCTGTGGATCTTCTGCTGTCTAAAGGGGTAAGGTAAAAAAGCGTTTGGGGACACAGCTGCAAATCAATTGTGGTCATACTTGTTGGTTTTGTGATGTCATTTCCTTGCCTTAGACTTAGATGAGTGGGGCTAGGCTTTTTTGTTGTTGTTGTTGTTATTGTTTTTAATTTTGAAAAAAGAACTTTTTGTTTGTCTGTTTTTTTACTGCCTCAGTTTCTGAATGAACACCACAACTCAGTTTGCTTTATACCCTCTGCCATTCCCAGTTCGGCAGGAGACTGTCTGATTTTGAACTCCATAATCGCTAAACACCACTAGTAACTGTTACCCACCATGACTGATTCACCAGAGAGTGCTTTTTCCTCTGAGACTAGGTGTTTTCTCTGTATTGAGTACTCTCTAGGGAGAACTAATTAAGTTTAAAACACTAACTTATGAAGCCTGACATGAAGAAATGAATTTTTGAAGTTAACTACCATTTATATTCTGGTTTTAGCATCTTATCAATGGTGCTTCAATACCTTGCAGAGTCATAGGTGGAGGTTGATGGACCTGTGTTCATCACTGCAGAAGAGAACAGCTGAATCCAGGACACCAAACAGGTGTACCCTGGGACAGTGGTTCCTCAGCCTGGGGTTCCAGAGAGCAATAACAGTTCCTAAAAATAAAGGGAGGCTGATATGGATACGTACTGCTACTATTTCACTTTCCTTTACTATTTACACTGATGAAAATGGAAATGACTTTCTCAGTTTTGTCTTACTAAATTCTAATATCCCTTGTCACTCCTTCAGTCCCTTGTGCCTTTTGTGTACAGGGTCAGTCAGGAGAGCAGTGTGAGGTGTCTGACTATGGGGCCAGGTGAGCAGGCTACAGCACCCTTCCACTGTGGGCCTTCTTATGTTCAGCAGAGGTGGCAGTCACCAAAGATGGCTCAGTGAGGAATTTGTCTGACACAGAAACAGAGAAAACCTGTTCATAGACCAGCTTGGGTTCATAACCAGTGTTTGGGAAGCACTGCGCTTCTTTTTTGATATTTCTCTTAACTATTTATAGATCTTTTCCTACTGTGAATTACTTTCAGGATAACTCATGAAAATGGAAGAAACTTGAAGTGGTGTGACATTTGTTGGACTACACTTTGTGCCCTTATTTCTCAGGTATGAGCAGGAAGAAGTTTGATTTCTCATATCAAGAATTTGAGAAGGAGTTTATGCATTTAACAAACGTTTGTTGAGTTCTTACTAGGTGCAAGGCAAAAGTATGGTAATGAATAAGGCAGATTCAGTCCCTGGTTTTATGAAACATGCATTCTGAAGGAAGAAAGAAATTAAGAACTAAATTACCAATGAAATAATGCTGTGAAGAAATACATACTATGTGAGACAGCATTAGAAAATGCTCTCACAGGAATAAACATACAGTGGGAAAAAGACAGGCTCTTGAACAGATGGTTTTGGGAAACCTGGATAGGTACATGCAAAAGAATGAAACTCAACCACTTTCTTTCACCCTACATAAAAATAAATTTAAAATGTGAGACCTGAAACCATAAAAATCCTTGGAGAGAAAACAAGCAGTAATTTGTCTGACATTGGCCATAGCAGCATTTTTTCTAGCTATATCTCCTGAGGAAAGGGAAATAAAAGTAAAAATAAACTAGTGGGACTACCTCAAAATAAAAAATTTCTGGCCAGTGAAGGAAACACTCAACAAAACTAAAAGGCAACCTACTGAATGGGAGAAGATACTTGCAAATGACAAAGCTGATAAAGGATTAGTATCCAAAATATATAAAGAACTGATACCACTCAACACCCAAAAAACAAATATTCTAATTAAAAATGGGCAGAAGACATGAACAGGTATTTCTCCAAAGAAGACATACAAATGGTCAACAGATACATGAAAAGGTGCTCAGCGTTACTCATCATCAGGGAAATGTAAATCAAAACTACAGTGAGAGAGACACCTGTCAGATACATCTGTCAGACATACCTGTCAGAATGGCTAAAATAACATAAGAAAGAAATTGTTGAGGATGTAGAGAAAGAGGAGCCCTCTTGCTCTGTTGGTGGGAATGCAAACTGGTGCAGCTACTCTGAAAACAGTATGGAGGTTCCTCAGAAAATTAAAAATAGAACTGTTCTACCATCTAGTAATCATATTTACCCCCAAAATACAAAAACACAAATTCAAAGGTATACATGCACCCCTATGTTTATTGCAGCATTATTTACAACAGCCTAACTATGGACGAAGATCATCAATTGTCCATTGATAGATGAATGAAGAAGTGGTATATGTATATAATGGAATACTATTCAGCCATAACAAATAATGAAATCTTGCCATTTGCAAAACCATGGATGGAGCTAGAGAGTATAATGCTAAGTGAAATAAGTCAGTCAGAGTAAGACAAATCTGGTTTCACTCATTTGTGGAATTTAGAAAACAAAGCAAATGAGCAGAGGAAAAAAGAAAGACAAGCCAAGAAAAACGCTTTTTTAAAAAAAAAGTTTATTTATTTATTTTGAGAGAGAGAGAAAGAGAGAGAACTTGCATGCACTAGGCAGGGAGGGGCAGAAAGGGAGAGAATCCCAGGCAGGCTCCTTGCTGTCAGCACAGAGCCCAAAGTGGGGCTCGATATCATGAACTGTGAGATCGTGACCTGAGCCGAAATCGAGAGTTGGACAGTTAACCAACTGAGCCACCTAGCCACCCCCCAAAAAACAGACTCTTAACTATACAGAACAAACTGATGGTTACCAGAGGGGAGGTAGGTGGGGTAATGAGTGAAATAAGGGATGGAGATTAAAGAGTACACTTATCATGATGAAAAAGAAAATAATAATTAATAATAATAATAATAAAGAAAAACAAGAAAAAAGAAAACTTGATCACAGAATTATGGGAAGGCCCCCTCGAAGAGGTGGGATTTAAACAGAACAAACAGGAGATAGCCAGGCTGGGGGCAACTATGTGGTGGTAACCCAGTGTTGACATTCATTCAGGAAGAGGGCATGGCCTATGCAGAGACCCTGAGATAGGACCTGAGTGGGGTGAGTTTTTTCTATTTGGAACATACACAGCCACAGGAAGTGACACGAAATGAAAGCCAGAGTGGTAGGCTGGGGCCATGTCGAATAGAGACTTATAGGCCACATCAAAGGTTTTTATTTTAGCCTAAGGGTAGAGTGAACCCCTAAGAAAAATATGTTTTTTATAAAGGGTAATGATAGAGAAAAATATTGTGGCTGCTGTATAGAGCAATACAAGTATGTTAAAGTATTGTAGTAGTCTATGAGATGATGGTTACCATGGATTTGGGTGATCTCAGTAGAGGGGCAGAAATATGCGTGGTTTGAGACACAATTTCTCACTTATTTTTATTTCATGGCACATATAAATGGCTTTTAAAAATCTCGGGGGTGTAAATAGGCAAGGGTGATCCGGGGGCTGAGGGGCACTCATATCTTGGAATAGTTGTACATTTGCAACAGCCTCATGGAGAGAGCCTCTGACTTGAGAGATGGGTATTTGAGAAAAGAGGCAGAGGATGAAGTCAAGGATGATTCCCAGGTTTTTGGCTGAAGCAGCTGGCTTGATGGAAGTGCTCTGAGATTTGGACAGCTAGAGAGGGGAGGAGAAAGATCATGGATTCAGTTGTGTGTATGCAGAGTTTGGGGTTTCCATAAGTATTCAAATGGATATTGAGTAGACAGATATGTTTGGACCTCAAAGGAGAGCAATGTGTAAGTCATATAGGTGCATTAATCAAATAGGGAGATGGCATAGGACCAAGGCATATGGAATCTCCACATTTAAAAGTCAACTAGAGGAGAATGAACTAGCAAAGGAGATTGAGAAGTAGGAAGTTCAGAAAGGTAGAAGAAATACGAGATGAAGAAGCAGAAAAAGTCAAGGAAAGAGAATGTTTAAGGAGAGGGAATTCCTTTGAGGGGGCAAGTAAATGAGGACTGAAAATGTTCCATTGGGTTCAGTGACATGGAAATCATTGGTGTGACATTAGAGTGAGTACCCCGTGCAGAAGCTAGATTGCAGCCTACGTAAGGGGTGTAAGGAGTGAGTGGGCCATCACAAAATGAAAGCAGTGAAATAATAGTTCTGTTGAGAATTTCATCTGTGATGGGAAGGAGGAATTGCAGGGGCTAACTCTGGGCTTGAGGGAAGATGTACTAAAGGCAGAGAGGCTGATGGTACCAGAGAGTGAAAGGATGAGGAGGGTGAGGTAGCTGAGGAATTGGGAGGAAAACAGAGAACGGATGCTGGTGAATGTAGGTTTGTGATGGGTGGCAGTGCAGTCCAGTTTCCTGCTGACACTTCTGTCTTCTGTGATGTAAGAGCCTATGGCATCTTCTGAGTATGAGAAAATGGAATTCTTGAGGGGCAGAGATGTCTGAAATAGTCCTTGTGAAGAACAGGAAAGGGAGTGTTCCAGAGATGTGTGCCGGATTGACAAGCAGCCCTGAGTCCTGTGTCCACCAGCCCTGGATGGCATGAGCCTCAGAGGATCAGGGTTGTTGTTTCTTTTGTAGGTGGTGAGGAAATGATGCTCTGGAAACTGGTAAAAGCAAACCCTCCTTTCCTCCTCCTCCTCCAGACCCTGAGAATCAGAGCGGGCGAGGACAAGAAGTAGTGCGGTAGCTCTTCCTATGTGTGGTCCCGGGACCAGCTGCATCCAGTCACCCGGGTGGGAACCTCTGAGAAATGCACATTCTCGGGCCCCAGAGACTCAAACTCTGGGAGTGGGCCCAGCAATCTGTGTTTTGACAAGCCCTCCGGGTGACTCCGATGTGCTCCTGAGTGAGAGCCACTGCTGCAAATAGTTGCTGACTGGGTGAGGGGACGGAAGTAATCCGCGCGGCCCGTGGGCAGTCGCATGGGTTTCCCCTGGCATGTTTTGGAAGCAGGTGGAGCCGGGAGTCCGTGGACATGAGACTTGGCTCTTGTGGTCTCCAGTGGCATCAGGCTGATGATAATAGTCTCAGCACAGTTGTTTGGTCTTTGTCTGGACATAGGAATTTGCTATTAGCCCCAGCAATGATTATAAGGAGTAATTTATTACTGTAGTTGTCATTGGCAAGGTTTTCAAACCATGATTTGCTATATGTACATGAATTTGTTTTTAAAATTTTCATAAATATTTCCTGTCCTAAAAGTAAGTTGTGATTATTATAAGTGATAGTTACTTGGAATTCAGAATTTCTTTTTCCTTAAGGAAAGAGATCGATTAAATGTTACTTCAGAGATTTATTTAGCCTGTTCACTTTATCTCGAATAGCAGGTGTGCCATTATTGTGACACGAAGGAGGGAAGGCATTTGGTTGAAAACCTGTAAAACTTGTAAAAGGGGAAGGAGAAGGTTGTGTTAAGTGTGTGTGATGAAGACTTGTCAAGGGGGGATGATTGGAGCTGTGTTGTAGAAGCCTTAGGGGTGAGGAACACCCAAATTTAGTAGGTGTGATTCTTGTCTCAGTTCAGCATTGGCCACAGACCTGTACTTTCTAACATAGCTGGTGTGATCCAGGCCCGTAAAGGGAGACAAGGGACTCTGGTGGCTCGGGCAGTAGTGGTAGCAGACTGGCATCATGAACAGGAGCTGGGATGGGAGGTGTGGAGGCTTGTGCATGTGTCCCGATTGGCCCATTGGAAATGTGTTGCATGGTGAATTCAACAAACATTTGCATGCCTGGTTTAATGCCAAGACACATTCTAAAGGCAAGGAAATTGAAGCCCCAAAGTTTGATGTTTTCCCCCAATCAAAGTCAGTGAGGAAGCTGGGACTCGAATCTGGATTTCTTTAAGTCTGAAATGGGCTACCTACCATGTGAGTGCAGTGGCTTGGTTTCCTGTGGCCCCCAGGACAGGTCTCTCGTCACTCTCCTTCTCTCTAAAAACAACATGAGAAAGCCTCCGAAATATTTGTCTAATAAATTTCTGTGATGGTGGGTCATCATAATTCCCTGTCAACAAATGATTCACTATCATGTAACATTTTAGCAAACACTCACTTTAGTAGGACGGATCTTTGAAGAAAGGACTGGGGGAAGTGGCTCTTGGTCAGAGGATACCTAAGACACTCATCAGTTTTGTTAGGTTGGCCCTGATGCCTTGTTTCAGCTCTTGGCCGTCAAATACTGGTACCATGTGGCTGACTCCTCTTCAGAACATTTAAATGTTTAATTTGCTTGTGAAGCATTCGGCTTGACTGAAAAAAATTAAACACTCATCAACAATTTTGGAAGGTTGCTGCCTTGTTCTCCATACTATTTATGCTAAATTAATTTATTGAACTAATCAGAGCCCTAATGAATTCTGTGAACTGCTAATTTTAAATCAGTGAATAAATGGTAGTAACTTTGGGCTGGTTTCATTTCCCAGAAGGGACTATGTGAAGTTGGGGTTGGAAGGAAGTGGAAGAAATCAGAATACAGTTGCACACTCTCTTTCCAGTATTTTCTCTGAGGTCTTGTTGCCTGGATCACTATTGCCATACTACAGGGTTCCTTCTTTCCCTGCCCGCTCCTTTCCAGCCTGTTGGCCCGCTCTCTCCCCCATTTCTCCTCTCCCTTTCTTCCCTCCATGCTTTCATTCCCAGCTCCTTCTCCCTTCTTCTCTAGGGAAGCTTTTTTTTTTTTTTCTTTTGCTGCATTAGAATTAGACTTGGAATGGTAATACCTGTGAATCAGAATCCTAGAGCATTAATTAATTTCTTACTATTTAGTGTTCTGTTTCATTCAGACAAACTAAGTATTGGTCTTTTCATGTAGTCATTTGATTAGATCCTAAAGGGCCAGATCAAGCTGGTTCTGGGCATGGGGCCACATGTTACAGCAAGACGTGTTTCAGTTTTGAATGATTTGGTACTTAGGCTAAAACCATTCAAGACTGATTCCAAGAAAACAAAACTGGCAGCACACTCTGTTCCATTTCATTTTGTCCAGCATGCTTGATTTTTTTAGGGTTTGGAGTTGGGAGACAGGACCAACTGAGAAAGGAATCCCACAAGTGGGAGAAAGGCTGTCGCATTGTGAGGAGAGCATTTCAGCCTGAGCGATTAGCAGTATTTGGCCATGTGGAAGGGGCCTCTAAAAATAACTGGTGAGCAGAGTTTACAGTCAGGTCCAATTTCAGTTCTAGAGGCCTTGTCTGTGGAGCAGTTGGCCAGTCTAAGGCTCTGTAGGGAAGGGCACTTGGCGTGCTTGATACCTGCTATTCACGCTCTGATTTTTGTCTTCCGTATATACTGTTCATGGATTGAAGAAACCAAAATGGCTGAAGGTAAAGGCGCATTTTTATTGTTTGGGTTAAAAGTGGTTTGAGATCTAGCAGACAGTTTTTAGTTTTATTTTCAGTTGCGTACCTTTACAATATTTTTGATGGTTTGACTATGTCTACTGCACTTTCTGTTTAGAACTGCTGGAGACCTCAACTCTCATGGTAGTTTAATTTTTCCTGGAGTAATCTGTCCTTGATCTGAATATGTGTTGGTGTCTTAGAATATCTTTTGGTATATTAGATTATAGATTTGTATATAATCAGAGACCAGGTTTTAAAAACTTCAGAAAAATGTACAAGCAGTCTTCCTTGGTCTTCTAATTACAGTAAATTTAAAGAATTATGTGTAGTTAGATTTAGGTCTCAGATAACATCATAGGAAATTTAAGGCATGTGTCAGTCTATTAGTGAGCACACTTAGATGGTTCCAGCAGAACTTGACTCAGGCTTTACCATATGTGGAAACTGACCTGATTTTTGTGAAGCTGGTGATAAATGCAAAGTAAGGACACTGATATTTTCTTTTGTATTAAAATTGGATTATTAACTTCAAGGGTTCTTTAATAATGTGTTGGATTTACATTTTTGTATGTTTGCTTTTGCTTTAGTTTGTGAGTTAAGACTGTCTTTCCACTTAAGTTGAAAGCAAGCTGCATTAGCTCGTTATGTTTTTGTTTTTCAGTTTGATTTGGACTTTTTATTTATATATTTTTGTTTGTTACATTAGGTAACCTACCAGAGTGGTCCTGCTGTATATTTATATATTCACAAACACATTTTTTATTTATAAAAAAAAAAAAAGACGTAGTAAGACACCAAGATAGCTACTAACTCTCAGCTACCTTAGGGGCCACTGGAAGGAGTCTATTATTAGTATAGAGAATATGAGTATGTTTAGTTTGAACACCCTTTTAAAATAAATGGTTCGAATGGGTCACTTGACTATTCTGATAAAGTACCTCACCCAGCCATGAAGAAGACTACGAGATATGTATCTTTAGTTCTTTAGAAAGACATTTCTCTCAGTTTCTGTGGATTTACATAATCTACCTAGTTAGGTGAAATCAGCTAGTACTTCTGACCCACATTTACCAGTTCTTGGCTTCCAAAAGGTGACACTTTGTAACATAAAAAAATAATCAATCTGATGAGTTGTTTGACAGCTTTTATGTTTTCTTTTTAAACTTAAATGTGTGGGGCTTATGTACAAATATGAAATCACCAGCATAATGCTAATAAGCAAAACTTGGACACGGTAGATTTGTAATCCAGTTTGTTGTAATCCAGTTAAGTAACTGACTCCTTTTCAGGTGCTAGGGCACATCTTCTTATTTTCTTTATCCTCAACTGAACACACAAAATTACCTATTGTCTCTAGCCCACATTTTGTAGAGAGACACATTTCATTGCTCGCTGTGCTAATTTTCTGAGTTGGGTTGTAAGAACAGTTTTCTGATTTGGGGGTCATTAATTTTGGTGGGTCAACGTGGCCAAAAAAATGAATCCCATAGTTCTTGCTGTATTCTTAATCTCCATTAACAAAATCTTCTTGACTAATCCCTGGGACTGCATGTGGAATCATGAGTCAGAAAATGAAACGAAGACTCTTAGATTTATTCTGATCTTAGAAAATAGGGTTAACTACTAGATATTCTTTCAGAAAAGCTTTGGACAAAGTGCTGATTTCAGGTCTGTGTAAGGTGTTAGAGACTCTCTTGAAGTGTTTATCTTACTGTGCTTTTTTCAGTTCATTGGACAGAAACTAATCTGCCCTTTGGGACTAGGTACGCCATATTTTTAAAGTGACATATCAAGGGACATGTCAGTTAAAAAGTTCTCCTAACAAAGATGTCCTGGGAAAGACTCCTTTTTATAATTTGCTGTTTTGTTCCTTTATAGAATTAGTAAATGTTAACAGTAATAAGATTAATAATACTAAAGTAACAATTTATTTGACATTATAAAGGATGGATAAAATATTGCTAATAATTTCATATTCTAGCCAAGTAACATTTACCCTTTTATTGATGTTTGTTTTAAAGTGATGAATCTGTTTGATAAACAGTATTTTAAATGAAAAAATCTAAGATTTATTGTACATTTTTTTGCATTTTTTTCAACATTTATTTATTTTTGAGAGAGAGAGAGAGAGAGAGACAGTTTGAGCAGGGGAGGGGCAGAGAGAGATAAGCAGGCTCCAGGCTCTGAGCTGTCAGCACAGAGCCTGACAAGGAGCTCAAACTCACAAACCGTGAGATCATGACCTGAGTCTATGTCTGATGCTTAACTGACTGAGCCACCCAGGCGCCCTCATTTTTTGCATTCTTAAACAGTTTGAAATATTATTTTAATGACGGACTCAATCTGATTGTCATTATTCCCTGTTCTTAAGATTGTTCTAAGGACAGTTCAAGGGAAATAGCCCCCTGATTTTTTCTTTTCAAATTCTTTGTCTTTTCTTACTGCTGGTTTTCATACCTCTTACAGGCCTGCCTTCCATCAGCACTGTTGGTTTTTAATTTCTTTGAGCACTTTGTTGCTTTAATTCAAATAGGTGAGATTGTCTTTAAAGTATATTCTTTAGTTTTTTGCAGTAAGTTAGGAAACTTGATCACAGTTGTTAGCATCATTTCTAAAACAAATGTAAACAGTCTGTAGATAAAGGTAAGTTCTTTACTGTGTTTGCACCCACCCCATCCCTTATCTTTGCTGTGGTGCATGCATTTATATGTTTTTTTAAAAACACACTTTTTACTTATATTTTGTGTTGTAGGTCAGTAACTTAGATGAGTATTTACTGAATTAATTTGGTTAGATGATACTTTCGTTCTGAGAATCTTAGAAATTTTCCTCCATTTCTGCTTTAAGAAAGAGAAATGGGCATAGAATTGAACTTTGATGTCAAGTAATTATTTTGTTTCATTGGCGATTTCATTAGAAACTCATTTTAAATGACACATCCGTATTAGGTGGTAAACGGATATTCCACAAGGCATTCTTCTTATTATAATTAGTATTCTATAGAAACAAGTATATGTGCATATATTTGTATGAATATAGAAATAAAGAGTTTTTATACAGCATTTAAAAAATAATGTTTATTTACTTTTGAGACAGAGAGAGAGAGACAGAGTACAAGCGGGTGAGGGGCAGAGAGAGGGAGACACAGAATCTGAAGCAGGCTCCAGGCTCTGAGCTGTCAGCACAGAGCCCGAATTGGGGCTCGAACCCATGAACCACAAGATCATGACCTGAGCCAAAGCTGGACGCCCAACCAACTGAGCCACCCAGGTGCCCCTATACAGCATTAAAAAAATGTCTTCATGGGGCGCCTGGATGGCTCAGTAGGTTAAACATCTGACTTCTGCCCAGGTCATGATCTCACAGTTCGTGAGTTCAAGCCCCACGTCGGGCTCTGTGCTGACTGCACAGAGCCTGGAGCCTGCTTTGAGTTCTGTGTCTCCCTCTCTCTTTGCCCCTCCTATGCTCATGCTTCATCTCTCTTTCTCTCTCTCTCAAAAATAAACATTTAAAAATTCATTTTAAAAAGTCTTCATATGTATAGAAGTTTAATAAACACACAATACTGCTAGTATATCTATGGTACTCCCCTGTTCTCACTTCTTTCTTTTATTTTTTAAAATTATAGTGATGCTCTACATTGTTCTTATAATTTCTTTGCTTAAGACACACAGAAATATCAGAAATCATCATTTTCCCCCACCAACATTGCTGAAGTTTTCGCCCAGTCTCCCCCTCCTATGGCTGTGTTCAGATAATGAAACAGAGAAACCTGTTTCAAGTGCATTTAATATGTAACATTATATCTATGCCTGGGGAGAATTTGAAAATGTATACATTGTCTTTTTAGATAGCCAGCTTTTAGGAGACTTTTAATAGTCATATAAGAAACAGAGTAGATGGTCATATGTTATTTGGTAAGTATTCTTTTGTGAATTCACCATATGATTATAAATCTGGTCCTTTTTGATAGGTCTGTTATTATTTAAAGAACATTAGAAAAGAAAATTGACTTTTTCTTTAAGAATGAAATTTGTCTTATTTAGTCATAATTGTATATAATTAAATATGGATATATAGATAAAAATGTATGTATTTGAGTTTGTATACACACACACATACACACTCGCTTTCTCAGACTGATTTAGTTTTTATGGCCCATTTTGAAAAGTTGATCTAGTGGTATGTTAAAAAAAAGTATCTTTTAAATAAGAATTTCATTTCATTTTTTCTTCTAGAAGATTTGGCAGTATATTCTTGGTTTGAGCCATTGGAAAACTACTACCAGTATTCATTCTGTAATGAGAGTTGGATTTAGGGGTCAGAAAGCAGGTTCTAGGTTAGAGCTAGTGTGGTTTTTTTTTGAAATCATGTACTTTGGCCCACTCGTATGGATCAAGGAACTCAGGACCGTAGAAGTCAGATTTAATTCCTAACTCTACCCAACTTGTCCCGGTGAACCTGTAAAACAGAGATGGTTATTCCTGTCCTTACCCCCAGTGGTTCTGAACCAGGCATCACCCTTGTAGGGGCAACTGGGAAGCATGTGGCAGTGTTTTTGTTGGTCATAATCACTGGGAGCTCCTTACCTTTGGGACCCAAAGAAACCAGGGATGCCAGCTGGCCAGCAGTGTGGGGCACAGTTGCACAGGATAAAGGATTGTTCTTTATGGACATCCAGAAATGCCCTCCTGTGATACACTGACAAGACGTCTGTGAGAGTCCCATGCCACTGTGCACGTGGAAACACTTTAAAATGTGTGACCTGCGTTCAACAAAGAGAAGACAGTGTCCTGCTCTACAACCTGAATGAACTTTTCCTTTTCTCGAAGGGTATATGGGAATATGACCCTTCCTTTTAGTGCTATTTATTATATTCCTTTTTAAGAGAAATTTGAATACTATGGCCCTTTCTTTCAAGGGCACCGTTGACCAGTTTCTCTCAGTGTCACTTGACTGTCATTTTTTGTTTGTTTGTTTGTTTACTTTGGGCTGTAAGAATATTTCCTGAAGAAGAGAAGGTATGTTAAACACACCCAATGTGATACATGACACTCAGCGGACAGAGTTTACAAAGCTGTTTCCTGCACGGAGACCGATTGTGCATAATGGGCCGTTTCCTGCTTCCTTAGAGCCCAGGGGATTTGTCAAGGCGGGGGACCGATTGTTGTACTAATATACCTTCTTCCCTGACCTCTATTTCCTCTAAATGGTTTCTTTCCTTCTTCTGTCTCTCTGGCTAAGAATGTGGAGCCTTTTTGGGGGGAGGTATTTTCTGTGGCCATTAAGGGGCTTTTTTAAGATCCTACAGACACTGAGTGGGTCAGAGGAAAGGATTTGGCTACATTTCTATAGGACTTCATTAAGTTGTTGATATGCACTGAACTTTGGAGGAGGTTATAGTTAGGTGGTTTGGGCAAAGCACTTAGAAAGAAGGTATGCATATTATGTGTATTACGTATTATATATAATATAATACACATGTTATATCAAACTTTATTTTTAAAAAATTGTTAGCCAGTGAGTAGTTTATTTCTTTCATTACTTTTAAGTCAGAGTTTCACATATGTGGTGTTGAGTCTAAACAGAATGTTTTCTGTTTCAAAATCTTTATTTTGCATAACATGTTTTGAGAATTTGAGTGAAAACAGTTTTTGAAATGATTTGCCAATGTAAGTACTTTCAAATTCCTGGAGAAATAATTCAGCAAAAAGAGGTGTTTAATAAGGTGTCGCCTTATATAATGACATTGTTCATCTGTTTTACTTTTAAACAGATACAAAGCATGGAGGACATAAAAATGGGAGGAAAGGAGGACTTTCTGGAAGTTCATTTTTCACGTGGTTTATGGTCATTGCATTGCTGGGAGTGTGGACATCAGTAGCTGTCGTCTGGTTTGATCTTGTTGATTATGAGGAAGTTTTAGGTAAGAATTTTGGTATCATTTCTTCTGTGAATTTGTAAAAGCATAAAAGACATCTTTTGTAATCTTAAAGATTTGTCATTATTTTGGGAGGTACTCTTAATTTCTGTAGCCTTTCAGTTCTCAACAGCGTGGGAATACAAGGGGATGTTAGCAGGGTTACTGGGAGTAAGGCTTTTCAACTTCTTTGAACATGATCTGTAGTAAAAAAAAAAAAAAGGCTTTATGTCATATGTATATCACACAGAAAAGTTTTATCAAATAGTACTTAACTCTTAGGAAATGCAGTACTCTAAATTCTGTTCATCTTGTTATATTATGAGTTTTAAACATTCATGAGCCACTGAATTTATTCCAGGACCCAATTTGCAAGATCCTTCCTTAGAAAGCATTTTGAGCACATCCCTTCTTCTTTTTGAAATGAATCTGTGTATGTGTGTGTGTTTATGTGTATGTATGTGTATTGGTGCTGGGATAGGTTGTATGTGTGTGGAGGTGTTGGGATAGAGGTGTGTGGAGGTGTTGGGATAGAGGTGTGTGGAGGTGCTAGAATAGGGGATGGAGGTATGTGTGGAGGTGTTGGGATAGAGGTGTGTGGAGGTGTTGGGATAGAGGTGTGTGGAGGTGTTGGGATAGAGGTGTGTGGAGGTGTTGGGATAGAGGTGTGTGGAGGTGCTAGAATAGGGGATGGAGGTATGTGTGGAGGTGTTGGGATAGGGGTGTGTCTATGTAGAAATGTTGGGATAAGGGTGTGTGTGTGTGTGTGTGTGTGTGTGTGTGTGTGTGTGTTAGGTGCTGTCTGTATGCTGTTGACCCGGTTGCCGTGTTATTTCTGATAGTTGTCTTCCTTGCCCCTGATTTTTCCTTTTCTCTCCCGGTAATCACTGCAGTTGTTGATGACTTTTTACATTAATGATTCATTACCATTTTTGGAGTCATACTCCTTGGCTTCTTTTCTACCTCATAAAGTCTTTTTTTAAATTGCGATAAAATTTACATAACATAAAATTCAATATTGGTAATATGTGAAAATGGACAGCTTACTAGCAAACAAGCAAACACTAATGTACTTTCTGTGTCTGCGATTTGCTTATTCTTGACATGTCATATAAATGGAGTCATACAATATGTGGTCTTTTGTGTCTGCCTTTTTGCATTTAGCATGCTATTTTCAAGGTTCAATACTTATTCCATTTTATGGCTAAATAATATTCCATTGTATGGAGACACACCACATTTTGCTTATCCAATCATCAGTGATGGACATTTGGGATGTTTCCACTTTTTGGCTATTGTGATTAAGTGGTGTTCCTCTTTAATAATCCAGTGAAAAATATGGACCCTGCAACTGAAAATAAAACCCATGCTGTTCTGTATGTACTGGGTTGCATAGAAAATCCCCTCTCTTCCATAAAGCGTTCTGCTTTAGATATTAGATTACAGCCATCTTTCCAGGGGTTGGGGGGTGTGGAAGGCAAAACATGCTTAAGTGTAATCTCCCTTTGGTTGAAGCTTTCCATGGTTACTGAAGGAGAGTGTCTCCAGATAGTAAAAGAGGAAGAATTTTAGTTTGGCGACAAACTCCTGAATAGATCTGTGCTTCTGTTGACTTACCATGATACATTGCTAGGGAACATCTATTAAACCAAAGAAAAGATTTAGAATTATTATACATTTAAGAGCAAGTAACGATTTTCCTGTTTTTACATGCATGCAGCCAAAGCAAAGGACTTCCGCTATAACTTATCAGAGGTACTTCAAGGTAGGCCGTTGGAGATGCATTCTAAGTCTACTTGTGATGGTCTCTAAAACGTCATCCTTATTTTATGCATCAGAGAATATAAGTGGTAGCACCAATTTCCCCCTTTAAGCTTGTCAGACAGTGTGGTATTTTCTATCTTTTTAATGCTCCCTGAGCTCCGTGCTATGGATTGCCTCGACCTGCAGATCAGTGCTTTTCATTTATATTTTCTTAGCAATAGATACAGTACTTCCTTATCTCTCCATCACTGTCATTACTATTATTATCACCATCATCCTCATTCTTAATGTGCTTTCTAAACCACACTTCCCCTTAGCAAGTTAACTGTTTCCCTAAGTAGAACAAGAGCTCTGGGAGGGTAAAGATTGATCACAGCCACTCTCCTCCGAAAGTTCTGCCTGCTCTTAGACAGTGTTTTAATTTACTTTTTATTAAAGAGCTAACAGTACTACAAACTGGTGTTTTAGTACTAATGCTGTATTTGTGGTCGTTTGAAATATTTCTGCGTGTTATAGTTCTTCAAAACCGTAATCCAGTGATGAGTTATAAATTATGTTGATTTCAGGACGTTTTTTAGGGTTGAATGTATTTGACGCGTATTTGAAGTGCTAACTATAGCCGTGCTCCTACGGAGTAAAGCCCTAAGATACATATTTATTCTGCTTGACAAGGAAAGTCTCTGTTAGTATTGTCTTCTCAAGTTGTCTGTTTTAAGCTTTTTTTTTTTTCTTTAATAGACAGCCAGTGCTAGTTAAGTCTTAGGTGGGATAACTAAGTTTTCCTTTGAATTTCAGGAAGCCAGTTCTACATACTTTATTTCCAGAAATCTTTTTTTAAGGTTGATTCATGATGTTTTTGTTGTAAATCATTATTTTATAAAATTTAAAATTAATTGCCCTCTTATTTTCAGTATTTGTACTTGATATTAATAAATATTAATTATTTATATTTAGTCTGTATTTGACATTTGGTGTGTGTTCCCTTCATTTTGACTATTGACGGTGTGAGAGACTTTCATACTTTAGAGGCATTAGATCTCATGTTAGAAAGAAATCAATAATGTTTCTTATATATGTTGAAATTTTTACCTAAAATCTTTCTTTAGCAGCACGATAAACTTCTTCCGAAAGGATTAAATCAGGGTACTGTTAAAACTTTAAAGAAAATATTATCTCAGTTATATTTTTTTAGATTGTTAGCCAAACATTTCCTGAATCTGTAAGCAAATTGCCTGTCACCTGTAGCTATGATATTCAGTTAGGATTTTCAGGATTCAGAGAGCAAAGAATTGCATTGATTGGTAACGTTTATGGCTGATGTTCAAGACTGCAGTAAGTGGTAATACCTTATCAACCTTTTTTCCCCTTTCTTCCCATCCATCTTTTCCTCCCCTTTGCAGGAAAACTAGGAGTCTATGATGCTGATGGTGATGGAGATTTTGATGTGGATGATGCCAAAGTTTTATTAGGCAAGTAGATTTTTTATTTTTTGCTGGAAACAAAACAGTATCTTTGCTTTAATAATACCTATGTCAGTCATACACATTTTATGGAAGATATTTTCCCAGTTTAAGTATATATGTCATTCTTACTGAAATGTTGATGGCTTAATTGTTTTTCCATGGACTCACATTTCAATTTACTTTTATAAATGAATAAGTATATAGCTCTTGCATATAATATTTTTATAAACATAATAATTTCATATCTGTTTTCAAATTTAAAACACTTCATATTCTGAACTTAATATTTGAACATAGATAATGTACTAGCTTGTTTTCAAATATGGTAATTATAGCCATTCATTATTATCAATTGACATTATTCACTCCCATTTGAAAATGTAAGTTTCTAAAGGCTTACATAAATTCATTTTGAAATAAAATAGTGGAACTAAACATTTTAAAATGTCCTATGCATATTTTAAAGGTAACATTAAAATATGAACCAGTAGTTTTTGGCTTGGTTTCTTTATTTGAGAAATTCTCTTTCAGTAGAATTACCTGCCTTTTATCATTGAGATATTTCTTGTAATATATAAAAATGTGATATTCCCTCATTTGTTTTAAAATGCTGCCTTCCTAGAAAGGATGGTGCTAATTTTAATATGCAGATTTTATATAATCTGGCCTGGTAAGATGTGTTTCCATTTGTAAAGTAACATCACTTCCTTTGCTTTACTATGTAGTGTTACGTGCATTAAAATTTTGTACACATAACTATTTGGAAAAATAACAAATACAGCATGGTAATGTATACTGTGTTCGTTAGAATAATAGTGCAAAGAAATTCATCTTAGACACACAATTTTGTGTCTATTTATGGATAAGAAGAAAAATGGGAGGATATCACATCTAGAACCAATGAGGTAGTTTTTAGCAGATTAATCTTAATCTCCTTATAAAATAGTAAGCTTTAAATATGAAAAAAGTATAGTTGTGATTAAATGTAATTTAGCTTCTTAATTTTGACCTTAGTTTCTGTTTTCTTATTACTGCTCATAATTCCCATTATGTTTGCTACTTACCAGTGGAAACTTACTATCCATGAAATTTTTTCCCGGTCTTACCCTTAATGGAATTTTCTGTGTAATTTTGTCATTACATATCTAAATTTTTCCATGAATATAGTAAATCCTCAGAAGACTATATTCCAAGACATGTAAAAGAAGTAAAATGTATAGAATTTAACATTTTGGAATGATGCTAATTTGCTTGCCTATAAATGGTTTATTACTCCATTATATTACTTTAAATGATGGGTACTGAATAGTGAAACTTTTTCATTTTAAAGATAACTTCATGTGGGCCATGCTTCCTCATTTTTAGAGATAATATTACTTCTCATCTGCTGTATGTTGTTGGGTTGTTGTTTTTGTTTTTTGTTTTTTTTTTTTTGGCTGAAAATTAGCTATGTGGCTTGTCAGGGAATATCAATTAAAAATATTATTTTTCCTATAGAAAACACTGATTTCCAAATACATTAATAACTTGGTTTTTAGTATTTTAGATTGCAAGAGTTTATTTCCTGTAATTTTTTAAGCAACCATTAAGAGGTTAATTTATTGTAACTTGAGGAACATTGCCATTTGCAATAGACATATATGTGGTATGGGCAAATTATAACTTGTTCCTTTTATAAAAATTATATATTTGGAGGTAGAACCAAATTTGGTGAATCTCAGCATTCATTTTGGTAATTTGACTATTAAAGGCATGAAGGCTAAGATAAACTGTCTTACCATATAAATGTACTAATTCACAGTTAGCCTGTGGCTTCACAGCTGAAACAAACCAGAGGTGAGCGGTCAGGCTCACTTATGTTCTCGGACCTTATTTCTATAATGATTGAATTCTCTGCATGAAATACAAGCTTGACTGGAATTGAATTTTATAACTAGGGTTCTTTTTTAGTTTGTGAGGTTTTCGTAGCTGAGTTGTGCTTCTGTTTCTGGCAGGTCGTTGCAAAGAGACAGCCTGGTGAATTCTTGGGGTACAGAGACATTGATGGGCTCTGTGTGTCCAGGGAAAGGTCACGGGGTGGGGGGTGAATTCAGTACGTATCCCAAAACAAACCAGACTTCTTGGGTACATTCTCATTGGAGAGACTGCTCAAGGGTAATGGGTTTTGGATTAAGGCACAGGGAGACCAAAGGGACAGACACAGGTAGGAAGCTGGAGATTAAGGGAGAGCTTGGCTTGTAGATGCAGTAACATTTGAGATATGCTGATCTTTCACAGGGTTGGCATTTCTTTCATAATCATTTCTTTATGCATTCTTAATCTGCATATACCTAATGTTGCCAATTTGAGGACATGTGCCCATCCATATTTACATTTCCATTTTAAGATTTGGTTTTTCTTGTGCAATATCAAGAGAGAATGAAATATGTGTGGATAAAGCAGGATATTCTGATCAACCATCATTAATTTTATTTCATTGTGTCTGGCCATGGCCCTTATGATCTACTTTGAAAATCTTCTAAGCCTGTTCTAGTTTACATACTTCCTACTTTTGTGGCCAAATTCCTTAAAATAAAGTATCTTTGATAATGGTTCAGATTATTGAAAACTACATTGTTGGACATTGTATTCTTTGAAAACTTGTTTCCTGAATAAAGTTAACAGGAAAATGATCCAAGGACTCCATGCTTAGAGTAGCATCATTGTAGAGTAACACCATCTAAGGATTACATGTTTGTCCTTTGGTCCGTGACTAGCACCTAGCTGGCACCACATCCCATGTGGCTGGAGAACAAAAGGGAAGGCTGTCAACAATTCCTAGAGCCTTGATAAGCTTTCGTAGACTAGATGCACGGATGAGTGAACTGGATCTTGTCCACTCAAAGGCACTCGCCTCCACCCTTGGGGTCAGGCCTGCTCTCATAGGCTAAGGAATTCTACCCCCAGAATATTTCCCTTTTTCTCCTTGAGGTTAGTACTTTTGTCTTCAGAACCGCAGGAGGGTTGCATAGTTGGGTCATAGTTTTGGTCAGATACTTCTGCATATTTGTTGAACACTGTAGCCTGTCATACTGAAGGGTAGTAAAGTTTTATAATTTATACTTGATACTTGGAAGTACTAATCTTTGAAAATGGAGGAAAAGAAACTTGTTTATTATGAGTACACAGCTACAGTATTTTAAGGCAGGAAGAAGAAACGATGTTATTCCACAGAGATTTGAGTGGGGATACAGACCTCCTCAGTTCATAGCCCTTGTCAACTGTTAAATTCAGTGAAAAATATTCTAGTTGTATCAAAAAGTAATTTAAGTACCAGAAATACCAACTGCAATTTGTTTTCTCCTACCCCCCCCATACCCGAAGAATGATATGATGTAGCTTTTCTATGGACTAAAGTGGGGAAAATACACTGTATACTTTAATATTTATACTGGGTGCCTTATTGGTATAGCTTAACTGCCAGTATTGATTGCTGGGTGTTAACACCACATGGAGGAAGTTTGAGTTGCCCAAGCCTGACCTACTGAATTAGGTGGTTATAATCTGAAAAGCTCTAAAGTCATGGATGTTCACATTTCTTACAGCCAGAGCCCTCTACGCTGTGTTTTTTTTTTTTTTCTTTTTCAAAATTGTGGGTTTTGTTATATAGAGTTTGGCAATATTGGTGGATTTTTATTTTTACTGGGCCAAGAGATGTTTCTTACCCAAAGCTAGTTCTTCACAGGAAAAAAATATGATAAAAATAATATATACTTTGCTTTCCATCATGATAGCCTGTTTTGGGACTAACACTTAAAACAAAACAAAACAAAACAAAAAACAAACAGGAGCCAGGGGTCGTTGCAGTAGAAGCTTATTTCTTAGGCTTATGGAAAGAGAACCTTGGAATACTCCTATTGCAAATGACTGACTTGGACCTTGAGCAAATTTAACATGGGTAAATACAGTGAGTAATAATAGCTGACTCTTATTATTGGCCAGAATTACAGGACCACAAGTCAGTAGCCAGAACACTGTAAATTATAGCTAACATCTTAATAGTGTTAAAATTTAAGTTGATTATCTGATATAACTTGAATACATTTATATGTCCATCTGTGGATGCTATAAACAGTAATCTTGCTAGTCCTGTTAATTCCAGAGTTTCTTAAGTTAACTCTGGGCTCTAAGGGGAAAAGTGTGAGGGGTGAACCTTTTTATTTTCTTCAGTGAATACGTACTGATACATGTCAATGCTTGTATAATCAACTCTCGATAATATCTGGTCGGTAAATCAGCAAATGCGGAGGTTATCAGAAGTATCTATCATTTTACCCTCAAACTCCTTTCATTCGTTCTTCCCACTGACATTAAATCAATTTGTTTGGGCTGATACGATTTTGTGTTTTGGGGCTCTAGACTCTCTACTGAGAGAAAGGCAACCCCAGTGAGGGGCTGGTAGGAATGATGAGGATTGGTCGAATCGTGCCTTGCCTGTGGTACATATGATTGAGAGTTGATTGTAAGGTGTGCATCTTAATCTGCTTCTTTATTTTCCAAATGCCTTTTCCATAAACTTCGGTGACCATGATGCACATCCTTTGTGAGATCACTCTTCCTCAACTTCTTTTTTCCACCTAACTGCTCTCCTTATTTTCTCTTTCTCTCTTCCTTTATTCTTTATGTAGGCCTGACCAAAGATGGCAGTAATGAAAATATTGATTCTCTTGAGGAAGTCCTTAATATTTTAGCAGAGGAGAGTTCAGATTGGTTTTATGGTTTCCTCTCATTTCTCTATGATATAATGACTCCTTTTGAAATGCTAGAAGAAGAAGAAGAAGAAAGCGAAACCGCAGATGGTGTTGATGGTACGTCACAGAATGAAGGGGTTCAGGGCAAGACTTGTGTCATTTTGGATTTACATAACCAGTAACTTTGATTCAGGGACTGAAGTCATTGGCTTATGAAAACCCGAAGCAGTCTCCTGTTTCTTTCTCTCCTTTGCTCACCCAGGGCTTAACGTGCAGTGGGGCAGCTGTGACCAAACAGTACAAGGCAACCACGCCATCTTTCTCCCCAGTACAGCTCCTAGCTAGTCCCTTGCTCAGCTCCCCCCACCTCTAGTGGGCCCACCTCATTCTTGTAGTAGGTCTACAGAGTGCATTGACAATGTTGTTCTGGGTGGTATAATTGGTTTCTGTATCGTTTTGTTTCAACTTATGTATTTGCTGAACTACATTGAGAAACTTAATAGCAGATTGTTTTGTGATTAACCCTTGATGCTTGTCTTTCTAACACGCTATTAATTGAGATGATTATAGGACACTTGATTATAAAAATGTTTCTAGCATGATTCATACATTAAATGCTTCTCTGTTGATCTTTAACATGACTGGTGTGAAAAGTGATGGTTCTTTAAACAGCTAATATTCTTTATTGTAATTTGTTTAGGTTAACTGATTTGTCGGATAGGTTAATACAAATTTCACTGTAAATTCTGTATTGATGGTGCTTTTAAAATAATTTGAAAATAACCCCATGTTTTTGCCTTAGGGTAGTGAAATTACTGTATTCAGATAGTAGTATGTCTGAATATTTCTGTACAAAAGCAAAATTTATTTTTAATTTAAGTTCCAAATATACATCCAGAGAAAGTAATTTGTATTTTTTTTAAGTAGGCGTATTACTACACAAGAAGGAAAATGTGAATATGTATCTTAAATAATGTTGTACACATTAAAATTATTCATCCTAAATAAGTCTTTTTCCATTTTTTTCCTTACTGTCAACTTTGGCTTAGGTAAAGTATGATGTTCAGATTCATAAATTAAATTTACTAAGGTGGTAATTCTTTTCAGGAGAATGAATTTTTTTGCCATTAGAAAACCTTAAGAACATTTTTGAATCAGTTCATTTAAAATGAATTTGCTTTAGTAATAGTAAAAGCAGTTATATTAGCTGTATATGACATGCATTTCATAAAATGAGATTTTATGTGTGTCCTTATTGCTTGAAAGCAATTAGGACCTCTGTTACCTTCTAGGGAGTGGTCTTTCATGTGTTTAAATCTCTTTGAGCTTCTGTGAAACTTAGCTGTGTTTACTCATCGAGCTCAAAATTCAAATATGTTTCTATTTTTGAACATTTTATGTAGTTACAGTAATTTTTCCTTTTCAGATATTCATTCCTTTTTTTTGTATTTAACCAAATTGCTTTCAGTAAGAGAGATAAGTCAGCCATTTATTTTTTCAGAGGGAAACAAGACAAATTTAGTTTCTCTGCTGGAAATCACAATTGGAGGCTATTGAGGTATTCATAGGTACGCAGCTCAGCTCAGCAATAGCCAGAAAGTAAAAGTGTCAAATCAGAACACAGGAAACACATCAGCTACACTTTTACCTGCCACTCACATGTGTCAGAAAAAAAGCAACTTGCTAATCTTTAAAAAAGCATTATCTTAAAACTATTTTGCATGTGGATGTGCATGTTGTACATGGGCTAGTGATCTCCTACAGCTTATGTGCCTATTAAAACTCAAGTCTGTCCTTCCCTAATTATTCAAGGAATATGATTCCTTCTGTTAATGGTTCTGACAGTGGAAATTTTCTGATTTTGAAATGTTAATATCCTGGAACACATGAGTGTGATTTTAATAATGTTCTTTTTGAAAGTTTATGCAGTCTTTGTCCATATTGATTGTGTCTTCCACTTTGAATTTGAGTACTGTGAAATGTCAGAGTTCATTAGGTTTAAATTTAAAACAGTCTCATGCCTCACGCTCAATGAAATTCATGTAGCCAAACATCTAAGATGTATGTTTTAAAGCAGTCTTACTTTTCAGTGTTCGTTACTACTAACTCTAGAGGATGTTTGCCCAGTTTGAGAAGTAAATTAATTAAATTTGTGTGTTTAATTTCTCATCAGGCTCTTTTTCTTTTTTTTGCCATGATGATACTAATGCACGTTTTATGTACAGAAATTAATTATGCTTTATTTTTGTAAGTGAAAAATAAGGAAATGAGGTAATCGTTTTCTATTTTTCTAGTACCCTATCTAGTCACCACTTTTGAAAGGTAAAAACATAGGGAGCTGGTGAACCCCTGACTTCTGTGACTTCCTTCAACTTGTGGCTAAGGCTTATTTTGGTGCGAAAAAATAAAGTTGTTTGCAAAACCAGTGTAGAGTATTTTGAAGCTGATCAAAATTACTTCACTTAAGTTTTATTTATTATATTTATTATAAATTTTAATTTTTCTAAGGACTTATTGTATAATTTTCTAATTCATAGTATAAATGTTTCCTGGCTTTTAAGATTAGGAACTTACTTAAAAAGGCAAAACTGTATTCTGTACACTTGAATCTTTATTTGTAGTTATGCAATTTTAAGTTGGATCATATTTACTCTGCTTTTCTCGGTTTGAACAACCAGAGGAGAGGGATGTCGCAGAATGTACTCTGTGTTCAGATGTAGTCTTGTGTCCTTAGAGCTGCTGTTTGTCCAGTTGGGTTCTCTGGAGTTTGGCTCAAAAACCAAGAAGTGGCACTCCGGGGATTTCTCTTCTGCACTGTAGCTTGTTTCAGCCCTGATTTTTCTCTGGGACATGAGTGGTGGGGTGGAAGGCAGTTGGAGAACCATCTTGTGGATGCTGGTCTTGTTAACTCCCGAGGCCTCGCTGCCAGCCGACTGCCTGGGAGAATCACGCAGATGCCGCGGGCGTAATGGAATGCTGGATGATCCTGCTTTTTCTTCCTGTTCTCGATTCTTTATTCTAGGAGTTACCTACCTGCCTCATAGAGCTGTATCCAGACATGTAAGAAAAACTTCTCTGCTTCAATTCTAGTTGTATTTATTTACAGTTAGCTAGACTGAATAAAATGTTTCCTGTCCACCCGGATAAAGCTTTGGAGAATTCTCCAAAGCAGCTAAAGGCATTGGCAGTTATTCTTAATTTGAGTGATCGCTTGGTAGTTACACCTTTTGGTTATTGATATTCGTGATCCTTTCTAAATAGGATCCTGGTCTATGAAATAAATAGTTTTCTGTGATTTGAGCTGTGGAATTTTCTTTGATTACAATGCATATTTGGAGCATTTTTATGAAATTCACTGACTCAGACCTTATTATCACAAGTTGACTGATAGAATTGTGTGTGAAATTCTGTGCCTCTGATATTTGTTGATATTTGCATACCCAAGTAATACATAGGAATAGATATTAACTAGATTGTGAACTCCTTAAAGTTAGGATCCAGGTCGTAGCCTTCATTTGAATCCCAATTCAAAGCTGAGCCCAACAGAAGAGATTTATTAAATATTTACTGGGATTATTAGTCTTGAGTGATAACTTCAGGAGTTACTCATTGCATAATAAAATACTGAGTTTTTTTTTTTCTGAACCCAGCTTAAATAAGTGAAAAAGTTATTCGACTTTTTTTTTTCCCAAGAGAAATGACATTTTGAATTTCATACAGTAAAGCTGTGCCAACTGAGGTCGTAAGATGAGCTTTCCCATGTCTCATATGTTTGTATTTGAGTCTGCATCTTCATTCAGATTTTCAGCCTCTGGATGGAATACCTCTCTATACTTTTAGGCATTCTGTTCTCTTCTCTTCTGATCTTCCCTCCCCCACTTACCATAGAGCATTGGAAGGTTTGTAGCTGGCTTTTTTCAAATATGCCTGTGATAATATTGTTACAGTGTCTATTTGAAAATAGAAAAGAAATTGGTGTAGTGTCCTGGCACGTGTTTTAGCTGAACTAGACATCCATTCTAGAGCAACAGTCTGCATAGCTCAGAGAACTTAGGCATTTGGAGCCTTTTTGTTTGTTTGTTTGTTTGTTGTTGTTTTGCTCTGTCTGGTCAGTGTTGAAATAAATTGTGATGTTTTGGTATGGGGAGTAGGAAGATGAAAAATTAAAGCTCAAGGTGACTCACAGGTGTCACCAGGGATAGTGGGAGTGGCTGAAGTGACCCAAGAACAAAGTGATTCCCAGCATACCAAGTCTATGGCCAAGTCTCCGAAAACCTATAGTAGCTACTTGGGTTTCTGTAATGGAGCCAGTCTGCTAAAATTATGTCTGTTGCATGTGGTGGAACCAACCATTGCCTTAATGATTCAGCATTTTAATTTGATACAGAACATTTCATCTTGAAAATGTGTGTGGGCTAGTGGCTCTGAGGCAGTTGCCAAAATAACATTAATTACTTTTAGGCAACTCATGTTCTAAGGAAAGAACGTCAGACCTGCTTTTCAAAATTTTCTGTTCAAAAATTCTCAAGTAGTTAACAGAGCTATTCACAGTTATTACCTTGAAGGTAACCATGTAACCATCAGACTTTTAGGGGCGCCTGGGTGGCTCAGTTGGTTAAGCGTTTGACTTTGGCTCAGGTCATGATCTCGCAGTCCGTGAGTTCGAGGCCCGCACCAGGTTCTATGCTGACAGCTCGGCCTGGAGCCTGCTTCAGATTCTGTGTCCCTTCCCCTCTCTGCCCCTACCCCGCTCGCGCTCTCTTGCGCTCTCGCGCTCTCTCTGTCTCTCAAAAATAAATAAACAGTAAAAAAAATTAAAAAGAAAACATCAGAGTAACCATAAAGGCAAAAAGAAGTAAAGAACATGGTGATTACTTATTCTTTACCATTCTCTTTGAGTACAATCACATCCTGATGTTTTTTGATGACTGCCTTCAGTTGGAATGTATTCTATCAACAAAACCAGCTTTCATCCAAATGAGTTACAGAATACCAAAATGCTTCCTTTTCAGGCTCCAATTGAATTTTCTTTATACTACTTGGAAACTCTTTTAAGGAGTTACATTGTCATGAATTTGATTGTTTGATAAAATTGTTCCTTTTTTTTTTTTTTCTTTTTTTGCCCCTGGTCATTGGTTATGGGAGTAAGGAGAGAAAAGGAGAAAAATAGGGCATGTTTGTTGATTTTTTTGATGCTAAAGGGAGTCCACATCAACCATAGTTACAAATAAGAATTTAATTCTGTCTATAATTAGGAATTATTTAAAAGCAAAGTCTTAGGTACTTGCCTTGTGGTTTTCTCTGGCCACTTCTCTAATGTTCCTAAAAGTTGTGTGTTTTTACCCCCCTCTATATGCTAGTCCTGGATCACCACTAACCCCTTCACCACTGAGCTTCTTGTCATTGATGGAAAAAGATACATCTAAGTTTACATGAACTGAGCCTGTGTGAGGCGCTCACTGCTATATCAGTTACTCTTTTAGTAGGTGTTCAAAACCTTTCCCATGCTCTTCCATCTTCTAGAATCACTGTTTTTCTTCTGTAAAGATGAATTTGCTTTCCGCTTCGCCAAGTCATCTTTGTCTTGCGTTCTATCATCTTCACACTTTATAGCATTTCTTTATTCTCACAATTTTCTTCATCGTTTCTTCTCATTGATCATTTTTGCAGATGTTGCATCTTCTGGTTTCCAAAGTTGACTCTTTCCCTGCAGCTCCCCCTGCATCTTCTGGCCTCGTTATAATTTCAACCCTCTTGCTAGGTCCGTTTCTCTTTCCTATAGGCACGCCTTTCCTCTAGACTAGAGGACTGGCCATCAAACTTTCAGACACAGTGAAATCTTACAAACGCTTAGTCCTTTCTGCTCCCTGGGAACCTAGGGAAAGTCCACATATGATCAGTTTTCTTGTGAGAAGAAGGCTGTCGGGGGTGGGGCCCACAAGCACCCTGGGTTTTTGGTCACCTTTTTTCCACCTATATTTTCTCATTGAAATGTGACCACCTCTTCTGCTTGTAAAACTGTGATCCGAAGAACCTTATGGGACATTTAATAACTAGTATAATTCAGTAATGCCTTCATCCGAAACTTTTGTTTATGCCTTCCTTTCTAAAACTGCACATTTGACTGGAAGAACCCTGCATTTTCTTGACTCTCCTCTCAATTCTTCTTTATGTAAGTACTTCTCTGTTGACATTGTATTTTCATGGTGCTATGCTTTCTCTCCTGCCTAAACCCTTTCTTTCTGAGACTGAATATGATAATTGTCATTTAAATTATTAGCTCAGTCTTTATCATGTCAAAAATATTGAGAAATTATGGACTGTATACTTCAAGTTCAGAAAAGGTAGCTAAAGTTGATGCTTTGGAATTTTGTATAGTGCATTGCACATTGTATGTATCACCTTACGGATTTGTGACCAACCTGGAAAAGTTTTAAATAAAGCACTCATTATTTTTTCCTGTTTCACTAATCTAATGCTGACCTAATATTTTATGAATGTCAAACGTCAACTCTAGCTTTTTCATCCGTGTAGCTCTTTTGACTGTATCGTTAACAGTGGGGTTTGGCGGTTGGGTAATCTGCTTCTTAACCCTCTCTACTTTTTAACAGGAAACTCTGGGGCATGCACTGAGAGAACATGCAGGAGTCAGGAGGGGGACACGAACAGCATTAACCATGCATTTTGATGTTTTATGTTCATTTCTTTTGCACATTGGATACTGGTCATATATTTAAAAGTTGGCATTACAAGTATAGGTTTAATATTTCATTCTAAAATAAACTTGAGTGGGGAGTGGTCCAGGATGACATTCAGTATTACAGGGTGGCATGCTGCTTTTCATAGAGTTTAGGAAAGATTCAAGTTTTATCTGTGAAAAATGATTACCTTTCTCTCTCTCTCTCTCTCTTTCTCTCTCTCTCTCTCTCTCTCTCTCTCTCACACACACACACACACCACTAGTTATGGTTCTGTATGTATAAAAGTAATTGGACAGATATAGGTAGCCATATGCAACAGTTAATTCACATTTCTTTTTTATGTGTCGTCAATAGTAAGACATACACTAATACTTTTTTCCTCCAGAATAATGATGGTGATATTTCTTTTATTTTAATTGAAGCATAGTTGACACACACGTTACATTAGTGTCACATGTGCAACATAGGGTTTCGACAAGTCTGCATTATGGTATGCCCACCACAAGTATAGCTACCATCTGATGATAATAATATTTCAACCAAAATAAATTGCCATTCTCAAATGGACTATTTCATTTGATGGAAGCAGTTGGTGATGGATAGAGAAAAGAGGAAAGGAATTTAGGAATGGAGGATGATTTGAACAGTATAACAGAGTAAGAGTGAAAACATCTCATACCGAAAATGGGGGTGTGATTAGGGTTTTGAGAAACACACAAAGTAGGTTCTGCCTGGGGGCTTTTCTTGTACAACCATAGCCCTTGCTTGCCGAGTGACAGATGGTGCCTGGTGCTGCCCCCACAGGCGGTTACCGGTAATCACCACACCTCCCACTCTAAGTCTAGGAAGTGGGCTGGCAACTTGGAATGCCACCTTGGAAAGTTTGCTGATACATGAGTATAAAAGAGCATTTATGTGATGGGGAGATAGAACTGAGAGCATCAGTTGCCTGCGATGCCAAATACAGGCTGGTTAGAGTGACAGTGTAGTGAGAGGTAGATGGTATTGATGTTAGAGGGTAAATCCTTTATCAGAACTTTATTCACCAAGGCACGAAACAGAAAGCCATTGCAAATTTTAGAACGAAGAGTAAAAGTGTATACCCATATGATAGTGTAATTCTTACTTGTATAATTTTTTTATAAAGAAAGTTTGAAACGTTGGAGGAAAAAAGCAAAGATTTTTCAAACAGTAGAGATTAAAGTTCTGTCAAAATGTGCTATCCTATTTTTGGATGGCAGTGATGATGGAATAGGGGAGTAAAGTCCCCTGGTCTGTCATGTGTGCTGCTTGTAATTGACCATCTGTGCCAAGCAGAAGGCCCCTGGCTCTGCAGCCACAACAGAGAGGGAAATGCTATTTCCAGAGGAAATTAAGTATTTCTGAAGCCCCAGATTCTTTCAAGTCCAGGGCAAGTCATGAAGTGGACTGAATCACAGGCTGATTATAATGCATTTTTGCTATAGTGAAAGTACGGTTTTATTTATGAAACATATATATGATATTTATGTGTTGAAGGAGTGTGCCTTAAATGGTAAGTTTAACTTAATTTGCTTAATAGAGGCATTGATTTTGACTATATTCATTTGCTTAGTTTTTGAAAATACTTAGTTTTTGATCCCCTTAATATTTTCTGTTTATAACCTATTTTCATCTTGTAAATACCAACAGAAGGACCTGGTGGGGTAGCCAAGAGAAAAACTAAGGCTAAAGGTATTTTCTATTTTTCAAATTAGCCTTGAGTGAATCAAGTTTAATGCTTGAAGATGCATGACATTTTCTAGATATGTTACTGCAGCTACTAATGCTTTTTGGTCTAGATTGCCCTTTTGGTCACAAGTAGTTTTATTAAGGTGTCATTAAAGAATTTTTTGCCTCAAGCCTATAATTTTAAGTAATTTCCTTTTCATGTTATCAGAACTTTTGTAACAGGCTTGAAATTAAAAACATGATGATAGCATGATATTGTTCTTTTACATGTAAACTGTCTTGCTAATGTCTAACCTAAAACCTTTCTTGGTTCGAAATTTTAATGACTATTGGGGGAAAAAAGTGAATTTTCCACTGATTGATTTCATTTTTTTCAAGACCTCTGATGACATTGTGTCTTAGAGCATAATCAAGAGAGCGAGAGCCAACTTAGAGTTTTCAATTAAATGAAAACATAGATTTATAATCTGGAGTACCTGTATTTCACTGGTATAGAGTTTGCCGTGTTTTGATATTTTAATTCTTTAAAAATTACTAGACCTGCCAACTGTTATATGTAGGCTAACAGCTTATTATTACTGCCTGTTTTTTTTTTTTTTTTATATCCCTGTGGTGTCTCTTGTTCACATATAAATATTTATGTCCTTTAGGGACATGGGAGCAGTGCATGTTTTGCTTACAAACCTGCAATATTCTTTCGTGTTCAAGTGCTTGGCATATAGCTTTTTTTGTTTATTTGTTTTTTGGTAAAACATTAACAGCTTAGACTTTGACTATATGATTTACAGGGTTTTGTGGTTTGTATTTTAATATTAAGATTAGAGGATTTTAATATTTTCAGTTTGTATTCCACCTGCATAATTCTCAGGAAGAGAACAATTTTTACCATTTTATTCTTCTATCAATACTTAGGAAATAAGTACCCAGTCAAGTATAATTTATACCTCTCGATCTGAAGAGGCAAATCCAGCAGTAAGGATTTAATGTTGTAAAAACTGCAGACCCAGATCTGAGAGCAGGGCACGTGCATTCTTGCAGCGTTATTGTGTCTGTTACTCCACAAAGAGCATTGAAGTAGGTGAGGATTTGGACGCTTGATTCTTTATGAATGCTATTCTGTATTTTTAGAACGTTTTAATAGGATTTTCAGGAAGAATTGAGTAACATTTTGTACTTTGTGAATTTTGATGGGCAAAAACATCTTCAACATCTTATTAAAGAAATCTTTCATTTGCTTTGTTTCTGCTTAAATGCTATATAATACAGTAAACACCTTGCTTCTTTTAAGATTTCCTAATGAGAGAGCGAGAAGGTAAAATTCAAAGTTTCTCCTAGCAGCTCTATTAAACTTCATGTGAAACAGGTTGAAAGCAGGGTTGGTTTTAGACGAGATTTGGAATGACCTGTATGTTCCATTTACTTGCTCTCTCGCCTGTGGGCATGAACGGACAACCTGCTGGCTTGAGTGGCATAGCTTAACAGGAAAACATATTTAAAGGAATGCTGATTTCATAACGTTGAATATAAGCAGACAAAAAATTCTACTTGTCCTTTTAAGCACTGTGGGTATTTAAAATTTCATACTCATGGATATTGTTTTTTTTTCTTAGCTAAGAAAATTAAATGGCATTTACTTTCTCCATTTGTGCATTACATTTTCAAGACTTGTAAGCACAAATATTTTAAGGACATCATTTTTTGTTAGAACTGAAAGGTTTAAAATTCTCTTTGTACAAATACTTGCAAGTTATGGAAATTCTTTCCTTAATGCTGCCAGTGTTCCTTTAATTATGTCATTATAATTGTGAAATGTGAGTTAACCCTTTGTGTAAAGTACTGCCTTTATGGATGGACTCATTTTTAATAATATTGCATGTTAGCCTTATCTTAAGTCATAACCTATTTCCAGCTGGAAAAATGTGATGGGAAGTTTCCGGCATTTCTTTGATAGCTGATACTTTGTAGATTTTTGCATCTGTCTTTAGCCAGTTGAAAACTAGAGGATGAAAGCACTTTCTGAATGAACATTTCATGTGTGTGGTGAGGTAAAGACCATACATGTGCACTGAGTTACTGTTCTGTGAATTAAGAGATGCTTTCAATAAACTTTCTTTCCTTTGATTGGAAAACCTGAAAGTTAAAGAACTCACTAAAGAAGAGCTCAAGAAGGAAAAAGAGAAACTCGAGTCAAGGAAGGAGAGTAAGAGCGAAGAGAGAAAAAGGGGGAAGAAAGAAAAGGAGGATGACCGGAAGGCTAAGAAAATTACCGATGCTGATATATCCAGGAAAGAGTCTCCTAAGGGTCCAAAGCCCAGAGAGAAGGAGAATGTGGGCCTAGACAGAAGTGCTAAAGCCAAGGAAAGTAGGAAAAAGTCCACAAACGTAAAGGATACTTCTATTAAAATGGCATCCAGAGACAAAGATGACACTAAGGAAGGTAGAAGTTCTAGCAAACACGCACACTTGGCAAAGGGGAATAACCAGAGAAGGAAGAACTGAGAGCTCTAATGTCATCATCCCAGGAAATGGTAATTTCATCGTGATTTGCTCCTAAAGGGCATGGAAAATTTAGTATTGCTCCGGTTGGGGAATATATGTCACATAGCCATTGAGTGTATTTATTGGTGCTCAGTAAGGAAAGTGTTTGAAATTTAGAGACACTGCCTCATGCTTCTCAATTTAAAAGATGAAGCTTGTAAAAGCCATGTAATAAAAATGTGATATAATGTCTTCTGTTTTTATTAATTTATTGATCATGTATCCAGATAAATGTATATGTATAATATGAATTGTAGTGAATTTATTAATCGAATATTTCATGGGAGTTGAGTAAGACTGTTAAGAGTTTACATAGTAAAATGCCAGGGGACCTTCAGTTATGACAGATGCTCAGGTAGGTAGGAGGTTTCCTCCTTTCCTCCCTTTACCCTTTGCCTTCCCTCCTTTCCCTTCTGGCATCTCTGTTTTCCTTTCTTCTTCACCTGCCCTTCTCCTTCTCCACTTCCTTTCTCCTTCCCATCCTCTCCACCCCTCTCCACAGGCTCCTGTGGACCCCCCCCCACCACATCCTCTTCCCAGGCGCCCACCCCGCAGTCTCTCGGGGGCTGCCCCTCCTCAGGCTCTCTCCTGCATTCTCCTTTCCCTTCTCCCCTTTCTCTCCTTTCAGGTCTCTTCCTCCACAGTCTATTGGCTCTTTTCCTGCCCCTGCCCCCTCCGAGCCTCCTCATTCCTCACCCTCTTCTCTTCCTGCCAGTCCTGCCTGCCTTCTGTTGCCCAGTCAATACCTCGAGTTTCTGGTGTGCCCCATACACTGCTCTGAGAACTCAGGATACACGCATGAATAAAAGAAAGAATTTGATCTAGAAGACCAGTTTTAGAGCCCTTTTATTTATGGTATCTTTACAGACCCAGAAGAGTTATAAAAAGAGTAAGTATTTCAAATTAGGATATACTTTCTTTTTCTATCCCATGGTTTTTCAGTTATTTTGGTGGAGTGAGATACATTTTTCTTATTTGGTTGTATCGTTGTTTACCATTTCTAAGCAGCTTTGAATTTGAGATCTAACTAGAGATCAGAACTTAGTTAATCAGAAAATATTTAATAAAATGAAATTTCAAGAAGAGTACATTTCGAAAATGGTTTGTGCGGTCCTGTGCGTGAAGTCTTAAATCTGGTTGCGACCGCTGGTGAGATTCAGTGATGAGTTGGAGAAGAGCAGCCTGATTTGCTGTAACAGAATCCAAAGTGCTGCCACAAAGGTTTTATTTTTTAAAAAAGTAATTCAATTTTTTCTGTGAAGAGCTGAAAAACAGAATATGGCCTAATGGAAGACATTTCAAATCAGAAATGAATAAGCATTAAGTGCAAGCGTTTCCAAAAATACTCTGCACCTTTGTCTTGTATGTTTGCACCTTTCCTGCTTAAAATCAAGGACTTGGACATTCCGTTGACAAAAATTCCTACTGACAGAATTATGCAGCAAGGCGGAAATCCTAGAGAACACCTAACCTAGCCAATCCAGTCTTGTTATTTTCATGTTCAAAGACTATGGCCCAACGACATAGTAGTCAGGGTTTTGTTGTTTTTATAGATTCCCGGCACATTGTAAACCACACAGGGCATTTAGGGCTCATCTGGTTGGAATAGCTCCCAAGTACAGACCTGTCAGAGCCCTTGCTTTCTAGCTCTCGCCTCGAGTCTTAGCTCTGCTGATGCTTTTCCTGGACTTTATCCTGTATGGAGAGCTACCACTTGATGAGGAAGACAGCCCTCAAGAAGCCCCAGACGCATCTTTCTAGTTTAGCAGTCCTAGTGCAGAGAGCCCGTTTTCTGGAATGGCCCTGGGCGGAAAGTCCAGGAGGATTGCAGCCGGGCCTGGGTAGGCCGTTCCCACAGTCGGGGATGGATTAGTCTTCCCGGGCTGGCGCCCCTGCACAAAGCTGTCCGTGGGGGTTGGGTTGGGTCCCACTGAAGCCATATGAAATGTTTCCCCCAGGAAAGAGGGTGTCTGGGAGGAGAAGAGGGACACTCCAACTGAGCACTGAACAGAACAAGAAGCAAAACAGATACTCCCCACACACACCGAGGTTACACCATCTTAAAACTATATCTTCATGTGAGATCATGCTGCTAAGATACATGGATTGATTATTTAGATTTAGGTCCCAAATTTTAAGTGTTACTTTTTCTACAGATTTTTTTTTCCCTTCCTGGAGAAGGGCTGATAATTACATTTGCATTTAGTGAGAGCATTCTAATAATTCTACCTTGGTTTTTAAAGGACAGAAATGTTGCAGGATCAAGTGTATGCTGAATTGTAAGTAAGGGAGTGGGGAAAAAAAAAAGTCTTAAATAACCTAATCGGCATGAACATATCCACATTACCTGTTGCTCTTTAGTAAAGCGCTTAGAAATATTTTACTTCTGTCATAGCTTTCCTTTGCATATCAGCTGAAGAATTAAGTAGAAACATCTCTACTAAAATCATTTCAATATATTTCAAGAGCTTTTGTCAACTGGGAATGGATTTATTTTCTTTACTCCTTTTTTCTTTCCTTCCCTCCTCTTCAGTCAATAAAGGCTTCAACTGAATTTACTGAAGCTGAGGTCACACCTCTCCCGGCTGCATTGGCCCTCACCACTCACCTGAAAATTTTGTGTGGGATAAGCTTATAATGGGCTTAAAACTGTGCTTTGCATCCTCAGTTTCACTCATTTTTTAATTCGGTGTGTAGTTATTTCTATTTTCTTCTGCTTCATATTGTTATCTAAGGGTCATTAAAACCAGAAAGGTTGCCCTTTTTAAAAGTCACCTAAACATAGGGACAAAAATTTCCTAATACAACATACCTGGGAGTCAGAAAAACCCTCGTCAAGTGAAAATTAAATACTAAGAAAGGAAGTCTATTCTGTCATATCACAAACAAAATTTCTGTTTAATTATACTATGAGATGATACTTCACATTTCAAAAGATGACATTACTGGCACACTTTTCCGGACTTTATACAATAGTATTTCACGCGTGAGGGGCACTGTCACTGTAAAGATAAAGATGGCCAGTTTTACAGAAATATTTGAGAACCTATCAGTTTTCCCAAGGTATTTGATTCTTTAATATTTAGATTACTTTTTTTGAAGCACTTTATCATCATTGATTTTTTTCTTCATGTATAGTGACATATAATGCCTGTTTCATTTGTTAAGGACTTTGTGAATTTTAGTTATTGCTAACATCATTTGTAATCAACTTTTTGAAATCTTATTTTTTTCCAAGATTTTCAGTTTTACTTTGTGTATGTATGTCTTCTCAACATTGCACGATCAGGGAGAGATGGATAAAGAAATTGGTATAAATTCAGTCAGCATGAGTGATTGAATTAATCCAGGAGGATTAATTCTGTAAGTAATTGATTCATAGAAAATATTTTACAGTGTTATGACCTGCTTAGTCCTACAACCTTCGGAGTCTCATAATGATTATCTGGGTAATAAGGACTCCCTATATGTACTTCCACTAAAAAAAAAAACAGATAAAGGTAATACACAAGTATGATTTTCAATTTTAAATGTTTTAACTGTAGTGTCATTTTCTGTGAAATGGGTCTGGTGGCTTACATTACATCTGCTGGCTTTGGTTCCTTTCTCCTCTGCCCTCCACTGTTTCCCTCTCCTGGAATAATTCTCCATGGGTAACAGTTCTCCAAATTGATAACTTGGATTATTTCACTTATAAGATGCATCTTGGAAATACTGGGTTTCCTCATTTGGGAATTGAAGATAATTATCACCTTTCCTTCAGGTGGCTGTGAGAAGTAGCTGGTATCGCATATGCCTAAAGAGCTGGCACAGCGTTCATTTTCCCCAGGTTCTAGCTGAAGAGCAAGTTTTTGTTCTTAGGAAACTGAAGGGTGGGTGTTGCATAGCAGATCTGGAAGCATTATTCTCATGGAAATCTCCTTTGGGGTAATCAAAAAATATCCCCAGTGACAGCCTCAGCCTGTTGTCCTTTCCTCCTCTGTTTGCCTGAAGATAAAACCACGTGAGCTAGATGTTTATTACTGGTTTGGGTATCATTTTTACATAGAGAAAACTAGTTGTCACAAAAGCTTCAATCATGTAAGCGCTGCAAAGCAGGGAGTCATCTACTTTCCTTTTCTTTGTTCTCGTTTCATACCTCATTTGATTTCACTTTATGAGCATTTATCACTCTGTATTAGCATCCATACAGCATAGAGCTCTGTCATTTACTTCTTCCTTGCCTCAAACGTTACTTCTCTTGTTTCCCAAGAGATTAGAGGAAGACATACACTTAAAGCTTCAGTGTTACTTGTGATGATGATGTAAATAGCCTTGTGCTGTGTCATCTGTCTTTTGCATTTATTGATTCATTCAACAAATATTCTGAGAATCTGCAGCATTCCAGGCTGTGCGAAGCACCAGGGATACAAGTGACAAGGTGTCTACCATCCCTACGGTGAGATGTTGTGAAATAAACAAGGGGTTGAGGAAGAAAATAATGACACTGGAGCCAGCTGTCGCCAGCACTGCCCACTCTTCCCCTCTCCTAGAATGTGCTCCCGCTCGGGTGGTGGGCCACCTCCCACGTCTGCTGCAGGATCCAGCCGAGTCACCACGTCTACACCGACCTTTGCCTTGATCCTCCCAGGCAGTGGTCTTCCAGTTACCACGTTCCTAACTTTGCTTCATTCCCGGCTTTTGCTTTCTATCAGGCTGATTTACGCCTAGTACTTAGCATAGTAGTAGCCGAGAATAATATCCTTTCAATGTATGTTTATTGAATGATGAACATCTAAAACACAAATCATTTAAAAATATTTCAGGGGCACCTGAGTGGCTCAGTGAGTTAAGCATCTAGCTTCGGCTCAGGTCACGATCTCATAGTCCATGGGTTCAGGCCCCGCATCGGTCTCTGTGCTGACGACTCAGAGCCTGGAGCCTGCTTCAGATTCTGCCTCCATCTCTCTCTGCTCCTTTCCTGCTCGCACTCTGTCTCTCTCTCAAATATTTTTAAAACATTAAAAAATAAAAAATAAAAATATTTCAGGTCTGTATATACTGTTTAGTAATAATAAATAAAAAATTTTTTAAAGAAAACCTTAGGCCTTTCTGCAGTAATTGCAGTATGCGTTAAGCACCTTGGAAATTGCTGATAGGTGTGTTCATGTTGTGTGCGTGCGTGCAGAGAAGATGGTAAATTTCCTTTTTTTTTTTTTTAAAGTTTATTTTTTGAGAGAGAGAGAGAGCATAAAGGAGGGGCAGGAAGAGGGAGGGAGAGAGGGAGAGAGAGAGGGTGAGAAAGAATCCCAAGCAGGCTCTGTGCTGATAGCGCAGAGCCCTATGCTGGGCTCAAACCCACACACGGTGGGATCATGACCTGAGCCGAAATCGAGAGTCAGACAAACCTAACTGACTGAGCCACCCAGGTGCCCCAGTAAATTCACTTTTTTAGAAGAAATGAGGGGAGAAATTAATTTGTGATAAAAACGTATGTATATTTTCTGGTTTTAAATGATCTCATTTAGTTCTTAAAACCCTTCTCAGGAGGTACTTTTATTCCCTTTAAACACTTGTGGAAACCAAAGTCGTATCAGTGGGGTTCCAGTGGAATTCAGTGACAGATTGATACAAACCCACGAGCTCCTGGGCACCGTGTCACGTTGCAGGTGTGAAAGCGAGCCCACTCCGTTCCAGTCTTCGTGGAGACCCTTCAGCGGTCCTGAAACCCAGACTCTTAGCAACCCTTTTGGCAGTTTTAGTCTTTTGACATGTACGCCATCCTCTCCCTGCAATCTCGTCTCTTTAATTTGGGTCGTGCGAGGATGCTTTGACTCTGGGATGGCTCCTCCTTTGTATCGTGGGGTGGCTCTTCGGTCTCTGGCAGTGTCGGAGGTGTGGTTGGGATACCTGCTGAGACCCGCGTTTGCTGGTTACACGAGCCAGGACAGCAGTGGCGCTTAGCGTGGGCAGTCAGTGTGTGCGTCTTTCTGGTTTAGTGATGTTCCGGACTATTTCTCGAGTTCCCGTGCCTGTTAGGGTTACTCGGGGCGGTACCACCTTATACTCTTAGACTGCTTGCGTTGAAACCAGTAGCGGTCCTGAGCTCTCCCCCTTTGAATGACAGCAGCTGGCATAACCGGGGTCGGGAAGACCAAAATTTCCTTCAGTCTGTTCACTCCCACATCATATGCCAAAGACTGATAAACCAGCTGTTTAAACTGCCTTTGCTGCTATGGGCTAAGTATCCGAAGTCCCGTGAAGCATAATACTATGTGTAGTTCTTACTTGCCCAGATTGTGCCGAGGAAGTGGTTTGTGTAGAATTCTCAGGAAGCACGAATCCTTCATCTTCAGCCAGTGTGGGTAGCCCCATGGGCCGGTGGCCCCAGGGCCTTTCTGATTCGCACACCCTCAGCGCCGGCCACGTGGCTGTCCCTCACTGCCAGCATTTTTGCACACACACCCCTCAGCCCCGGCTGAGGAATTTGCACTTGCTGGTCCAGAGCTTTGCCTGGAACGCTCTCTTCTAGTGTAAGTCACAGGGCCACGTCCCTGGTTCCCTTTAGGAATCTGTTCACACTTTACCCCCTTTCCTCATCACTTGGCTCTAGCTAGCCGGCCTCTCCCCGATGGCCTGGTACTCCTGCCCCACGTCTTCCCCCATCTGATATGCTCTAAATACTAAATGTTTCCTATTTTTTAAATTGTTCCCTCCCTGTAAGAGGTAGGCCTCTTCGGCGCTCCTTTTCTGCGGAACGGTGCCTTGCATTACAAGGTGCTAAATAGTTGGTGAATGAATGAATGAATGAGTGCCATATGCAAGTTAGTAACTTTTAAATTATTAGGGTACTTACTGGAAGAAAATACATTTATTTCCCAATGCTGTCAGGTGCACTGGGGTAGCAGTGGACGAAGTAAGCTAATGTTGGGCTAAGCTAACTGTGTCACATAATCAAATTGCTATGAATGCTTGATTTAAAGTGCTCATGTCACTTTTTATAGCTTCCATTTTGAATTAAAATTGTAGGAAAAATTATATGTTTGTTAAATGCAAACTTTTTTTATTTCCTGATTTTTCTGATGTGCCCGAAGAACTAAACACAAGGTATGTTTTAAGGGAATTAATTGCTTTTTCAAATCACACAGGGGCTGGTGTGGTTGACTTGCAACTAGATAGTTACTCCCAGTGTTTCGGCCATCCTATCGCTCCTGCCAGTGTAGGAATGGAAGTGGGTTCTCGTTTTGACTGTTAGAGCGGAAAGAGAAGACTGCTGGAAGCTTCTGCTTCTAGGGAAGAGCTCCTCAAGTCCCAGAGAGGCAGAGCAAGAGGTGGGGCTTTGCTTCTGGACATCCTGTGGTCCAAGAGAGAAGCCTGCAGCGGGGGAAGCCCGGACTGGCAGCGGGAGGGTGAAGCCAGCGCTGAGAGCAAGTCGGCCCCCTCGCGCACTCCTCATGAGAGTACATATTAATTTCCTCCTCCCTCGAGCCGATGTGAGTCGAGCTGCTGTGGGTCAGTGTTTTGTTATCTGCAGCCCCAGGAGTGTCAACACTGAGGACATTCATTTCATAATGTAATTTTGGGTATTTATTTCAGTGCTATCTCCTTGCCATTTGTACCTCACAATAAATCCAATTTGAAAGCCTTTCCTTTGATTGTGAATTGACCTTATGTGTATGTTTTCTCTTATTTAATATTTTGTTTACTTTTGCCTTAAAATCTTATATGAGACCTGGATTTGCCACTCATTCCTGGACTAAAATGGATCTGGGGAGGCAGTATAATTTCTGGAAATGATGAATGAAAGCTTGTAGGGCTAATTCTTCCATATGGCTTATCAAAGTAATAAGAATTAGTCTAGTGTGTGTGTGTGTGTGTGTGTGTGTGTGTGTCTGTGTGTGTGTCTGTGTGTTTTAATTTCAGAAAGTTTATAGGAGTCTGGGGAAGGAGATGTGTTAATGTGATCCTGAGCTTTTTTGAAGTTTACAATACTGTTTCTTTTTGCACTGATTTCACCACTGGAAAAATAACTGTGACCAGGTATCATTAAACTTACAATTCAACTGCCACTTCGGACAGAAAAGAAAAGTGCACAATATTTTCTCTTGTTATGTGCCTTTGCTTTCTCCTGTGGTTTTACAATTTCAATTTTAGAGACAAATAACCCCAGTTGATTTAGAGAAAGCTGACAATGAGGATAGCTGTATGGCTAAATATTGGTAATGCTAGTAGTTTTCAAACACTTTTCCCATCAGAAATTGTTTTCAAATGAAACTTTTTGAAATCCAATAAGAATGGGGTTTTCAGGTAGTTTAAATCTTTATTGTTTGGTGGGGAAATACTTCACTGTTTATTGAATCCAGGGAGCACAATTTGAAAACCTGCTGTCTAGAGGATAAGTGAAGAATGACCCATTGATTTTTCACCCAAAGTGAGATACTTTTGAGGTCAAGGTACATAAAACATCACGACAGACTAACCTGGGACTGTCCTGGGCAAATAAGGCCCATGGGTCAGGGTGGATGCTGGAGCCCGGATATGAATCTCTTTGGTAACAGTAGTAGGAAATTGATTTGGATCCCCTTTCCCACCTTTAGCCTCCCTAGTAGAGCCAAGGAGCCCTGGCCCTACAGAGGATCTCTGCAGTTGTTGGTACCAACAGAGTAGCCACCCCATTGGGTGTGTTCAGCCCTTGAGCAAGTGTTTACCAGGCATCTGTTACGTGCCAGGCATTTTTTGAGGTGCTGAGAGTACCAAGTAAATTACAGGATTCTGAAGGTTTATCCTGTTCATTCAGCAGAACTTAGCAATGACTAAGAGTTCCATACCTGTTCCATTAACAATTGAGAGATGCGAGAATGGATTATTTAAATACGAGAGAGCGTGGGAGTTTCAGTCCTGAATTGGAATGTGAAATGTGATGTGTTTTACAAATAAGGCCTGCATCTCTACCCACCACCCCCTGAAATGGAACAGTGAGGATCCATGGTTATTTGTGTATTATCCCTTTGTTCAAAGTCACTAGTTAGGAGTAGAACACAACTGCATCCATTGGTGTTGGTATTAATAGTATTAGGCTTTTTTGGTGTGTAAATAGTGTGGAAAATAAGTATCTAAAGCAAACATGAGTGGTGAGGTGGAGTCCCGTGTATCTCTGTCTTACTCTCTTTAGGATTGGGGAGAAGAAGGTGGGAATCATGGTTTTGTCCATGAGAGAAAAATGAAGAGACATAAACAGGGAACAGTAAGGAAAAATAAAAAGAATCAAAAAGCAAGTAAAAGACATTGAGAATTTTGCAGACTACAATAGCGTATGTACATTAAGAAGTGGTTAAGAAGTGCTCGAGATTGGCAAAATGCCTCTCAATTCTGTGCTGACCTTTTCACTCTAGGCTCTTGACATGCACAACACACTTCCTCTCATAACAGTTATTGGTACAAGAGTCTCACTGGGGGTAGTGAAGAGCCAGGATTTGGGAAATAGAGTAGACAGATTCTTGAACCTAGTTTAGCTTTCTAAAGAGATGTATTTAGTGAGGACATATTTTAATGTTCCACATACAAAATATCAAAGAATTAATGTAGTCTGGTGGATTTTAGACCGGTGTTGACTTCAAAGTCAGCTTTCATGTTCATTTACCCTGATGTTTTATTTTCCTTAAGACATAAAAAATTTTGTTTTCATATCTTTTAGCTCTTTACAGCCTAGTATGATTGTAAGTGGTACCTTTAGAAGGTTGTAAATAGTCATGCATGATTTGTTCTCATTTTTAACTATAGCTTTCAAGAAATTATACATAAATCAAAATAGGGCATACAAACAAATAATAAAGTTCAAGTGTATCTTAGTTGTCTTAACTGCTGGATTCAGAGCTCAAGCAGCAATTAATTCATGATTACTCAACACAAGGAGCTTGAACTCCTATTGAACTTTTGGCAAGTTCAGACATGACTATGTTTTAGAGATTTGTGAACAGTTAAGCAATGGTTTTTTTTACTATTTTTAAATGAAAGGTTAACATAGATGTTAAAGGCCCATGTGAAGTTAAAGAGCACACTGTTTTCCTGCTTTAGTTTTTAAGCATTTCTACATGTTCATGTAGTTTAAAGTCTTGGAAATGGAGTTATTTGTACAATTGATGAAGTGTTCGAGAATATTGTTCTTCCTGGTTTAATATTTCAAACGAAAAAAAGAAACTTAAGTTAACTTTGTGACTAAAAATGCAGGCCTTAAAGAAAGATCTGATTCCGAGCCCACAGTCCCAGCAGAGGAAGCTGAGCCAATCCCTTGGCTGGAGGAGCAGGTCTTCGAGGGTTCAGAAGGTAAGCTTGCCCCTACTTCCAGCCTGACAGGCCCCGGTCTGCCAGCTGTCTGGTGTGCGGTTTCCAGAACCATGTTTTACCCATAATTTGTGCCACGGTGTTTACGGAGTAATGAAGCACTTTTTCTTCTTCTCTGCTGAGATTTTGCAGTAAACATAATGTTTTCTCCTAAAATACTCAGGAGAATTTTAATTTTTAAGACCAAGAATCCAAGGCCCAGATGGGTGCTTTTTGCCTGAGGTGGCACAGTTAAGAACATCCTGAACTAAATGCTAGCTTTCTTGATTCCAGCTCCAGAACTTCTTACAATGAAAATACAATTAGACATGTAGTGTTACACTAGTTTGGTCACCGTTTGTCACATGATCTAGTAGGGGGGACCTGTGGGCTCCTATTCTTTTTAATATGAGGGTCTCCTTTCTACATCAGAGACTTCCCAGCCCTCCATGCGATGGTGTGTGAGGCCTGTTTTATATCCATGTGAGTTCATAGATTAATTTAAATACCTCCTTAAGTCCCCCAAGCACCTGTGACCCACAGAATGAAAACTCCTAAAATCTGTGAATTCATTGGCAAATGAAATTTGAATCTCTTACACTCATTTCCTGTTTATGCTCTGATATTTATTACAAAGTAGTATTTAATTTCTACCCATTTTGTTTACCTAATGATTCTCCAAAATTTGGTTTCATTTCGCCACCTACTGGAAGTGTTCGGTATGACACTCCATGTTTCCTGGCACCCGAAGTACTGTGGCTGATTTCATGACCGCGGGTGAACACCATGTGATTTTCTTCTCTCCCTTTTAAGATCAGTATGCTTCTCTGATCTTTTATTAAAATAATAATTCCAGGAGAATTTACTGTCTCCCTCCCATCTCTTTAGAAATACTGCAGTCCTACCATAGCTCTGGAGCAAAAGTGCTTTTTTTTTTAGTTTTATAATTTAAATGTGCCTTTGGATTTAGCATCTTAAACATTACTTTGTACTCAGTAAATTTATAATTTAAAAATCATGTTTTGCAAAGCTAATACCTACTCTGAAATGTGGTGCTATTTCTTTCTGCTCTGTCTCTTTTTTTAAGTTTATTTATTTATTATTTTGGGAAAGGGAGCATGAGTGGGGAAGGGGCATAGAGAGAGGGGGAGAGAAAATCCCGAGCAGGCTCCGCGCTGTCAGTGCAGAGCCCGATGTGGGGCTGGAACTCACGACCTGGGAGATCATGACCTGAGCTGAAACCAAGAGTCAGGTGCTTAACCAACTGAACCACCCAGACACATTTCCTTTTTAAATTTTTGTTAATGTTACTCTATATGTAGTGTGTGTGTGTGTGTGTGTGTGTGCATATATAAATATATATTATCTGACCACTTGTCCTAAATCCATCAGTTTTCAGCTCATAATCCTTTTCAACTTCTTGGCAATGTTTGGTTTAGTTTAAATAGTGCCTTCTCAACCTTTCTCTCATCTAGGTTTTTGGCTTCTTTTCTCTATCTACCTATTGTACAAATAAAAGTACATGCCTCTCATTAAAACACAATAAAATAAACCCCCTCTTGATCCCTATAGTACTTTCTCTCTGGCCTCCAGTCCACATCCTTGCCGTGCTAGCCAGATTTTTGGGAAAAGAATCCACAGTTGCTTTCTTTGCCTTATTTTCCACTCGATTTTTAGTTCACTGTAATCTAGCTTCTGTCCCTACTAATCCTCCCCAGAGGAAGGAAAGAACATCACAGAATCATGGAATGATGAAACAGCATGGTGCAGTCACCAAGTTCAAAGCCAGTGCTGGTAGCAGGCGGTTCTGGAGAGGCGTGTGAGGGCTACATTGCAGAGGTCTTCTGTTCTGTTCCAAGGAGTTAGATTTTCATCTGTTCGGGCAGAGGAAGCCGCTAAAGGGTTAAGCAGAGGAACAGAGCACCGTCCTCCACTTCTGTGACTAATATTGTGTTCTCTGTGGATGGTGCTGTCAGCAGTTATGAAACTGGGAACTGGTTAGGAAGCTGTCGTGGGCACTGTGAGAGACGAAGAGGGAAGCATAGAGATTGGCAGGCCCTTCTGTAATTACAGGCTAATATATATATAAATGGTTTGTGACATACAAACATCTATAAAAATAGAAGGCACTTTTTGTGCTTCAGGAATGGTTTTGTAATGTGATTAGCTTAATAGGTTGTTAAATGTTTTTCCTACCTGAAGTTCCAGTGAACTTACTCTGTTTTCATCATTGAAGATAAACTTATCAGTATAACCGGTGTCATTGGCATTATTTCATGTGACAGCATTCATGATGCTCAGTATAGTGCAACTTCAATTACTAAACATGGGTGTTTGTTACAAAGGAAATTTATAATAGTGTTGGTGTCATCATAGCTTCTTGTTTGTTGTGTGATGTTGTAGTAAACCTGATCATCCAGTAAGCACCACGATGTTGTAGGAGTGTCATTACTGATAGTGTTCGTTTTTGTAATTTATACCTATTTGAATCTATGGATCTGACCATCAGATGGGCTTCCCCAGAGCTGCAAGGATTATCAGTTACAACATTAGGTCTTCTTTTTTTTTTAATTTGTTTTTAAATGTTTTTATTTATTTTTGAGAGAGAGAGAGAGAGAGAGAGAGAGAGAGAGAGACAGTGTGAACAGGGGAGGGTCAGAGAGAGAGGGGGACACAGAATCCGAAGCAGGCTCCAGGCTCTGAGCTGTCAGCACAGAGCCCGACGCAGGGCTCAAACCCACGAACCGTGAGATCATGACCCGAGCCGAAGTCAGATGCTTAACCGACTGAGCCACCCCGGGCCCCCCTCAACAACATTAGGTCTTCTACTCAACTTCCGGGAGGGGTCAGCCAACCCCACCCCTCTCAGCCCTCATACCAGCCTGGGGCCCTTTCCCCTCACTGTCAGGGCAGACAGTGGCTGACCAAGTACTTCAATGTATGTTGACCTCGTCTTCCACATCTTTCATCTTCATTGCCCAGTACTTCCCTTTCTGAAAGCTTTGCCCATCCCATTTTCTTTATTTTGTCATTATTGTGAATTTTATTAATTAGAAACTGAAATAATTCTGCTTGGTGAGTTTTTTGTTTAACATTTATATCTGCTGTCAACATGAAACCAATCTTAAATATTTACCATGCTTGCCAACATAGAAAAAAAGTGGTAAACTGATATGAAAGGTAACATAGTTGATTAATCAAATATATTCGTTTGAATGTGTATATGTGGATGTCATGTTTCATGTTCTTCATTAATGTCTAGAGTTTTTCTACTTAGTTATGTTTTGTAATTATTTTAGGACCTCAGAATATTGACGATGAAGTACGAGAACAAATTCAGTCCATTCACCATGAGACAGTATACACAGAACATGGTATGAATTAAAATCTATTTTCTCATGCATTGCTTGCTAAAATAATGGTTAATTCCATAGGTGACTTGGACTTTATTTTAAATTTAAATAATTGAGCAGTTTTTTAAATTATTACAGGGCAAGTTTTTTTTAATGTTTTATTTATTTTTGAGAGAGAGAGAGAGAGAGAGGCGGAGGGGGGGGTGCGGACACAGAATCCAAAGCAGGCTGCAGGCTCCGAGCTGTCAGCACAGAGCCCTGATGCAGGGCTCCAACTCACAAACCATGAGATCATGACCTGAGCAGAAGTTGGATGCTTAACCGACTGAGCCACCCGTGTGCCCCAAGAGCAAGTAATTTTGAAAAAGCACTAGACTCATTTTTTTTTACCTCACCTTACTGTTAAGGAACTCACTCCGTAGATTTTAATAAAGAAATGGTAGGAATAAATCAGAATAAACAAGTCAAGACCAGTGATACAGCAAGAACAGATGGCAGGAAGGGGAGGAGGAAAGTGGAACACAACCACACAAGCGGTAATGGGCTCTTTGGATGCTTTCGTCAGCCTAACTCTGCCGCACGCCTGGGCAGTCGCCAAAGCAAAAGGAGAAACTTTTTAATTATGTCGGTCATATTTCCAGAGAGGAACTGAACATGCTCTCTACTTAGAGGATATCAAGTGTTTTCCTAGCTCTTACATCTAAAACATTTCTTAGGTGCAGTTCTGTACAGAGAATATTAAATGATACTCTTGAAACCCATATTTTAAGATTTTATGAGACTGTTTCTCGAAACATCCCTTCATAAAAGCAGAGAGGATAACACCGAGATGCAACTCACAAAGGGGTTTCGAAGAAGGCAGATCACATGGTGTCCTGGAACGCCTAATGGTTCGGTGTGAGCTGAAGAGAGTCCTCAAGGAAAAAATTATATTTCTTAAAAACAAACGGGTGTCTCTATCATTAGAACCCTGTGTTAGCTGGCCTGCTAAACCATCTTACTCAATCTTAGATGTTTGGGGCTCCACGTAAAGCAGCCCATCCCCTTCCATCTGTGCTCTGCTGGGGACACCAGCTTTGGCTGAGCTGTGTAGGTTTGTGCCATTGGCCATTTGGGGTCTAGGAGCCTGTGTCCTTTCATTAGAAGGTTCTGCTCGGCTCGGAGGGTCGCTTCCCCTGAGAATGCATCCGCCTCTATCCCCACGCACAAGCTTTCCCTTCCTATGTCTTTTTTTTTTTTTTTAAACTTTAACCTAATCTAAGGATGATGCAGTCTAAATAAATAAGTGATTTCAGTATACTGAGGTAAGTGGTGTAATGGTGAACTGTAAATGGCTCTGTGCACCTCGCATAGAAGAAGGGACATTCTGACTTAGTAGCTGGAGGATGGCCTAGTGCTTCACCAGGCGGGTGTTGTCGGTTCTGGGCAGCGGGCGTGGCATGTGTGAAAGCCCAGAGGAAGAGGATGGATGGAGAGTAGTTCAGTGTGGTTGAACATGGGCCACCCCTGTGGAGAGCGACTGAGAAAGGGTGGAGCTTGACTGAGAAAGGGTGTTTGTACTTGATTCAAATTGGGGAGTCTGTGCCTTCTATCTGCGGCATGAATACACACGGAGGGAGTGCTGGGGGGAGATGGGACGGCAGGCTTGCTGGTGATCCAAGATGGTCAGTCGCGCCAAATTTAGCCAAAGATGCAGAGAGAGAAGTGTGGACATGGTGGACATTTAGGTGGGTGGGTGTAGGAAGCCAGTCTACCAATGCCTGGGTTCCTGTCCCCAAACCTTCCTCTTGGACTTATTCTCTTCTTTATTTAGGAATTCACAGAGGCCATGGCTGCAAATGTTATTTGTGTTGCTTCTGAGTCTGTATCTGCAGCCCTGTCTCTCCTCTGAGCTCCTGGTTTATTCAGCTGCCTGTTTATCGCCATTTGCATGTTTTATGGGTGTCTCAGACTCAACATGTACCCAAGACAGAATTCTTGGTTGCTTTGCAGTTCATAGTTCTCCCCTCACCCCCCAAAATGTTGCTTTTATACCATTCTTTTATATTTTAGGTAATGGTCTCTCCTCCCCTTAGTAGCTTAAGCTAAAAACCGAGGAGTTTCCTTATTTTCACACTCCTCATCTTGCCTCCTGTATAAGCCCTGGGCACGTATCTGGAGTCTGGTGTGTCAGCGTCACCATCCCCTCCTGCATGACTGCTGTGGTAGCATCCAGTTGGGTCTGTGTTTGATGTGTGTCTGATGTGCCTTATGCATCCTGGTCTTTTTCTCCCCTCTGTCACTTTTCTTGAGCACAGATGACCCTCTCTCTTTTCCTTGGCATTGCCAAGTCTATCCCTGCTTCGGAGCCTTGGTACTTGTATCTTTTACTGGTGTGTGTGCGTTCTGGCCTTCACATCTTACCCGACCAAATATGGCCTCCCTGACCACCATCTTTACAGTAGACACTCTGTGTGCAATGTTCTGTATTTCATCATTGTGTTTCAGATCCGGCAGCTGCCATTTACTAGCTGTGTGGCTTTAGCCAAGTTTCTCAAGTTCCTCATCCTTCAAAGTGGAATATTAGCACCTAATGGCTGCTGAGGGCAATGCCTCAAATGTTGCCAGGCTTCAGGGAACTGTTTGCTTCAAACCAGGCTGTCACAGTATGATGTTTGGTTGGTTTCCCTACTGAAAACAGGGGCTCGCCATTAAGTAGCAATGACTGAGAGAGCTAAATCCTGCTCATGTAAAAACCATACCATTGTACTGGGTAACATAAGAGTAAGGAAAAAATAACATGCTGAGAAGGAATATGGCAAAAGGAATATGGTAAAATCAGTGACAGGAATTGGAATTGGTGATTGGTGTGCTGATTAGCAGAAAATCCGAAACGAGGAGAAACAGTGTAGCAGGCTGTGATAGAAATACAGGAAACAAACACGTGGTGTGGACATAAATGGGCCCACATAGTTCAGTAACGCTTGAGAGCATCGCTGGGTCATACTGAATGTGAAGGAAGGAAGCCTTCCTTCCTGCAGTGTTTGAGGAGAGCTCAGTGGCAGCAGAAATAGTCATATTATTACAACAATGGTGATAAAAATAACGACACAACGAGAACAATAACACCTAAATGCTTATTGTGGGCTAGGCGGTGTTCTGAGTGCTCGAATCCTCACAGCAGTGTTATACATAGGTATTCTTATTATTTCCTTTCCAAAACAAAATCTGAGGCACAGAGTAGTTAAGGAACTTCTCCGGGGTCACACAGCTGGTGTGTGTGGAGCCATATATTCCAGACCTCACTCTCCTAGCCGCAGTACTGCCCTGCACAGCTAAGTCACTTGAGTTGTTTGCTTGGAGTGTTACGTACAGGATGTGACTCTGCTTGAAGCCATGTCAAGGTACCACTTGGAGACTTGCTTACTCCGTACTGACGAGCTAAGCCGTACCGCGGTGGGATAATGTAGCATATCCCAGATCCACACAGAGGAAGCAGAGCAGTTCAGTATGTCGTGAAAGTCTCAGAAGAGAAAAATGGGTATTTCTGCATAACGTACAGGCCAAACATAGCAGCCTTTAGATGCAAACTATAATACAGGTGACCTAATGCAGGTGACCTTGCGTGCAGTTTGGAAGGTGTCTGGCTGTTCTTTGCAATAGGATGTTTGCATAGAATTATTGAAGATTGTTACATGGACTTTTACGCCAAGTCTCAATGAGAGGTCACAGGGTGACCTTTTCTCTAGCCTAGTGATAATTGAAGAGGCAAATATATTAATAATTATTAATTCATTTATTCATTCATTAAATATTGATTGAGCATTTCCTATGGCTAGGCAGAGGCCCTGGGTGCTGGACACTCATAGTAAATAAAACAGATGAGGTCCCTGAGCTTGGTGAGTTCATGTTCCAGGGAGAGAAAGGTCTGTCCCTGCCTCAGGTGGACGAGCACTTGACAGGAGTGAGGACGGAGCTCCAGGGCGGACGGCAGCATGTGCCGTGGCCCAGACGACGGGCAGGGAGTGCGCGGGAGTGGGGGTGAGGCAGCCCTTCCGGAGGGGCTCACGTGTCTGTGTTGACTGCTGCCTGTGTGCCCTCGTGGTGGACCCGTGACACCTTTCGTTCATTATCGTTGTTCAAGGAGACGACGTGCAACAAGAAGACGATGGACCAGCCAGAACACCACCCCTGGAAGACGATGATTTCCGTATGGGAAGTGATACAGATGAGAGATCTGAGCCTCTGGACACTGGTGCATTTCATGAAGGTAGCACACATTTTTTTTTGGTGTCAGAATAAAACACAATAAGCAATTTTAATTATGATTATTGAAGTTTTTCATGAATATCTTTAAGTACCTAATATTTGTTTGGTTTATATATATACATATATATTTTTTAATGTTTGTTTATTTTTGAGAGAGAGAAAGGGAGAGAGCAGGGAGGGGCAGAGAGAGAGAGAGAGAGAGAGAGGGAGACACAGAATCCGAAGCAGGCTCCGGGCTCTGAGCTGTCAGCACAGAGCCCAACGTGGGGCTCAGATTCAGGGACCATGAGATCATGACCTGAGCCGAAGTCAGAAGCTTAACCTACTGAGCCACCCACGTGCCCCTATCTGGTTTATTTTTAAGTTGAAGCTGAAAAGTCCAATTAAAACTAATCCTCCTCCCCCCAAATAAGTAATTTTTTGCCTGAAATAAATAGATATCCCAACTTTGAGTCAAAGCACTTTTAAGGAAACTATCAGAATATATAAATTCTTTATAGAAAGTAAGCAAAATACTTTAGCATATTACTTTTACTGTATACTTCTTTCTGGAGTGTCATGTATTAGAAGAAATTCAGAAAATTGATGAACTATTTTACTCGGCTATCTATCACAGGCTCTTGTTATAACATGAACTTCATAATCACAGTTAATAGAACACAGCTCTTAGCTTCTAAACCAGGCATTGGCAACCTTTCCTTGTAAACAGCTAGAGGATCAATATTTTAGGCTTTGCAGATCATATAGCCTTTACTGCAGCTACTCAGCCCTGCTGTCATTGTGCAAAATAGCCCTGAACAGTATCTAAACGGTAAGTATGGCTATGTTCCAGTTAAACGTTATTTACGAAATCGGGAGGCAGGCTTGCTCTGAGCTACAGACCATGGTCTGCTGACATCTGTTCTATATCAATATCTTAAGTTAAATGCTGGCTAATTAAATATCAGTTGTGTAGTTTACCTTGGATTGTTTGCAGAAGGCAAGTTAGACTGTAGTCATTCACTGCTGACCTATAGAGAGAAATAATTTCTGTGACGATGAAAACTTTTTTTCATAGATTTTGTGCTCTGTTATGCCTTAATGTGACACTACCACAATTATTTGAAGCCTTGTTAAAAAAGTTCACATGCTTTGGTCTTAGGGTATTTATTTTCTGTTCTTTTTTTCTTTAAGTAGCTCTTTAAGACTTTAATGAGTTCTTGAAAGATTTTTTTTTAACATTTGTACTTATATTTTTTTTAAGTAAGCTCAGTGCCCAATGTCGGGCTTAAACTCATGACCCTGTGGTGAAGAGTCACATGCTCTACCAACTGAGCCAGCCAGTGTCCCGAAAGATTTTAATCCATAATTGTTGTACTCTGATTAATTAATGTTGTTTTATTTAGAATATATAACATATAAATGATATAATTGTATGTATATAATTTTATACTTAAAATGAATACACCAAAACATTGTTTAAGATGGATGTTTCATTTCTAAAGAGTAAAACTAAAGAAGAAGGTCGACAGCACCTACCCCCTGTCCACCATATAGCACGCTACGTCCCACCATATAATAATCAGCAGAGTCTCTGGTTGAGTTGCTCTAGGACCCATGCAACAACTCAACACCACAAGTCACAAAAGGGTCTGGATCAAAGGTGTCTGGTGGCGTTCAAGGATCAGCTAAGCCTAAATCGAGTTTGGACAGGTAGACAGACTGAGAAACAAGTAATAAATAAAATCCACAGCAGCAATCAAGGTAGGAAGGTCTAGAGCCATAGCCATAGAGCCATGGATTCAAAGAGAGAATTTCTTGCAAATATGGTCCACGTAAGGTGGACCGATATCCCCACAAATAGTTTTCAATCTTGGATGCAATTAAGGTCATCTAGAAAGCTTTTAAAAGACTACTTCTGACACACTCTACACAAAGTGAATCAGAATGTTTGGGGTATGGGGCCCTGAAAATGGATAATTGTAAAAGCTCCCCAGGTCATAGCAAAGTACAGCCAGGATTGAGTGAAAGTGTGGCCAGGCTGTTTATTTTAGTCACATCCTGCTCTGCTGGATGTGAACAAGCTAAGGCTTGTACACCTGTGCTCATAGCCAGTGGGAACCAGGTCGGGCCATAGCACTTGTCCAGGCTAAAAATTGAGTGGAGAGATAGCCTGGTCACAATACAATTGATAAATGGTTGCTAGGACTTTTTTTTTTAAGGCATAAAAGTAATGAGAAAGTAAAGTGTATCTACTTTGTACAACATTTAATGTATTGGGAAACTACTTTGGAAGCAAGAAGTTCTTGATTTGTGAAGGAATGTATTTCCAAAAACTTACAGTCATGCCTGTTGTCAAGGTCAGGAAATACACTTTTCCATAGAAATAATAAGTGATGGTTTGGTTTCCATACCGACCTACGAAATTGTATATCATGCATAATTTTCTGTGAAAAATGTACACTCAAAATGCTTTTGAGCTTGTATTTGAATTCAGCTGCATTGGGCTTCAAAAATAGGCATTTATAGACCAGCTTTAGAATTTTAGACCTTTAGTTATCATGTCTGTTAAAATTTCTCCAGGAACAAAAAGTGTTTCTAGCTGCCGAGTAGGGAGGCTGATGAAACGAGTTCCACATTTCCTTGGCATCTCGTGCTCCCTCCTGTCCTCAGCCGAGGTGGCTCAGGAAGATGAAGTTACTCGGAATTTTGGTCTCAGATGCTGCTTGTATAACAGATTTCAGTTAAGACACTCAATCTGAAACATAAGGAATTTGATATTTTTGAGGTTAGGAGTTATAGTCTGGGGGTAGGAAGACAGACTTCTAAAAAGTTAATAAATTGAGAAAACCTTATGTTCTGATATAACCTTTATTAAAAAAGTTTTTTTTAATGTGTATTTACTTTTGAGAGAGAAAGAGAGAGAGAGACAAAGGGATGAGCAGGGAAGGGGCAGAGAGAGGGAGACACAGAATCCGAAGCAGGCTTCAGGCTCTGAGCTGTCAGCACAGAGCCTGATGCAGGACTTGAACTCACGGACTGTGAGATAATGACCTGAGCCAAAGTCGGACGCTCAACCCTGAGCCACCCAGGTGTTCCTCTGACCTAATCTTTAATTGGAACATAGATTCAGTATGAACTTAAATGTCGTTTATTAAAAATCTTCAGAAATTAAAAATATTTCTACCTTGTGTAGCTGCCACATTAACAAGGGTCACAGGAGTAGTGAGCACCCTGTGTTGGCAGCACTTTGCTGTTGGGGGTCTGTGGGTTCAATTAGGACCTCAGTTACCATTCAGCTCCCCATCTTAGAAAGTCTCCTGCGTTCTTCCGCATGTTCCCATCTATAGACACAGTGCTTTTGCTCTAGAAAATAGGACACCACAGTGGAATGTGAAGTAGACTAGGAATCACCCCTTTCCTGGGTCCAGCCTTGTCACTGTGTTATTCTGTCCATCCCCTCATTAGTCCAGGTTCGGGTGGTGGTGAGTGGATCGAAGACAAGGTGTAGGTGTTTCCAAGTGTAGTTCTTGTGAAAGATAAAGTGTTTAGCAGACAGTTAATAGATATTTTCAAGTTTCATTTTAATATTTACTTTCAAATGAAATCAATGATAAGCATAGATTGAGAATATACATCTATAGTATATATACATACAGTTTTATGAAAGTAATACTATTGATTTGATGTTATTCTTTCCAGAAACCGAAGATAGTTACCATGTAGAAGAGACAGGTGAGATTTAAACTTAATACTATTCTTTTTTTTATTAGGATGAGTCTTTTCCTATAAAAGAACATCATGAGAGAGAGAAAATATATTATCTCTAATTATATTTATGATTATATCTTATATCATAAAATATATGTAGTATATATAGCTAATTGTTATACATAGCGTATGTATATTATAATTTCATAGATATGTTTCTTTGTGAATCTGGTTTTTGTCTATTTCCTAAGGATAAATTCCTGGTAGTGGGATTACTAGGCCGGAAGATACAGTAGAAGTGCACGTTTTGTAGTCTTAAGTTACAAAGTCAACGAAAGGTCACAATTGTGTAACGTCACTGGTCACACATGCCCAGAAGATATGGCCGCATTCAAGATGGACATGTCATCTTTTGGTAAACCTGTGTTGGCCAGTTTTTCTTCCATGATTGGCATAGATCTCTCCTTCTGTGCTTGTGGACCATGTCTATTGTTGGCTGTCACTTAGGACCTACGTTGCTTCAACAATTTAAATCTATAAATACTAGAATTATATTCCAATCTGGAGGACTCAGGTATTGAGTCCATGTGCAGGGGGCTAGGAAATGTGTGTGTCCTTGTTCAGGCACACTCTGTGGCAGGTGCTTGCTGAGTGGATGGGAGGACGGCTCACCTGTACTGCTGTCTCTGTGGTCTCTGTCCATCTGTCTGTCTGTCTCTGCCTCATTAGTCTTTGCCAAATATAGTTGATTTGCATAATCTAAATGAGAATATAGCTTCACCATTTTGTGGTTCAATTATAAACCCATGGATGACGGGGACTGTCTTAGTCATCTTTGTATTAGGCATTTAGCAAATGTGGTACCTGCGTGTTCCATGAGTGAATACAAACGGGAGCATCATTATAATGTGATTTTACATTTCTGTCATTACTAGATATTGTGCTCTTCCTATTTTGAATATCAAGTGTAATCCTTCTTGAGACATATTCGAAGTGTCCTCATCATTTCTTAATTTATAGCTTCACAGGTCTATAACCAGGATATGGAGGAGATGATGTATGAGCAGGACACTCCAGGTTTGTGATATCATTTAACGCCAGATTTAATGATTCACTCTGATTCAAGTCAGAGTGCTCTTTATAATATTCATAATCATTTTCGGTGCCCAGACATTTATAGAAATTTCTGAACATAGTTTAATATTACATCGACAAATGAAGAAAAAAGATGTGTTTTTCAAACCACCATTGGGATTTTGCTCTTCATAGACAGGACACTGGAAAGGATATTCGGACATTAACAAGGCGGTATGGTGTGGTCTAGCCCAACTGGTTCTGCTCCTTCCTATCTTTGTGACTTAGCAAATTATGGAGCTTTATTCGGCTTAAACTTTGTTACATGATAATACCTATCTTACACAGTTGTGAAGATTAGAATTAATTTGTAAATACCTTAGAATGGTGTCCAGTAATGTGTTTGGTTTTTTCATGTTTGGCAGAGGTGTGTATTTGTTCTTTTTAGGTCCCGTGGAACCAGTAGCAGGCGGCGATGAGAGAACATACCACGATGCAGGTATGGGCCGAATATTTTCACTAGATGGTAAACGTCACTTAAGGCTTTACAGTGGCAATGCTATGTTAACACGGTGATGTGTCTTTCAAAGTAGTCGAAGTAATTTTAACACCTAATACAAGTCTTTTTTGCTTTACAACAAGATTAGATTATTAAAAGTATATCAGGCTTTCATATTATGCCTCGCCTACACTGACACCACAAAAGAGGGTATTAATCATTAATGCTCCTTTTTGCATATCTTGCTTTCTGCCAGTTTGAGGGATTTTTATGAAAATAATTTGCTTGTCATTTTGTCTCGTTTTCGGGCAGAGGCACCGATCACTGACTGCAGACATTAATAGTGCAAGGAATAGAATTCTGTGTTTGAGATTAAGTTGTGTTGTTTAGCTAAGCAATGACACAGAAAGACTCATTTAATACTTTGGTTTTATTCTCTTTTTTTGCAGATGACATCACATACCAAGACTATGATGAACCAGGTTTGAAAACACTTCTTAACCTGAAGCCATCTTCTTGTTTTAAAATCTACTCAGAGTTTGACTAGAGTATGGAGAATAATGTTTTAAGCTACAAATACCACAACTTAAAAATATCCAAATGAATGGTACTTTTCAAAGAATTTACTTGGGGAGACCGTTTACCCCCTCCAGTAATTCTGCCATTGACTAAATAATTTCTTAAACTCTTTGCAAAGTCGCTGTAGGAAGCAGTTAAAAATGATGCACGGAAACTTACCTCATTACTTTATAGTCATAGCTGTCTTTGACTAAAATATGTCTTGTGCATGGAAGACTAGTCAGAGTTTACTCTAGCTGCCTCCACAAAGTAATCCCACTCTTAGAGTGACGGATCTGCTAGCATGGAGGAAGGTATAAAAGAATTTCATCGCAGGCTTAGAGGTGGCATGAAAAACAGAGTTTGGGCACATTTGTGGTGCGAGTGGCGCTAGAGTCACTAGTCATTGTCTAATTTAGGCAATTAGAGCTGCTTTTGTTGCCCCCGCACTTCCCATGTTGTTTATTAAACTCCATGATGTAGATTCTATTTTTGCTATTTTCCAGATGAAAGTAGTAAGGTTCTGAGAATGTAAATGATTGGCCTAAGTTCATTATGACTAAGAAATAATAAATCAGTGGTGGATCATTTTTATCCCACCACCTTCAAGGATGGCTCTGTCAAAGGGAAGAAGTCAGTTGAGTATAACCAAGAAGGATGAAGAGATGTATGTGCATATGTATATGTATATGAAGGACTTTCTATGTGTTGGACGGTTTGGGGGCTTGACATTTAAATATGACCAACATAGAGTCCCTACGCTCAAGAACTGTATGGTCTCATGATAATTGGTGATTCTCAGTTGAAGAAAATTAGGAATGGCTGTGTATAAACCTGATATGCTAATTTATTCAGCATATGTATTAAAGATCTGAGGTCCTACCAAGAGGCCCATTCACAGTGGCTGTTTCTAATGGGATATGGATGGTGCCGCTGGGAGAATCCTGGATTCTGTCTTTAAGAACTAATATTTTTATAAGAAATTAAGTAACTTGGCTGCTATGATTGCATGTAGATTTTCTTTTCAGTTTTGAATTTAAAGGAGAAAATAGGAGTTTGGAAATTAAAAGTTACATGTAGAGATGTGACTTGAGATACTTTTCTGATTTCTGCCATAGTGTTTTTCTAAATATGCTAGAAAGAACATGTTTGGAAGGCAATTTGCAGACTAGATCCAGAGAACCTTAAAATCAAGCTTGAAAGACATGTAAAATTAGATACCGTGCTAATGAGAATGCTGTAAAAATAAATGTGTTTTCCTAGGCAGACTGTCAGAATGAGTATAATCAAAATGGTAAGAAAGAGTAATAAATATGACCTAAGGGGTCATCAAGATTTGGTGAGATACTTTGGATTACCTTGCTATAGAAACTAGAAACTAAACTTTTCAAACAATGGATTTAATAGATTATTCATTATGTTCTAAAAAGATACCTTTGTGGAATTCAGAAACCAGACTAGGGAAACTGAGTAAACATGTTTAACTGAAGCTGTAAGTAGGCTGAAAACAAAAGCATTTTTCATTGGGAGCACAGAATATATGCTGTATTAAACTCCCCACATCCAGACCCTGTGGCTTATGAAAGCTGGGGAGGGAACCAGCTTTCTACATAAAAACATCTAGAAAACATCAAGCCTACATTGGGTGTACTTAGGAAATGACAGAACCAGCTGGCCATCTGATTGACTTGATTGATTCATATACTGCATATGTATTAATTGCCTTATGTCCAAACATAGGACACTGGAGCACTTCTGGAGTGGGGGGGAACACACCCCTGCTCCATATTCCCACAGACCCTGTATCTTAGCGGGGAGTAGACATTACACAAATGACTTCATTTTAGTGTTTTGTTGCAATTGTGCTAAGTGCTGTTGAGAACAAGTATGATGTGTAACAAGAGCATGTGGTGAGGAGACCTACTAGTTAGTGGACCAGGGAAGGCTTCCCTGAAGTTTGAGATGAAGATTAGAGCCATTGATGAGGCAAGGGGTGGGTGACTGGAATACCACAGGAAGCATCAAAGGTGTGTGGAGTGCTGGCAGTAAGGAGACATGGGCTAAGATTGCAACATGTCCCGGGTCCAGAGGATGCCTGTCGGTAATCAGGGACGGTCACCTTCCTTAGGGCATTGTTCAAGGCACTACAGAAGTGGTATGCATTTTGTAAAGATTGACGGGTCTGATATGCAACAAATAGACTGGAGAGAGACAAGAGTGGATATGGGGAGACCATTTAGCTCACTGTGCAGCTATCCCATTCTCATCTTGCCCTGACTCACGTCTCTGGCAAAAGAGGAGTCAGATGAGTTATAGGAAAGGGACATTCAGCAGTGTCCCATGCTGCTGAAGACCCACGTAAGCTGAGCACTGAAAACACATGCATTGGATTTCGTACTGCAGTGGCCTCCCACTGACCTTGGCAGGAGCCATTTTCAATGGACACAGATGAAGATGGACAGAGATAAAGTAGTTTAAACCAGGGTGGTGGCAATGAGGAGAAGTGGACAAGCTGAGAAATGCAAGGAGATAAAATGAACAAGGTTGTGTTGTGTGGATATAGCTGGGGGGAGAGAGCAAGGTGTCAGGAACCCCGTCCACCATTCTGGTCTGTGCCCTTGAGGGATGAGACTGGAAAACAGGAATGGGCCTAGAGGCCATGAGTCCAGTCTGTATGTGTCGATAGTGTGGGGGGACATCTAGTAAGCCTGTTGATGGTGCTTTGATCTCAGCAGAGACATCTCATTGTGAGTTTGGGACTCATGAGTCTATACAAGGTAATCGAAGCCAGAGGCTGAGATCACTTACAGAGGGAGGACGGTGTAGGAGGACGGTGTAGGCTGACCTTTGCTGAATGCCAACATTTAATGCCGGGTAAGACAAGGATAATTGATGAAGAAAATTGAGAAGGAGAAAGGAAAAAAATAAAAGGAGAACATGGTCACACGGGAAGTCCAAGGGCAGTAATGTTTGTATAGGAAGGAGCTGGTGAGAGATCTAACCTGGAGAGGGTAGAACATCTCCATTAGACGGAATGAGGTGCTCACTGGTTAGTCGCAGAGGAGCCTTTTTGGGGATGAGTCAGGGCCACGAGACCCATTGGAGTGGTTGAGGAAGGAAGTGAGGGTTGAGACAGCAAACGTAAATGACTCTTCGAAGAAATTCGGTGGTGAAATGGAGGGAAGAGAGGGGCCAGAGGAAGAGGCTCAAGCAAGGGCTTTGTTTCTTAAGTTGGTAGAGACTGGAGCATGTTTCAATATCAATACAGTTCCAAGTGACAAAGTGAGCGACCATTCACGGCTCCCTTGCTGTACAAATACCCAGAAGGACAGAAGGTGATGTATTAAAAATGGTCCCTTACTCTACCCCAGCACTGGGAATACTATATGAAAGATAGTAAGTACTCAAAAGTTGTTCTATAATAAATGGTCAGAAGGAATAAGTTTGTAACTGTGGTGGAAAATAAGAAACCTAGTTGAAAGTGAACCAGAAAATTTGAGGCATTTTGGAGAAAGGAAAAAGCTTAACTAAAAAAGCTGTGACCCAGCTGAGCCTGAGAGAAGAGACCAGAGCCTCGTTTGCAGCAGAGTGGAGAGACGCCAAGCCCAGGGCAGGTAAACAAGAGGAGGAGGTAGGCAGTGAGTTCAGGGCTTGCTAGCTGAACCCTCATTCCAAGGGCCTGGCACCCGGAGTGGTTGCCCACCCTCCCGTGTAAGATCTGAGAGTTGTTCCCTAAACAAATTAGGGAATCTGCCTGGCGAAAGCTCAGAAGCATCCTTCACCACAGACATGACAAAAATAGGAAAGAGAAATTCATCAGGGAGTAAACAAATTGTGGATCTTGGTAATACCACAAGAGATTGGGAAGCACCTTAATCTCCCCCATTTTACATGTAGAAAGCTATGTAATTGCCCATCTCCTCTGGCTAACAGGTGGCCGACCTGGACTTTGGATCCGGGCTTGTTTTGCTCTGCAGCAAACCCTTCCCCACCTTCCTCTGTAGCCTGCCGCCTCCCAGTGACTAAGCCCTAGGGGTTCAAGGATGAGTTAGACGTTGTCTCTGCTCTTAAAACCTTATAATGAATGTTTATTGGGAGAGTAATGTAGTCCTAAAAGATGATTTTTTCTGTGTATTTTCTAGTATATGAGCCATCAGAAAATGAAGGGATAGAAAATTCAGGTAAGCGTTTTCTCTAAACAGGTGTTTCCTACAAGTCAGCCCCACCCCCTTTTATATTTATTAAAACTCAGATAATTTGTAGAACAAAGACAGATGTAGTAAGAAATACATTTTCAAGTCTCCCAGGGAGTAACTGGATTTGCTAATATATTTGTTGCCTATTTACGGCAAGTTTTATGTCACCAGGAATGATATTAGCCTATTTGGTAAATTCTTTGAATGTAATTTAGGAATTAAAGTTGATATGCTAATATAAATACTTGTGAGTCTCTCTCTATAAGAAGCCTCAGTCTAAAATGAGCCAAATTTAGGTATCTGAGTAGAGATAAGCTAATTTAGGGATGTGGTGTGAGTGAATGTAAAATGTGTTTGTTTTGTTTTTTTTTTAGATAATGCTGTAGAAGATTCAAACATAATTTTAGAAGGTAAGTTAGTTTTATAGAGATCGCTTTGCTTTTTGTATTACAATTATGTTCATGTGTTCAACAAGTGTGTCTTGAGCACTTTGCTGTCTATACGGTGCTTGGGGCTAGGAGGAGCAGCCTGGAAATGGACAGCATTTCTGTTTTCCTTGGGGTTGGCATTCTAGTGGTCAAACATGATAAAGTTATGAAAAGAGCAACAACAGAGAGAAAAAAACAGGATAGCACAATAGAAAACAACTGGTTACAGTGAGGAGGGTGACTAAATTGGGGAGGTGATTTGGTCAGAAGGGGTTAGCCTTGGGCAGGGATGGGTTGAAAGTTGGGTCCTTTATGTTGCTGTATAGCCGACAGACTATTTTTAAAAGTGAAAGGATTGTTTCTGAAAAATTAGAATTGTTGCATATATTACATGGTGGTACTTTGACACAGGGTAGAGTCACAGAGATTCTAACAGTTTGCAAAGTTCTTTCACGTGTTATTTCAGTCCTCACAGTGGACACTGAGGAGGAGGTAGGATAAATATCATTGTGCTTTTGTTTTCTTTTGTTTTTTAATAAATGAAGGGCTGACGTTGGAGGGAGGTCAATGACTGGTCCCACGTCAGGCTAGAAGTATCTAAGCTGGGAGCTTGTAGTGGACTCTGGGGGTCCATGGGCTTCCACAGCAAGAAGTTGCCACCGGGAACATGTAACGGGGAATTTTTTAAAATTACTCTTAGAATTCATTTATGAGCCACTAATTGTCAATTTTCAGATGAAATGTTGCTGCCCTTGAGCTTGGTTAGGCAGGATATTCAAGAGTAAAGTAGACTGAGATGGGAGAAGATAGGGAGGGGTGGAGGCCACGCGGAGACACCAGAGTGGCCCTAGCTCTACGCTCATGCTGTGGACACACCATGCACACGCACACTCATCTCCACGCCGCAGGTGGATTGCCCTCAGGTTCTCCCACCTCCTGCTGCTGCTGTGCTCTGTGCAGGACGTAGCAAGCCTGTTTTCTATTCAGTTAAAATCAGAAAATGGACATGCCTAGGAAGAACTTTAGCCAACCCACCCCACATACAGTGTTTTATATGGGAGACCAAACATCACAGTGTGCTTCCTGGCCCTGCCTTTCCTGTAGTAGAAGTACAGTTTTTCCAGAGACTTTTCTGGCATTTTGAGAAGCCAGTAGAGGCCATAGCAAGACTGCTAAGGGAATTCCTTCTGGGGGGTAGTAGGGCTCTGGACTGTGCGCCTTTAGCCCACCCTGTAGTTTCTGTGCTCCTGCAGAACCTGAATGAATGGACACTGAGAATGAACTCATCATCTTTGGGTGCTTGGGGGGCTCAGTCTGTGAAGCGTCTGACTTCAGCTCTGGTTATGATCTCACGGTTCGTGGGTTTGAGCCCCGTGTCGGACTCTGTGCTGACAGCTCAGAGCCTAGAGCCTGCTACAGATTCTGCATCTCCCTCTCTCTGTCCCTTTCCTGCTCGCACTCTATCTCTCTCTCAAAAATAAATCAACATTTAAAAAATTTAAAAAAAAAAAAAGGATGAACTCATCATCTTCACATGCCCACAAACCTTCTCTTTCCCCCTCTTCCCTGACTTGGCTGGATGCATCAGTATATACTTGCATTCCCAAACCAGAAATGTGACTGTCATTATTGACACTCCCTCCATTTCTGCAGCTAATCTCAAGTCCTGTTGGGACTGTCCATTCTTTTCTCTGTAGCTTTAGTGATCTAGTTCAGTCCTCGTCACCTTCTTGGACAACAGTGGTAGCCTTCTAGCCCGTCTTCTCACTTCCATACTTGTCCCCTTCAAATCCATCTGTCATGATGCCATTAGGTGATCTATTCAAAAGTACAGGTTTGACTTTATCAATCCTGTGCCTAAACCCTCTTTTCTTCCCCATCTGTGTCAGTAAGCGTACTTTCTGTTATAGGTAATAGAAAACTAAACTTGAATTTGCTTAAGCATTGAAGAGACAGGTGACAGATCAGTTGTGAATTTGGAGGATGTAGTGAGGAGTTTGGATTACATTCCAAGTACAGTAGGAATCTGGGGAAATACTTAAATGAGATATGGCATAATGTGACTTATGTTTTAAAGAATTACTTCCACTCCTAGTTAGAGAATTGAATGGATAGAGCCAAAACAGAAGCAGGAACCACCCTGTTAGGAAAGGATTAACGAATCCAAGGTGATCATGGTGGCCTGGAGTAATGTCATGGCTGTGGAAATGGAAGAGAAAGTTTAGAATTTCATATATATTTTTGAATTACAACTGATGGAACTTTCTGTTGATTGTAAGGAAAGAGGAATAAAGGGAGCCTTTGGTTTGGTTTGAATAACTGTTGGATGATGGGGCCACCATTTACTGAGAAGAAACTAGTATATAGAAGAAATTGCTTTAGGGGAGAAAATCAAGGCTGCATATTAGACTTTTTAAATTTAGGAATGATGTGAGATTCCCAGATGGAGGTATGAAGTAGGGGGTTGGATATGTCAATCTGAACTAGATGGGCAAGACATGAGATTGATGTAAGTGTTAGGGAGCCATCATCATGAAGATGTTACTAACTCCATGGAAATGGATAACATTTTGTATCCATTTCTCTCTATAGAGAGAGTAGACAAGCAGTCCAAGGACTGAGCTCCAGGGAATCCCAACATGGTGAGGTTTGACGGAGGATGAACAACCAGTGAGGCATGAGGAAAATCAGTAGGAAAGAATGTTAAGAAGTGGAAAGCAAGGGAATATGTTTCATGCTATTGCCATTGGAATTTTGGGACTGCCAAGTGTCAATTGCATTTGGGAATACAGAGATTATTGGTGATCTTAGCTAAGGCTATTTGAGTAAATTGATGGGAATTGAAAGCCATTCTGGAGTGGGTTTAAAAAGTCCTTGAATAAAGAAAATCAGGTTATGCTGATATAATTAGTTAGCTATTTCCTTTTTAAAAGTCCTCTTGTTATATCATTACCCAAATAAATTTCAGGTAATCTGTTTGTAATTTGTACATTTGTTAAATGTACTTTTTTTCAGAATAAAATTAGTTGAAATTTTAATTTATCTTGCAATATTAAGGCTTTCATAATATAACATCAGTGATGGAAATAACAATGGAAGCTATTAATACTTTACGATGCACACAGTTTTTCACACCTAAAATGACAAGTAAAAGAAATTAGAGAAAGAAAAAATATTAGTACAGTTGATAAAGTGCTAATAGATCTCTTATTAAGAGCAAAATCAGTAGGCAAACCTTAACAAGCCAGTCACAACACAGAAAGCTAGTAAACCCTCACAGTACTACCACTAAAACAAAGAAATATGCCAGAATATTAACAGTAATTAGGAGGAATAGGTGATATTTTTTTCCTTTTTCCTTTTATGTAAAATATTTCCAAATCTGCCATTTGGTCATGTATGATTCTTAAAATTAGAAGCTAATTAATGTAAAAAGAAAAATGATTAAAATAGTTGCATAAATATATGAGTTTTAGAAAAAGCTATTTAAAATTCTTCCTTTTGACCCAAGTCTGTTACAAGTCTTTAGAAGCAAAAGCAAAGCTGATATAATCTTATCTCTAGATTAAGGTAATGTTCAGTGGGCTGTTACATATGAAGATCTTAAAATGTGATATAATATTATAGAATGAAGCAGATCAATATATTATTATACCAGTAGATGATAAGGTCTACAGTTTAGTTGCAAGTGGGTTGAAGTAACATGGAAAAAGGCAAGATGTTAAAAAGTCATATCCACATTTTTGGCTAGTCTTAGAATATGTTAACTTGAATATTATTTTTTAAAATATTTATTAAGGACAGTGATTCACTTTTAGGTTTCTATTTCAGTTTCTTTGTGTTGTTTCTTTCGCATTACAATTAGGGATTATGTATTAAAAACTTTTTAATGAGCGGCTTTGAACGTCTTTCCTCAGCTTTCTTATCAAGCCTGATGGAAAATTGTGACAAAAACCTAGGTTTTAGTTCATGTCTCCTTTCCCCAGCAGTGAGTTTTGAGGTTAGTCAGTTGGGCAGATAATGTAGAGCCTGCCTTGCCAAACACTTGCAAAATTATAGCTAATGCTTCTTTGTTATAATAGTGTGAAAACCTAATGATTTTTTGTGATAATTGCAATCAAATCCCAAAAATGTCTGTCAAAATAATCACTGTAACTTAACGCTGGTCAGCAACATGTAACGGATTGTAATTTTGTTATTGTAGAAGCACACCTGTCCCCTGCAGAACAACAGGAAGTACCACCAGGTAGGACATTCTGTTACCTGCATTGCTTTTCCTTTTCTGTGTAATTTAAAATGTGCTGTTGATATTCACAGTAGCTGTATGAAATCGGTCTGTGAAGAGTAAAAATCCTGAAAGAAGGTTTAACTATCCCTAAATTTAAAAAGAAAGTTGTCTGTGTTTGATCAGTTGAGCCAAAGTAAGGAAAATAACATGTTAGAGTCAGTCTAGTAAGTGTTTGTTGAGCTAGAATATGAGGAGTATTAATGACCTGCCATGGTAGATGGTAATTGTAGTCATAGTTAGGTGGGGTGGGGTTTTTTCCTTTTTTTCTTTTCATGGACAGGCTGATTGATGGAGGATATGGAATCAGAATTGCCTTTAAGATGAAAGTTTAGTGGCGCATAAACTTGGACTTTCTTCTTGTTCCCTATTCCCCATTCCCTTGAGAGCATCTTGGCATCCCCCGGGCAATCCTGGCTGTCCAGGCCTTGTCAGTTTCCAAAGTCTTTCTTTCCAGCCCCACTGGGTTAACCCATTTCTGTACTCTTCCTTCTGCCACATGTCCCCTTCGTCAGCAGGGAATTTAGAGAATGAGAACACCATTTCAACCAAGGCCTGTGCTTTCAAATGCATATTAAAGATGACATTAATTCTACCTGCAATCAGAAATTAATGTACAAGCCTCCTGTTCTCATAGTGGGAAAAACATGTTTGGTTAAGAGAGGAATTTCCAGTACCTCTTTCCCAAGTGTATTTCTTCTTGTTTCTGTGTTTTATTTCCATTGTCTTTCTTTTTGTGTCATTTATTGGTTGAACTTTTGCTCATATTTTTTACTTTAGGCTTAATGTGAATTTTATAGCAATGATGTGCATTACTATTACTGATTTTGGTGGAAGTAATTGTAACTGTTAAAATCTATGCAATAGTAAATTTCAAGGAAGAAAAAAAGAACTTTTCTAATCAAAGAATATTTTTAGTTATCCCCCAGTTCATCTTTGCTTATTTAATGCTTGGGATGTTTTAGGTTTTGACAGTTGTCATACTACGTGCATTTATAATACTATGTGCAAATACCGAAGGGAATTGAGTTTTTGGTATTATAATGTGAAATGAGAATAGAAATCCATGGAGAAATCGGCCTTTTACATGACGACTGCTGGGCAGGTGTGCGTATTTTAGGAAAGGTGCACAGAGCAGGGAAAGTTGATGTTTCTATCCACTTTCGTAATTTCCTCCTTATTGTTGAGTGATGCCTCACGGAGTGCCTTGTCTTGAGAAGACAGAGCAGGGTTACCGAACTAGCATTGCGATTACTGGCCATGCCTTTAAAGAAAATTGTTTAATAAGTATTTTTAGAAATAATGAGTTTTTACAGCACTGACTTTTTTCTAGTTACGCTTGATATTTTTTAATATCGACCTGACTTTAGCGAAGGTATAAAAGGTAATACCATTTTCTGGCCAGAAATGTCTGTGCTTTTATTTCCACGTTTTATAAGCTAAGCCCAAGAATTTCCTTGGAAAATAGATATAAAATACCACACGTTTGGGGTGCAGGAATCAGGTGCTTTTTTGGATGAGATATTTAACATTTAACAACCGAAGCGCATAAAAATGAAGATTTGATTAATACGCACAGTTACTGACCAACAATAAGCTCCCAATAAATGGTGACCTTGGCTATTTTTGTTTAGTAATTAATTGGCCTGATCTTCGAGGTGGATCAAGAGAAGTCAAGTCCGGAAAGCCGTGCTCAAGAAGTTGTTACCTGTAATTGGGTGTCATAAAAATTTGATTGACCCACTGCATAGTTATAGTTCGACCTTGTCAAAAGAGACTGTGAGGCCAAGAGTCAGCGATAGTGATTTTTATTTATTTTATTTTATTTATTTTTTTAGCAATAGTGATATTTTAATGATTGCACTTGGTTTGCTTATTTTCCATTATTTTCATACTCTTTATATTACAACTTCTTTTATTCAATCTTACAAAAAAAAGAATAGTTAAAACTCTGTATTCGTGATCTTTCTATGGAATAAGCTGACTGCTTTCGTCAGGGTTTAATTATCTGTGTGATTACAGAAACTGCGGGAACACTGATCATAGGGCCTGTCTCCTACTTTTCAATTCTCCTTACCTTCCAATCTTTAAAATCTGTTATTCAGTGGAAACTTTAATTGAGCAACTCTGCAACACGCTAGCGATTTGTTCACTTTTTCCTGGCCCTTAGAATCTAACTGATGATTCCTTTGCCTTCCCTGATCATTCTAAGACTAGGTTCTACTGTCTTAATGTTGCTTATTAAAAATTCACAATCATGTATTTATTTATTTTTTTAATTTTTTTTTTAACATGTACTTACTTTTGAGAGACAGAGAGAGACAGAGCACAATCAGGGGAGGGCCAGAGAGAGAGAGGGAGCCACAGAATCTGAAGTAGACTCCAGGCTTTGAGCTGTCAGCACAGAGCCAACACGGGCCTCGGACCCATGAACCATGAGATCATGACCTGAGCTGAAGTCGAAGCTCAACTGACTGAGCCACTCAGGTGCCCCAACAATCATGTATTTACTGGTGTGACATAACCCCACAGGGCAGGAACTGTCTAAATTCACCATTGTATCGAGCCACACACTAGGGCACAGACAAATGCTAACATTTATTAAGCATTGCGTAGGTGCTCTTCTAATTACTTCTAAGCTCTAATTACAGAAGCTTAAATTAAGTCATTTAATACCTTCTGTAGCCTACGAGACAGACATGCTATTATGTCCATTTTACAGATGAGAAAACTGAGACACAGCAAGGCAGGCCGAGGTCCGAGAGCTGACAGGTGGTAGAGCTGAGGCTGCTCCTTGCGTGCCGGCTCCCAAGGTCACACTCTTGGCCGCTGCGCCCTAGAGGATTTTACGTAAGGGAAGGCCTGAGAGCTGCTCTGATGCGGTAGAACTAGAGATATTGTGTTCTTCAGCCTCCTTCTCTTCATATATATCAGTCCTTCACTTAGGACCCGGGAGTACTGAAGATTAGGGTTTATTGTAGAAAAGGAAGTTGTCCAGTAGTTTGAATTGTGTCACCTTTTGTTTCTATTTGTAAATTTGTAAGTGCTTTGCTATCAACAAGGATGTAAAAAAGTCCTAAGGATTGATCATTCTGATTCTATTTTTTTTTTAATTTTTTTCAATTTTTAAAATTTATTTTTGAGAGACAGAGAGAGCGCGAGCAGGGGAGGGTCAGAGAGAGAGGGAGACACAGAATCCGAAGCAGGCTCTGGGCTCTGAGCTGTCAGCACAGAGCCCGACGCGGGGCTCAAACTCACGGACCATGAGATCACGACCTGAGCCGAAGTTGGACACTAAACCAACTGAGCCACCCAGGTGCCCCAATCATTCTGATTCTAGAAGTCAATCATTTTGAATTCCAGATTTTTTTAAAACACAGTGTGTTTGTAATCCTTACTCCTCCAGTAGGTTTTTAACTTTCTCTTCAAACTCAGATTTTTACTTGAAATCATATAGCATATGATTCTAGCAAGATGACAATAAATATGCATAGCGCAATTTGATGCATTTGTGAAGGAATTGCTTATGAAACTCATCAGAGTAAAATTTCCTGCCCAGCAGTACTTTAAGGCTGTTTCACTAACTGGTTGCATTAACAATTTTTTTCTGTCCTACCATGTTTTATGATAATAATCAGGTTATTCAAAATGGAGATAAGTGAGCGTCAGTGTTTCTGCTGCTCCTGGGTCTCCGAAAATGGAGCTATCATTTGTCACGCATCCCGGTGTGGACTGGCCTAGCCGTGGGGATGGTTCCACTCCACTGCATCTGTGTACTTTCACTCTTGCCCCCTCTGGGCGCCCAGCATTTTCTAACATCACTGAGACCACATTAGCCCCTTAGTCTGGCAGCACTAGAGGTCTTAGCTTATGATCATAAATGCCTAATATGAGGGGCGCCTGGGTGGCTCAGTCTGTTAAGCATCCAACTTTGGCTCAGGTCATGATCTCACGGTTTGTGAGTTCGAGCCCCACAACGGGCTCTCCTCTGTCAGCACAGAGCCTGTTTCAGATCCTCTGTCCTTCCCCCATTTATACTCTCTCTCTCAAAAATAAGTATACATTAACAATTTTAAAAAAAAGTACCTAATATGCATGTTATTGTTATAGATTTCATCATTTATGCGAGAAATGCATATTGAGTCATCACAAAGGTACAGGTTCTGCCCTGGGTGGAGAAGATACTCGAACAGTGCGGTGCCTGCCCTGTAGCGGTTCACAGTCCTACAGGCATACAGCTGAGTAAAACAACCACCATGATGTCATTAATTCCCCAGAGAGGCGTACGGGGTGGCACACAGAAGGAGGGATAACTAACCCAGCTTTGGGGGCAAGGGTGCGGAGAGTGAGGTGAGCCCCCCCACATGTCATCATGCTGGTGCTGAGTCCTGAGGTGCTGCTAGAAGTGACAGGACCTGGCAGGCGGGAGCAGTTGCTTGGAGAACAGGGACCAAGACAGCGGGCCGTGATATATAGGTGTAATAAGACAAGCGGAAAAGTGGGCAGGCGTCACCTCCCAGAGTGTCCCATATACAATGTTTGAAAATTAGAATCTAGGGGCACGTGGGTGGCTCAGTCGGTTAAGCGTCCGACTTCGGCTCAGGTCATGATTTCACGGTTCGCGGGTTCGAGCACCACGTCAGACTCTGTGCTGACAGCTCAGAGCGTGGAGGCTGTCTTCGGATTCTGTGTCTCCCTCTCTCTGACCCTCCCCTGCTCATGCTCGCTCTCTCTCTCTCTCTCTCTCTCAAAAATAAATAAATAAAACACTGAAATTCTTCACTTTAAAAAAAAATTCGAATCTGGGCCTAAAGGTGGCAGGAGGCCGCTGAAAAATTCGAAGCAGAGGAGTCACATGGTCACATCCAGATTTGAAAGGAGCAGTCCAGTGAGGAGACGGAGACTAGGAAGGGGACGGATGCACTGACTGACTGGAGACTGTAGAAGCTTCAGCTACCATGGGAATGTTGCAGGAGTTTTTACCACAATGCTGGGATTCGTTGTCTCGCCGCTTCATGGAGAGGTGGACACAACATGAGCAGCAGGCCAAAGTTTATTGGCGTGTAAGATCAGAAAGGAAGACTAGTATGAGAGCTCTCTTTATGGAGAGGCAGGATTTGAAAGTGAACGCCCAGGGACTGTAGGCAAGTGTCCTTGTTTTCTAAGGAAGGTCAGCCCCCCACTTCCCCTCCTTCTTGTTCCTTCTCAGGTTCTACCGTCATCCACAGCTCCAGGTGCTGGCTCGTCCATTCCTGATTGGCCCGTGTCCATTGTTGTATGAGGGGTGGTCTACGGCCATATCAGTCCTTGTGGGCGTGCATTCTGTGGTCTACTACTTATTTTTAGTCCGGTCTTTTGTCAAATTCCTGAGGGAAACCTGAGAGGGGGGGAGTAGGTGGTGTCTGTTACATCCTTCGAGGAACCTTATGCCTCAGGGAGTTTGCTATGGTCAGACGCTCCCAGTATTGCTCCGAAACGTGTGTTTTTCCCCACCCTGGGACCTCAGGTCCTATCCTTTCCCTCTCTGCCTATTTTTCCTATCTTTTCCTTATCCTAGAAGGGCTGGAGAGGTGGGATCGACCCCTGGGGGTTGGAATTGGAAATAATTGCGGAGAAAGAGGGCTGATCGAGGGGAAGAGTTGAGGCCGATTCCCCTGTTCCTGACCTGAGTGAATGAATGATCAGCCCTTCATGGACCTGTAGGAGGCAGGACGAAATGGAGAGAAGCAAAGCAGGGGACTGGCCCTGTGCGGGACACACTGGATTTGCAGCTCATGAACCGCTTCTGCGTAGAGTCGTCTTTAAATATTTAGGAGCCTATGTTTAGGACGTTCCAAATGTTGTTGTAACAGGGCTTTTTTTTTTTTTTTAAGTTTATTTGCCCTTTTTTAAAAACAAGAATTTATTTGTTTAAGTAATCTCCACACGCAACGTGGGGCTTGAACTTACCACCCTGAGATCAAGAGCTGCATGCTCCAACAACTGAACCAGGCAGGCACCCCAGTTTATTTGCCTTTTTCTCAGTACTCATCATTATACTTTGAACAGCTTCCCACAAGCTCAGGTTTTTTGATTGCACAGGCTACGGAGATGCTTATTCCTCACAGTCAAGCTAACTGGTAAATTCTGAGAGACCCTAAAGTCAAACTCCTTTTTAGAAACGCTTCTATTGAGGTAAAGTTAACACACAGAGACACGCTGCCTCGTTGAGCGTACAATTTGATGTGCGTGTACATGGGTTACCCTCCTGTACCCACTACTCTGAATGCTGCTGGCACCCCAGAAATCTCCCCCTCTGCCCTCTCAGTAACATCCCTACCAACAATAACTATTCTGATGGGTGTCACCATTGACTGGTTTGCTTGCTCTTGAATTTAATTAAATGAAAACCATTAGTAAACACACACAAATACGTATATACTCTTTTGATGACTATTTTTGTGGCTCAACATCGTGTCTGGGTTTCATCCACTTTGTAATGTATAATAATTTGGTTGTATCCATTGCTATCTACTATAAAAATACTACATTAAAAAAAGTCCATTCTACACTGATGGCTCTTGTCAATGTTTTCAGTTCAGTTTCCGGCTGTTAACGGAGAAGACCTCTATGAATAATCTTGTGTATGTGTTTTGTATATAAATACTCATTTCTGTTGGATATATGAAAGTATACATATAATTTCTCGTTACTTCACATTAGCTGCAAACAATTCTGCTTATATGAGAATTTCTGGATACACACACATATGTAGGTGGGAAGATAGGAAGGGAGGAAGGACGGATCATAATCCAGATTTAGAAATTCCATCAGAATTCGGCTGGGCCTCTGTATACACCGTTGTCTTTTCTGCTCGAATTGTAACCGATCTAAAGCTGTCATAGTAAAATCAATCAGATACTAAAGTTTGAAATGAGACAATATTTGTAAAAAATTGGACAAGAGTGACTTTTACTTCTTTTAAAATACTGTACACTTTTTGTTAATCCATCATTTATATTGTTTGTAACATTAAAAACTGACATAAAATTATTAAAGAAAAGTATTTTAACTGCAACTTATAATATCCAGTTGCTCCTTGAAAATCTTTCCTATATTCCTTTTTCAAATACCATGCTAGATTTCTTTTGTCTATAACATTTCTTATTAATGCTGTGAAAACATTGACAGGAGAAAGAGATTTCATGCTTGCGTTTCTCAAAAGATTGAAATTCTTAAGCTCAGTTGTAATTCTCAGATGGCTCTAGGAAGCTTACATTTTCATCAGCAGCTTTGCAAGTAATTCCCAGGGACTTCTCTGGGTAGTTAATCTCTCTGTTTAACAAGTTGCCCTTAAAAACAATAACAACACGCAAAAAGGCATTTACTTCCATTGGCGGGTTAGTTTTTTGTTTGTTTTAAGTGGAATGAAATAAAGCACTTTCACAGTCTGTATCTAGTTGGTCCTTTAATTTAGATTTCCCCTTATTTTTACAGATACTTAAAGCTTCAGAAAGACTGTGTCACTACCCACAGGAGGACCAGCCTAACCATACGCTCCAAAAGATGCCTGTGCTAGATCTTGTGACGTAATTACTGAGCAGACCAAGATCTTTGGGAATGAACACTAAAGACCTTTTCAGTCGATCATAGTCCACTGGCATTTTAGTGTATTCTCTTTTTTTTAGAAACAAATTACATGTGATGTTACATTCCTGCATGTCCATTTTTGATAGCATTAGTGGATCCTTTGGATTTCTTTTTCTTTTCTTGACAAGGCTTTCAGTCTTACCTACATTTGTGTGTGTTTTTCAGACAGCAGTTAATTGTTCTGAAGTTGTAGCAGCAATTGCCTTGGCGCGGTTTTAATATATGTATATTACTAGTAATTACCACTAACTCTGTTGGACTGACCTGTGTAAACTGCATACACGTGATTTCCAAGCCATGAGGAGTGCCCTGCACTCTGAGAAACACTACTAGAGGTCACCATTTGCTATGAAGATTCGGGGTGTGTATCTCTGCACTGATCTCCGCATAGGACAGTTCTACATTAGCTTTGAGTATTCAGGGTAGAACTCAAACTTTGAGATAGCTGTTAGCTCATGGATTAGGAAAGTTTAATATTTCAGTGAAAGTCTTAAATTATCATGATTAATTTATTTTTCAAATAGAGGGGGGAAAAAACTAAAATTCCTTGCTAGGACATAGGCTAAAGGAATGGCCTGTTATATCACGCAGAAATGCTGTTTGGCGCCTTGGATCAATCTTATAGTAGCTGCAGTCCAATCAGTATTTGTTTAAATTTTAGAAAATCTGTATCAGTTACTGGTGCACATCTTAAAGGTTGCTCTGCCTTTGGCTAATTAAGTAATTACACACAACACTGAAGAAGGCACAGTGATCTTGCTAAAGAATAACGCCCTTAGAGGGGTTGATTTAGGATGTGTGAAAAGCACTCTCAGAGCCACATGCTCGCTGCTGTTTGCAATGTATGAGCCTTTTTTTTTTCCTCTACTGTGAAGAATTTCTCCTATTTTTAATGTGCTTTATTTTGGCTCAGAAATAGTTGCTGTGATGAAAATACTCATTTGTTAGAAAAGAAGTCAGTGACATCATTTAAAAAGGACCATGAGCTATTTAAAAAAAAAAGCCATAAGAAGTAATTTCATTTCCATGTCAGGGAAAGCTCTTGATTACGTTAACATTGTCTTAAGATTAGATGACTTTTTTTCCTGCTTTTAGGGCTACAATCAAAGAGATTTTATATTTATATCGGTATAGATCATAGTTACAATGTAGTGAGTTATGCATGCTGACCAGTGTGTAGTGAAATCCAGAAGATTAAGTTACTAAGAAAAGCAATAATTTTCTAAAGCTGTGATATGGGTAATACAGAGTTGCTACTCTAATCCTAATAAAGCTCTTAATTCATATTGTGAAGTGTAGAACACTACTTTTTATAAAGCCATATTTTTTTAGGGAAACTTAGGAGTGACATAGAACTGATAAATGAATAAAATTTTGCTGGAGTTTTGTATATAATCATCTCTACATCTCTGGAAATTGAGGATTCATTATGCTGTGGTCAACTTGAAATACTTTTTAATTCCAAATATCTGACTTAATGAGCCTTGCCTTTACAAACACATGCCAAGATGGGCAACATCCATGGATTTTCTAAAAATAATGTAAATGTCTTCTGTCTAATGTTACTTGAGTGCAATAAAATGCAGAATTCTTCTCTATATTGTCATTATTTACTGTTATTATTTTGTTATATAACAAAATCAGTTCATCTTACACTTACTAGTATTCTAGAATATTAGTTTCTTTGATGACTGAAATCACGAAAGTGTACCTTCAGCTCTTTCTTAACCCATTTCTAATAGGTAATGTTTATTTTGTTTACCATTTACTCTTAGGATACATTTCCGGGGGGCAAGATTAAAATGAAATAGCCCCTGCATCCACCCTCTGTAGGGTTTTGTTCGGCAATGTTTTGGCAACTCCCACTCCCCTACACCCTCCTGACCCACCCCCCACTATGATCATTGTGCCGGGAGGACATTAACTTCATCCTAGCTAAGAAGCAGAAAGAGTCTGAGCAGGTGGAAGGGGAGAAAAGGGTACAGCAAATTCTCTTTCGATCTTCATCCTCTGGGCAGAAAAGGAGAACCAGAAAGTTCCAGAAAGTGTTGTTTATCCTCCAGCATGCCCAGAAGAAACAATAACGATAAAGACTTTAAGCCAGGATAAGCAGACCCACTTTTATTGACCTCATTTACTCTATGTGCTTCGTGTGTGGTAGGAAGTTGAGGTTTCCCAGCAGATGGGGATTATCCCTGCTTGTGGACAAGAATATTCTGAAGTGAGCAACGGGCAACAGGTGGCAGGTGGAAAGAGTTGGAGGGAAGCCAGAGTGCAGGCGGGAGAGCAGGTTGGAGATGAACCAGCAATAGTCAGGATAATGGCGGTAGGGCCTGACTCAGGGAGTCCTGGCAGGGGGACAGAAGAGGACAGGAAAGCTGGACTGGAAGACTGGGCTGGGGGGGTTGTCAGCGGGGAGGCAGAGCCCCAGGTCTGGGTCCTGGGGAGTCACAGATGCCAGTGTGATGAGCTTAGGAGGACAACTAGACTTGGAGGGAAATTAGCTTTGGGACGTGCCTTGGGTCCAAGAACTGGCCAGTAAGCAGACCAGCACGGTATCTGGAACATCATAGAGTTCAGGATTTTTGAATCCACGAAAGTGATTTTCTTTAATGGTTCATGATAATTTTTGAACAATCAAGATCCCATTCTTTTTAGTAAGATTTTCCCTATTCTGAAAGGGGAAAAAGGAGGAAGTACAGTTCTTTCTTCTTCCATATGAGTGCTTAAACACTACGTGTGAGTTACAAGTGAACTTGCGCTTTGGTATTTTTCAGAATTGGGCTGGGTTGATGGAGTTGGTGGGATCATCTGCATTCAGTGCTCAGAACAGTGCCTGGCACACAATAAGCATCCAAGAAGTCGAGTTTCGTCTGTGCACTGCGAGGTCCACATAAGGTGTCTCAGGGAAGCGTGTGCACAGAGAATAAAGCACAGTAACACTTTACCGTTAGTTGTGCAGAGTATTGTGAGGTAAGCTGGATCTCTTGGAAAACCCCTTCCCCTGAGCTACACTTTAACACTGAAAATCAGAGAGGCGAACATGCCTGTTCTCTGTGCATTTCCCCATATCCAAATATGAGTCGCAGATGTTAGCAGGTTCATGTGAGGTGAGGGACAAAACGGGGGCACGAGAGAGAGCTTTTGCCCAGAACTGGGCAAGTTTGGGCTTTTTAGGTCAACATAGATACTTGCTCCATCATAGATACTACATTGGAGGGGCAAGAAAGATGGTGTACCTTGTTCCTGGGAGCACGCCTGGCCGGGGCCCTCTCACACCTATTTGAAATGTGATCAATTCAAACCACTCCTCCTTCCTTATTAACCTCCTTGGGGCAGAAGATTTGCGGAGGACCCTGCACTCTTCTTCATGACCAGTACCCGCCTGTTTTCTCTAGTCAGGTTAGAAGCTTGCATTTTGTGCTTGAGATTTCAAATTACACTAGCCATGTGCCAGGTGACAGATCACTGAAGACGTGGAGGGTCACAACCTGCTGATACCCCTGGAAGGACTTCTTGAGGACTGAAATTGTTGATCATTTCCCTCATTCCTGTATCCTTGATGCCTACGAGAGTGCATCCTGTTCAGTGATGCACTGCCTAACTTCTCGATTAAGAGGTTATCGCTAATAAGATCAGAAATTCTGGAGCATTCAACAGAGATCTAGAACGTGTTTTTGTTTTTGTTCGTAAACATCCTGTGTCCGTCCTGCAGCACTGGCAGGAAGTGTGTGGCAGTCAACTTTATGAAACCCCCTCTTTGCAGAAGGCGAGACCTGCGTGTCACTATCCCTTGTTTCTCTTTCAGAGAAGGGCACTGTAGATGATTATATGCTTTGGAGGGATGTAAACTGCTGACCTTGATAACGTCAGGCACTCTACTTTCTCACCCTCAGCTTCCTCCTTTGCATGGAGGGGGATAAGACCTCCCCATAGGGTGTGAGGAGACAGGAGACAGACACCATGTGCTTAGACCGAGCCTGGCACAGTGCGGCTTTCAAACGTCGCTCTCTTCTTCTCAACTAGCATCTCAAAAACACTTGACCTATGGAAATTCCTTTCTTGTCTGGGAAGCCTGCCTCAGATTTACTTTTCCCTTCTAAAAAATGGCAAGTTTGATAATGAATGTATGGAGGATACTGGGGAGCAAAAAATCTAGTGTTCTGTGGTTGTATCCCTGATCTCACCCCAGAGCCTGGGCTACAATGGGGGAAGAACTGAGTCTCATTTTTTATCAGTCTCCCAAATGCTACCCTATGCCAACTCCAACATACATGCCAAAACGTGTTCCAAGAAATACCCAAAGCTAGACAAGTACCTACTGGAACTATAATCAACTGGTCTACCAGAGCCCAACCTATATTAAACAATAGGCCGGATATGAGATAATGCAAAAATGAGGTTATAAGTGCATGGTCAGGTCAGGTACCATAGTTTTCCGTGTGGGGGGGAAGTTGTTTGACTGGTCCAGGTTCTGGGTGGGCTGCACTCAGCCCCATTTGTAGGACAGACCCTATGACTGTGATTAACTTAGTGAGAGGCTGACACAGGTAAGCCGTTGGCTCCTCGGCACCTGGGCTCAGTACAGGCGCCCTCGGTGGGCCACCTGTGTATGTGTGAAGTCCTTAGGGAAGGAAGACTGGTGTCACCCCAGCGAGGGGGACATGCTGTATTTCTTTAAAGCACACAATGCTATTATAAAGCACTCTTATGGTTTTAGGAGACAATGCAGATATTGAACAAGCTTTGATGAGGGCTCCACTTCAGTGTGCCTTTGTACCCACGGAGGCACTTGGAGTTGGTGGAGATGACCCACAGCTACTTTGCTGTAGGTGTGGAATACTTAGCCAGGTGCCTCATCCCTGGTTACTGTTCAGTGACTTTTTTTTTTTTTTAAGAGAAAATGAGTAGGGGAGGGGCAGAGAGGGGGAGATAGAGGATCCAAAGCAGGCTTCCCGCTGTCAGTACAGCCTGACGCAGGGCTCGAACTCATGAACTGTGAGACTCATGCCCTGAGCCAAAGTCAGAACCTTAACCGACTGAGACACTAGGCGCCTCACCGCCTGGTGACTTGTATAAGTAATTCAAATGAGTCTAATCTTAATGATTTGTTACAAATTTCATGTGAAAAAAATTTAGGGTTTTGGAAAATTAAATTCTATGCCCAGAAATATTTTTCTTAAATTATATTTATTTGAATTCATTTAAATATGGTCCTTCATATTTAATTTATTGAATTCATTTAAATATATTTTGAGATATTGAATGGTGACTGTCACAGTACGCATTTTGTTTTGTCTTTACTTTACAGAGACAAACAGAAAAACAGATGATCCAGAACAAAAAGAAGTTATCTCTGGGTTTATTATTTCAATGATTTTATCAAATATTTATTAATACTTATGTAAGCATTAAGAGCCAAGGCTCTAAAGAGAGATTGCCTGGCTTTTAATCCTGGTTTTGCTATTCACTATTTGTGTGTCTGAGAATCCCGTGCCTGATGTGCCTCAGTTTCCTCTTCTGTGATACGGGAATAAAATAGTACCAAGTTTAGGAAGCAGAGAACTCCTGTTTCTACAATAGTAATTGGATGAAAATACGTGCAAAGTGCTTAAAGAAGTTGTATAGCACAGGGAAAGCACTTAGGAAATGCTAAATGTGATTGTTTATAGTAGCATCTGTGCCAGGAATAGAGATCCAGAGATTACCAGAACATGTTCTCTTTTTTCGAGGAACCCTGAATTGTTGGAAAGACATGCAAACAAGGTTATATCCATGTAGAATGAATCATCTCTGCCTTCCCAGAGATGATGACAGTGGGATTCCAAAAAGTTAATAACCCAGTAGAATTTTAAGTCAGCTCTTATTAGAGTGAGGAACTAAGTTAAAAAATGGTATCAGTGGTCATAGAATGGTGCTTATGCTTTAGTTTTTGTCCACTTGTCTTCATTCTTTCCAGTCCTTGACATTTTTAAGTATTTAATTCAAGCCCAGTCAATAAGAATCTCTAAATAGTAAATAAGGCTACAAATTTTAGCCCTCATTTTAAAATAAATTTATATATTTATTTGTTTGTTTTCATCATGATACGTGTGCTCTCTAACCCCCATCCTCTCACCCCCAGCCCCTCTGGTAACCTCCCTTTTGTTCTTATAGTGAAGAATCTATTTCTTGGTTTTTCTCTCTCTCTTTTTTTCTCCCCCTTGCTCATTTGTTTTAAGTTCCTCATAAGAGTGAAATTTATGGTGTTTGTCTTTCTCTGACTGACTTATTTCACTTGGCATTACACTCTCTAGCCCCATCCCTATTGTTGCAAAGAGCAAGATTTCAATCTTTTTTATGGTTGAATGATATTCCATTGTATTGAAGATGTGTGTACCTCATCTTCTTTTTCCATTCACCGATCGATGGACACTTGGGCTGCTTCCATTGTTTGACTGTTGTAAATAATGCTGCAATAAACATAGGGGTGTACGTATCCCTTTGAATTAGTTTTTTTTGTTTGTTTTTGGGGAGTAAAGAGCCAGTAGTGCAATTATTGGATTGTAGGGTAGTTCTGTTTGCTTTTAGTGTCATTCGAATGATAAAATCTTTAATGATTAAACATTATAATTTCATAAATGCCTTTAATTTTTAGTGATGAAAGCAGTGTCTACATTTGAGAAGATATTATAGCAGCTATTATATTTACACATAACATGTTATAATATACATAGTGTACACAGTCTTAGTGTACAAATAAAACTTGATGAGCATATGGAATTGCTAGCCTTTGGCTGTAATTTGGTAGCCCTTAGGCTGGGAATTAGGCATTTAGTCATGTTTTTTTTTTTCCAAACTAGCTGTATTTAATTTTTTATCAAATTAATACAGATACAGTTTTTAAAATACGACTTTTCCTGAAAACAGTAGTCTTTAACTGCACTGCTCCCTGTCCGTGAGTCCCATTCCTGACTTTCTTTTAGCTGTTTTTTCTAGTACTTACCTGCACATTTCTAAATAACTTGCTAATTCCGTAAGTTTCTCGTCAGTTTTAGAAACTGTTGGTTGGCTTTTATACACAGATGACTGGGATTTAGCTCAGTCATGCGCAAGTTCTCCGTGCTGCCTCACCTTCCTAATCTTCCAGGATATCATGACATCCTCCGATCATTGTATGTAAGCAGCCCTAGTAGCCACACTTTTGTTTTCTGCGACTTCAGTTAACTGCGGTCAAATGTGGTCAGGAAACAGATGATCCTCTTCAGAAGGTCAGCAGTAGTCTAATTCTATATCACAATGCTTGCATCCTTCACGTCAGTTCTTTTCTTCATGTAGACATTGTCAGAAGAAGGATGAGTACAGGACAGTAAGGTATTTTGAGACAGAGACAGAGAGAGACCACATTATTATAACTTTTCTTACGGTATATTGCTCTACTTGTCCTATTTATTATTAAAATTATTGTTAATCTCCTACGGTGCCTAATTTGTAAATTAAACTTTATCATGGGTGAGTCTGCATCAGAAAAAAAGGGGTCGGTACTGTCTGTGGTTTCTGGCGTCCACTAGGAATCTTGGAGTGGATCCCCACAGACCAGGGGGGATGGCTGTACTGAGGAGGAAAAAAAAAATAAAGCAAGGAGGAGGATAGCATCAGTTTTTGGATAGATCCTCGATTCCAGAACGCTTCCTTCACTTGGTTTGCTGATATCGCACCCTCTTGGTTTTTCTCCTACTCTCTGCTGTTTGCTTTGTCTCAGCCTCTTCGGATGGTTGCTCATCTCCCTGACCACCCAGCACTCAAGTGCCCCCGGACTCAGTCCTCCGAGTATTTCTCTATCTGCACGCTGTCCCTCTGTGATCTTACCTAATCTCTGGTACGCCAAGGGATTACCACCCCCCACCCCCAGCAGCCTGGGTGTCTTCCTTAGACGGGGTGTCTTCTCTAGACTGGGGTGTCCCACTGTTACCCGGTGCCTGCCTGAGAGCCTCATTTGGACATCTAACAATCAGTTCAAACCTAACAGATGTATACAGAACTCCTGACTTTCCTCCTCCAAACCCGCTCCTCCTTCGAAGTGTCTCTTTCATGCCTCCCTGTATTTCCACCAGCAGATCCTGTCAGTCCTCTCCCCACCATAGAGCCAGATTTCCACTGCCTCCCGCCACCGCCACCCACCACCACCTAGCTCCCAACCGCCACCATTTCTTGCTGGCATGACTCCCCTTCTCTCCTACCTGGTCTTCCTGCGCCCACTGTCTCACTAATCTTTCTCAGTACAGGAGCCAACGTGACCCTTTGAAAACCGGAGCTGGGTCACGTTGCCCAGAGCCTCCAGCATCTTCATACCTTCTTCAAAATAAAACAAGGTGGGGCGCCTGGGTGGCTCAGTCTGTTAAGCGTCTGACTTCGGCTCAGGTCGTGTTCTTGCGGTTTGAGAGTTTGAGCCACGCCTCGGGCTTTCCATGGACGGTGTGGAGCCTGCTTGGGATTTTCTCTCCCTCTCTCCCTCTCTGTCCCTCCCCAACACGTGCTCTCTCTGTCTCTCTATCTCTCTCTCAAAATAAATAAAAGTAAAACTTAAAAAAAAGAATTAATAATTCGATGTCCCTTCCTTTTAGAGAGTCATATTTAGTTTATGGGGTCATGGGTTCGAAATAGGGCTTGTTTGGAGGTGCCAGATTCTTAAATTGAATCAGACTACTTGTGTCTGTTTTAGATAAAGTTGCTGTATCAGTTTCTCCCCACTGGATGTCATCTTTTCCCACTTGTTCCGTATTCCACAACCACAAAATGCATGAACTACGAAGTAATGCAGTGCAAAACAGCTTACTAGATGTCAGATTCAAACACTAACATTTATTCATCCATTTATTCAATTCATGTTGAATTGTTGAATACTATGTGCCAGGCCCTATTTTAGGCAGTGGCACACACAGTGAAAACAAAGTCCCGGTTCTCATGGTACTTATCATTTAGTGTATGTGTGTTGAGGGGGAAGGTTAGATCTGTAATTTTTAAAAATTAGAATATAATAGTGATAAGTATGAAAAGGAATATAAAATAGGAAAAAAATACAGAGAATGACAGTGGGCAGAGGTATTGCTCTGTGGAGAGGCCTCTGGGCCAGTGACACTTGAAGATGAGAGGGAATGAGCTGGGAGAAGGAAGTCCCGGATGAATAGCATCTCCAGAGTCCCCAAGGGAGTGTGCTGAGCGGGCCTGAGGATCAGTGAGGAGGCAGGTGTGGTGGCTGGGGAATGGGGGAGGGGGAGGAGAGAGAGGAGGGAGTGGGATCAAAGGGCTCATAGGGTCCAAATCACACAGGGCTGCGAAGGCCACCAGCCGTAAGGATTCTGCATATTATCTCAAGAGAGATGGGAAGCCACTGGGAGATTTTGAACAGAAGGTGGTATGATGTGCCTCTGTTACAAGAGGCTCATTCTAGCCCTGGGGATGCGAGATTGCAAGCAGGGAGACCACTTAGGCGACTCCTAGAGGTAGTAATGGTGGGGATTAGGATGTGGGGTAGTGGAAGTGAGTGACATTTAGATTCTCCACGTATTTGAAGATAAAGTCACTAGAATTTGCGAAGAGATAGGATATGAGGTGTGAAAGAAAGATAGGAATCAAAAATGACTTGAAGCTCCTTAAGAAAGATGTGCTTTGACAATTCATTGGACATAAAAGGATGCAACAGGTGGCTGACTCAACATATACCAAGTGTTATTAGTTGGGGATTTGTGAGTCTTTAAAGGAATCTGAAGAAAGCTAACAAAATACCCATGCCTTCAAAAAGGAAATGTGTTTTTGCTGTGTGTGTGTGTGTGTGTGTGTGTGTGAAAATTGCATTTGAATGAAGGACTTTTCCTGAAATTATTCTTTTAGACTAATATTTAATATCTCATTATGATTAAGGATATGCTTAAACAGTAGATTCTATGACTGACTTTTCAGCATTTAAAGGTCTCTTGGTTACTATTTGCATTCTTTTAAAAAGTAATTATCAGCGCCCTAACTAAACACCAGATGGCACTAGAGAACAAGCCACATTTACCCTAACAGAAATCACATTTTGCAACGTAAAGAAAAGGCTGAGAAGGTTATAAGATAGCCAGTAAGTCAGCTTGGTGCAACTAGTACCTTGTAGAAATAATTCTGGGTTTTCTGTGATCATAAGGAGAACACGGAACTAACATAAGCAATAATCAACCCTCATTAGGAAGTTTTCTCGTTATTGAAAAATACATGTCAGTGAAGTCTATCCTGGGATTCTTACAACTGAATGTAACATATTTGAGCAAGGTTGTTCACCATCGTCTTGAGGATGAAAACTAAACTTACTGGTACAGCTCATCAGATGCTCAGGATCTGGGTCCTGTTTGTGGCTTTCCTCTGTTCAAAATGTTCTTTCCTGTCTCTCCTCTTCACGTTCACCTGACAAACTCCTGCTCCTTAGAAATAAGCTAAAAGGTCACCTCTGCTAGGAATCCTCCCCTGAGTGCACCCCTGTATTTCACTCCAGACCAGAAGATGTGCTTTTTCCTTTCTACTCCTAAGACACCCTGTGCTTGTAGATTTTTAGCATGTATTTTGAGTTTTTCCCTTAATTTTTAGACAGAAGGCATCTTAAAGGTAGGGACCACGGCACCCTCCCCCACCTTCTATTAGTCAAGTTTCTCTAGAGAAATAGAACCAATATAATAGGGTGTATGTGTGTGTGTGTGTGTGTGTGCATGCATGTGTTTAGAGAGAGATAGACACAGGGACACAGAGATTTATTTTAAGGAATAGACTCACATGATTGTAGAGGCTAGCCAGTTCAAAATCTGCAGTGTAGGCTGGCAAACTGGAAACCCAAGGAAGAGTTGATATTATAGCTCGAGGCCAAAGGCAGTCTGGAGGCAGAGTTTCCTCCTCCTTGGTGATGGTGGTGGTGGTGTGTGTGTTGGAGGTGGGGGTGGGGGGTGGTGGTGAGTGTCAGTCTTTTTCTTTAGGCCTTCAACTGATTGGATGAGTGCCACTTACATTATGGTAGATAATCTGCTTTACTCCCAGACTACTGATTTAAATGTTAATGTCCTGTAAAAACATATCTTCCCAGCAATATGCAGACACGTTTGACCAAATATCTGGGCACCATGGCTTAGTTAAGTTGACACATAAAATTAAACCATCACATCCCTTTAATAGCACTGAACCATAATATCATAGGAGTTGAATACATAGGTATAGTATGAAAAATATGGCTTAATCCCTTTCCCTTTAATTTATCTCTTCATCTGATGGTGATATTATTAGATGCAAATAGCCCAAGTGATGGGCAGGAAGAGTTTATAAACAGAAGTATCAATGTATGAATAAACCTTAACTATCTATAATGGGCTGTATTTCATGTTATATTCACATGGATTCTCATTTAATTCTTACCAAAAATTCTTATTATGAGTTAAGTGTTTTTTTAGCCATATTCATGTGTATTTCTTCAAATTTTTTTTTCCTCTCCACTACTTGTAGTACTCTAGTTACTTGCTGAACTGCAAAATAATGTCCAGGTTGTGAAACTTTTGTTTGTTTTGTTATTTTCCCCCCTTGGGCTGCGTAATTTCTATTGTTCTGTCTTCAAGGTCAGTGAATCTTTCCTCCGCTATTTCAAATCTGCTGTTTAGCCCATGTAGTAAAATTTTCATTCAAGCTACTTTTCTTTTCAACTGTAGGTTTCCAACTGCTTCTTTTTTATAGTTTCCATTTCACTGTTGAGATTCCAAAGCTGTTCATTCATTAAGACCATGTTTTTCTTTAAATGTTTATACTTATTAATAATCAGCAATCTGAAATGTTTTTCCACTAAACCCAGTATCTGAGCACCCTTGGAGATAGTTGCTACTGACTACTTTTTTCCCCTGAGTGTGGATCAGGAGATCCTGTTCTTTGCATGTTTAGTAATTTGGGGGCAAAAGCTGGATTGTATATATAGTTTTTTATAGCTACTGTGGAACGTTTTTTTCCCCCCCTAATGATTGTTGCTACCTAGTAGATAGATAACTTGCCTGGACTCAAACTGAAAAGTCCATCTCCCCTGCAGAATGAAGCAACTGTTTTCCCTGTTCAGTTTTTATTGTTGTTGTTTTGTTTGGCTCCCAGCTGCTATTTTTCAAGTTCAGCTCTCTGGAGAGTGGGGCTGGACATACTTTGGGCCTGTGTAGTTTAGATGTGGGCAGAATTCATACTCAGATTTGGGGACTTCTTTCTGATATTCACCATCTAAATTTCCAGTTGCTTTGCTGGTCTGAAGTCCTGCTATCTTATACTTCAAGCCATTAGGACTTCTAATTTCTGCTACCCAAACTGAGTATACATTGAGAAACGTACTCAGGCAAAACACATCAAACTTGCACGTTTTGCCAGAGTACTTATGTCTTTCAAAGGTAGATTTCTGTAGTAGTTAACATCCAGGAAGGCCCCCGGTGATTCTTGCCTCCTAGTGTTTGTCCTCTTTCCATTGAATAGGGCTGACCTAATAGGGCAGTGCAGAGTTGACCGAGGGTGAATCCCCAGGCTAGGTCATTGTACATTCTACCTCACTCTCCTTTGGATCACTTGCTAGCTCTGGAGGAGACTGGCTGCCTTGTCATGAGAATACATAAGCAGCACTTTGGACAGGTCTAGGTGGCAAAGAACTTGTGTAAGATACTAAATGTTTATGGTTGCTGTAAGCTACTAGGTTTGGGGGTAATTTGCTTTGCAGCCACATATAGCTAGTCTATCTTCATTTAGATTCTGCCTGATTTTTCACCAGGTTCCCAGGGGCTACCCATGAAGATGGAAAGTTATCAGTCAGCCAGGGATCTGTGCAGAGTTTATTCTCAAATTTTGGATCTCAGCCATTCTGTGGCTCTCTTGCATCTAAAATTTCCCTTTTATAAATGTTCATTAACTCTGCTCTCTGCATGCTGTCATCTGTCCCCTTCAGTGGGGAAGGACACAGTCCCACTGACTGGAGTGGTTGGGGAGCAAGCACTCCCACACCCAAAAAAGTCACCAATTCACCATTCTTATCAAATGTAGAAACTGTCAAGCATAAATTCTTCTGTTTATAAGTTTCTACCTATCTTTGATCATTTTCCAGTGCCTTCAAATAGTTGTTTTAATGTTTTAGTGACGTTTCGTTGATGTAATTGGTTCAAATCAGTGATGACTCACTGATTGAATGAAATATAAATATTCACATTCTTTGAATACTAGAGAAGCTAACCATCTGAAATGTGTGAACCATTCTGCAAACTGCCTATTCATGCATTTTTTTCTCATTGGTTTTTAGGATATCATTAATACTGATTTTATTTTATTTTTTTAAATTTTTTTTAGCATTTATTTATTTTTGAAAGACAGGGAGAGACAGATCACGAGCAGGGGAGAGGCAGAGAGAGAGGGACACATGGAATCAGAAGTAGGCTCCAGGCTCTGAGCTGTCAGCACAGAGCCCGATGTGGGGCTCGAACCCACGAACTGTGGGATCATGACCTAGGCCAAAGTCAGACGATCAACTGACTGAGCCACCCAGGTGCCCCTCATTAATACTGATTTTAAACCCTTGTTGGCTTTTATATTGCAAAAATATTTTCCCATTTGGTGCTTTATCTGTTAGCTCTGTGTACAGTGCTTTACAGATACATAATTGTAGAAATAAGTAAGGGTGTGAATGGATGCGTGAGAGTGTTGTTCTCTCACCTGTTATAGTACTTTGAATCTTCCAACAATATCTCCTTGCTTTCATATATTTTTCGATTGTAATAAAATATGGATCAAAACATTGGACAGCCTTGATTCATATGGCTTTGGCTTGGAAGCATTGTTCCTCCATCAAATAATTCATTCATGTGTCTTATTGAGATAAGAATGGTCGTACCTGTCTGTAAAGACAGCTGTCATCAAGCTCCAGGGGCTTCGGTCTCTGAGAGTCCTTCATATGGGCTAGATCAAGCCATCACTACCTTGAACTTGATGATTGCATGGTCTCTATAGGTAGGTCTTCTGTCTTTTAAGTTTATTTATTTATTTTGAGAGGGAAAGAAAGAGTGCGAGTTGGGGAGGGACATGGTGGGGGTGCACAGAGAATCCCAAGCAGGCTCCGCACTGGCAGCGCAGAGCCTTAGGTAGGACTCAAACTCACAAACCATGAGATCATGACCTGAGTTGAGACTGAGAGTTGGGACGCTTAATTGGCTGAGCCACCCAGGTGGCCCAGGTCTTCTGTCTTTTAGCTGTCTTTTGGAGGCACTTTGGTTCATTGTCTTTAGCAGAACCTAACACACTATCTGCTCCTCATTATTAGTACCAACAGCCCACCTAGGTGTAGCGCGGGCTGGTGGTTCCATTCACACGACACCATGATGCCTTAGCAACCTTCCCATATCATCGAAGAGCAATGTAGCAATAGCACACTTAAACCAACTCCAGGAAATGCTCTGGGAAAAGTCTCCCTCCCACCCTTGCAGCTGTGAAAAGGGGTTGTGAGGGAACCTGCTGTTAAGGATTTATTATAATCATTACATTCAACAGCTACTGCAGTTTCAGTGGTTCCTAAAATACACCAGCAGTTATTGTCTGATTACTTCCACAGATAAGTTAATTATAGGAGATTTCTGACTCTTCTACAAGTCTGATTTAGAGAGAAGTTTAATTACAGCAATTTTAGTGATTTAAATGAGCTCAGCATATATTACCAGTCTCAGCAAGTGCAGTAGAGGTTTTAGTTGTGTTGAAATACACTTTTGCTTTGTTTTTATTTTTCATTTCATGATTTTGGCCAAATTGTGGTACCAGGGATAATTCAGGGCACCTGTTTGCACCAGAATGAATCTTCCGTCAGAGGCACCGCAGGACTACAAATTTTTCATTATCATTAAAATCCCATTCTAATGCTTCTCGTTGAGCACTCAACAGCTCACAAAGCTGATTTCTGCCATGGTTGTGACAACATGAGCAGGGAACACAATAGGTTTATCAAGGAAAAAAAATTAGTGTGTTTGAAAATTATCATCTGGGTCTAAATTTTCTTTTGATTGATGGGAAATTCGACCCTGTGTTCAAATCAGAGTAATCCACTTAATGGTGTATTAACACATGGTCTATTTGTATACCGAAGCAAATCAAGATGAACGTATTAGCCGCATATGCCCAGGCTAGCTTAAAATTCAGTTTTCAAGAACTGTCATAAAAAGACAGTGCTGTCATAAAAAGTGCTGTCAGTAGTCAGATACATTCGTTTACTTAAACAAGGCTTCAAATTGGAGAGCGCGTTAGTTTGGAAAATGCATTATGGAAAATTACCTCAGTCTGATTACAGAGCTCGGCTCCACAGCAGTTGTACTCTTCTGATGTAATGGTAGACCGTTACCGGCGTTTACAGCAGCAATTCCTGCCGTATGTTGGTGCGCTTTTCACTTCACAATCGAGTATGCGTTGGCAATAGAAAGTACTAATAATAGTGGGAATAAATCAGATCCTCTCTGCATCAGTTCAGGCGATGTTATCACATTCTGCCCAGGAAGCCAGACTCCTTACTTATTCCTAACCCCTCAGGACAGCAGTCATGTTTTTCTCCTTTGCTAGAATGCTCCTTCTTCCCTCTCATCACCTCCTTAGGTCCTAGGGTCCTTTGCTGTTACTGAGCGTGATCAGCAGGTGGCTTAGAGCCGGGTGGGGGTGGGGGGCGGGTAGTGGCTGGAGCCTGAGGTCAGACAGGCACTCAAGGGTGGGACAGAAAATGAGGTGCAAGCAGCAGGTGGCGTCCTGGAGGCCAGGCAGTAGGCAACAGGCAAATATATCTCAGAACCAGATCGAAGCCTTTATCACAGGGGTTCAGGAACAGGCAACAAGTCATGGGAGCAGGAGGACATTTGCTGACAGAGTATTTCCACGTAGAGGGGAAGCACTGGATCCCTCCAGAGGCGCTGGCACACAGCCCAGAGCCCCATCGCTAGCCCTGCCCAGCTGAGGTGCCGGTCCAGATGACAGCAGCAGGGCGTCGGGTCAGTGCAAGGGTATCAGTAGCACCACACTAGGAGCTGAACCTGCACTATGGAAAGGACCAGTGTAAGTTTGTTAAAGCTTAACAATACATATAGGAGTCACAAATGGAAAGCAAACCTAACTGCATGTGAGTCTGAGAAAAACGGGCCACTTCCTCATCGTGCTGTGGGTAGGATGCTGCGCTGGGCTGGGGAGGCTTCGGTGTCTGAATCTGGTCGTGGGCCCTTTGGGCCCAAGTCTGTCTCGTCTGCAGACTCCTCTCACCTCACACAAGTCCTTTCCTTTGCCAAACCTCACAAACTTGAACCGGGATGGCAAGAGAGTAATGTTAATGAATTCTTACCTGCCGTCTACACATGCTCAAACTTCAAGTATCGAAGAACATGGTTGTTATCATTGATCCGGTCTCTCCTGCTGTCTGTCTCCACTCCTCTGTAGCAGCCGGGGACAGAAACTGTCCTTTTTGGGGTTTTTGCCACATAACTGTTAGAGCCAATTAATTTAACCCTCATCATGTGTGGGTTTGAAAGTAGCTGGGAACCTAGGACATATCGTGCATTGAAGATACATTCCTAAATGCTTTGAGAAGATGCTTTGAGAAAAAATGGAAGCCTAAAAATAAAAAGCGAATGCATTTGACTAGATTGGTTCCCTTTTTGCCCTCTCCCAGTGGGGCCTGGCTGTGCCTCGCACACAGAAGATGCCCACCATGTAATGGGTCATTGTTGTAGACCCGTTCATTCTTGGGTTGCCAGAGAGAACTTTTTAAAAACTCCTGTCATTAAAGTAATAAGAGAACATCACTGATGTGGATAAAGGCATCTGTTGCTTATATCTTCCAAATTATTTATTACTACAGATAATAATCACTTACAGCAAATATGCAACAACTTAGATTGCAAATTCTAAACCCACTCCAAGTACATTTGTTCACTTGACTATGGGAGACTATGATTTTTGCCTTTGTGCTAATTTTTAGGAAGTCTGCATGTGTGGGTAGAGAGTAAGAGGAGAAATTGTATTTCTTATACAGGGGCTTCATTTGCACTGGATGAGGGTGTATCCTCTTTCGCCAGGTCCTGGGACTTGAGTCACCCCCTGAGCATTGACCCTTCTTAAAGAATGCATGTGGGGGGCACCTGGGTTGTTCAGTCAGTTGAGTGTCCGACTTCAGCTCAGGTCATGATCTTGTGGTCCATGAGTTTGAGCCCCGTGTTAGGCTCTGTGCTGACAGCTCAGAACCTGGAGCTTGCTTCGGATTCTGTGTCTCCTTCTCTCTCTGCTCCTCCCCAGCTTGCTCTCTCTCTTTCTCTCTCTCTCTCTCTCAAACATAAACAGCAAAAAAAATTTTTTTAAGAATGCATATGGAAACTGAGTAAAGGGACAACAGCTTTTAGCTAAGAGGATGCCTTATTAATTTAACAAATATTTCCACTTCCTTTGTTTGCCATGTTCTGTGGAGTGCCTTGAGAACAAAGCAAATAAACAACTAAAATAGAAGGAGGTAGATGTTATGGGCAAAATGCTGAGGGAGCCCAGAGAACAGAATAACTCACAGCCAGGGGGCTGGGGGCAGGGCACTGAAGTCTTCATGGAGGGAAGATAGTCCATAGAATTCTCTTTGTGTAGACCTGTGAATTCAGATACTTATTTTTGAATGAAAGACATGAGGTGTTGATGTGGAAAACAGCTCATCGGTGTTTCTATGCACAGCCCACTCCTCTTTCCCCAGGGTATCATGGGGGTGCTGTCTGTAAAACAGTTTAAATTTATTAGTCTTGTCTGGAAACTCTTGACACTTCCACTTTGGGGAAATTGTCATAATTTGTTTTTTCTAATATCCATTGGTTTTCACACTTTCTCTCTAATTTGTCATTACCATTAATGTTTCCTTCCTCTATTTGTTCCTTTCCTGGTCCATGTGAAGATTTATTAGGACCTGCGTATAGGAATATGTCTGTATGTCTGTCTCTATGTGTGTATATTCATCTGGAGCCTGCAGGGCTCCAGCTACCATTAAAATACCCATTCTTTTTAGGTTGTATGAAACACTCAAAACTAAATTTAAAATAACCATGGATGAAATCTACTTATACAGCATGATGCCTTTAAATTGATATGCTTTACATAAAAGGCAAGGTTTGATAAAGGTGTGTTTCAGGTAATAATCTTGATTTTTATGCGTCACTGAAATTTGGCTCCTCTCCCCCAAGGATCACTGACTTCTTTGTGCATTTGTACCACCATATTAGTGATGTCATTAGTAATGTCATTCAGCTAGTCGTGGGGTGGAAGTCACATTAATTACAAATTATAGCTTCAACATAAAACCAATGAACTTGGGTGAGCTTTTTATCCCTGTGCCTTGTCACTTTGATTCATACTGCACCTTGCTTTTTAACTGCTGCCGTGAACCTGGTGTGCGTTTCTCCGCAGTCCATTTTTCCATGGCACATGCAGACAGTCACAGGCAGAGCCATATAGGACCCACAGGGCATCTGTTGTTGTGCCATTAACCGAGTAACTCTGTGTGTGGTGAGGAAGGAGGCCAGAGGCAGACTGTCTTTTACCCCCTGAGAAGTATGATAATAGCTCAACCATGCACTTACTAGAGTATTTCCCTGTGATTATAAAACATGAGTGCAGAGACTCGTTAGTAAGCAAGAAAAAAAATGAGGAATCTCTTTAAATTGGCTTTTAGGTTAATAGTGTCAGACATACTTAGTACACGGGCACTGAAGTAATGGAAACACATGGTTTCCCCCGCTCCTCCTTGGCCAATCATCTCAGACTGAATTTTTGGTTTGATCTGTTTTGTTTTTAGGTTAAAGTATGTGGCTGCATGTGGTGTTGGGTGACTGAGGCCCATAACAACATTAGAGGAAACTTCGAAACATGAGTGTTGTTCAGCCTGCATCAGCCTTTAAAGTGGCCATCAGTTCTTTCTTTCTATCCATGAACATTGTCCTCATAGGCACTGAAATTCTTCTTACTGGTTAAAGTCACTTGATCAAAACTAGAAAATTCTTGGGGTGCCTGGGTGGCTCAGTCAGTTGAGCATCTGACTTCAGCCCAGGTCATCATCTGCCCACCTCACCGTTAGTGAGTTTGAGCCTCGCATCGGGCTCCCTGATGACAGCGCAGAGCCTTCTTGGGATCCTCTGTCTTCCTCGCTCTGCCCCTCCCCTGTTCGCAATCTCTCTCTCAAAAGTAAATAAACGTTAAAAAAGGTATACTTAAAAAAAAAGAAACAAGAAAATTACTGGAGTATGGTGCAAGAGTCCTTTACCAGGAGGAATAAGCCTTCCATGTGTAAGGTATGGAGCTGATTCTGCCTGCCCTCCGGCAGTTTTTGCAGGATCCTCCTGTCCTTGGATGACCATTTCGCTTTGCTGGACGCATCCTGCTCTATGGTTATGAGCAACTGTTATCATTACTTCCCCTCCTTTTATTATTTCATGTAAAGTGTAAGTGATCCCCAAATCCAGAGTCTGTTTCATACTGTTTATTTGCCTATGTTTTGTTTCAAAGAGGCTCTTGATGAATTTGAAACTTAATCCTCACAACATCCCAACATATTTAATGTCTTTAGGGCATTATTCTTCAGGGATGTTTTCGAAAGTGTTTATATGTGGAAAACTCACATCTATACGCTGTATGAGGTGTGAGGGTATTGGCGGGCTATCTGAGCAGTGCTAGTCAGGGCATCTCATTAAAGAGTAACTTATGCTTTCCTTCTATCTTGGGTGTTAAAGCTTTATTAACACCAGGTTTGAAAACAGCTAACAAAAAAAACCTAAATGCTTATGGGATTTATTAGAAAGCTCCACAGTGCCATTTATTTCCATGGATGCTTTAAATTGCTGGGGTAAAATAATGTATTCAGCAAGGAAGCAACTTCTTGCTTCCTCCCGTGAGTCTGCGTGATTATGCTATTGGTATCTCATTCTTTAATTAAACTTGTCCAAAGATAGGATCAGCTAAAGTGTTTACTGTATAAATAGTTTTCATTCCCAGTGTGCAAGTTTAAAACCCTGATAAAAAGAGTTTGCCATCTGTTAAAAACCAAAACATGTGGTGTGCTGTGGCATAAAAATAAACTCCACATTATTCATAAAAAGAATCACAACACATATCATATCATTTTGGGCTGACAGTAATGTGCGCCATTTCAGAACGTCCCCACCTTCTCACTAAGTGACAGTATGATCGGTAATGCATTGGGTTGAAAAGAAAATGAAAAGCTATAAAAAAATTAACGTGTAACGTATATTTTTATTCACATGGAAATAGATGTATCTGAATATAAGTTTGATTGATAAGAAATGGTAATTTTTTTTCCTTGATAATTTCAAATCAATTGTTTCTCAGAATTTTATGTTCAGGTCTTTTTTGTTTAATTTAAAATTTATCCATTTAATTTAGTCAGGGATTTTTCCCCTCTCCCTGCATTGGCAGCCGCTCAGCTCTGTGAAAGCTTCTCCTCCTACTCCTGAAGTCACTCCTATTTCTGCTCTTTGTCTAATGACGAGAGAACCTTCCTAAAACACAGGTTATTTGCTGTCACTCATTAAAACCATCAGTCATGTCCCATTGCCTGTGGAACAGAGTCTAAATCCTCATCTTGTGCAAGGAATTGCATAATCTGGCTCCCAGCCCCTTAGTCTTGATCTTCACTATTCTCATCCACAACTTAATGCAATTCTACCTGACTTTTCAATCCTGAACTTGCCTCTTCTGCATTCCCATCTTCATATTTTTCTCTTTCTTTGGAAGGCTTTTGCCTGCCTCTGCCTCATCCCTAATTAGATCTGTGCTTTAAAACTCAGCTCAAACCCCAGATTTTTCTTATTTCTTAATTCTTACCTTATTGTTCCAGTTAGAAGTAATGTCTTGTGGCTTTATGTTCCCAGAGTATTTTATCATTCTTATTTTGCCTGATAATGTTCAACCTTCATTAATTGACTCCTCCTCCCCCCTCCCCCAAGATCTAAATTATTTGAGGATGGAGATTTGTCTTAGTGCCTTTGAGCTGCTATAATTATAAAATGCCATAATCTGGGTGGTTTAGCAGAAATTTATTTCTCACAGTTCTAGAGGTGAGGGTGTTCAAGATCAAAGCATTGGCAGATTTGGTATCTGGTTCATGGACAGTGTCTTCTCACTGAGTCCTCACATGGTGGAAGGGACTAGGGAGCTCTGCGGGCTCTCCTGTATAATGAGACTAACCCCTGCATGAACTCTGCCCTCATGAACTAATCACCTCCCAAAGGCCCCACCTCCTAATACCATCACCTTGGGAGTTAGGATTTCAACCTACAAATCTGAAGGGAATAGAAACTTTAATCTATAGCAGTTCTGTGTTCTATTCATCCTTGTATCCCCTCCACTGACCAGCATAATACTTTGTCAGGTACTCCCTAAATGTTTTTCAAAATGATTTGAAAACTGATACACACATTACTCTGGAAAATCAGAATAACCAAATTCATACAGTAGAGAAATTTAGATTAACAGAACAGAATAGATTATCAGATTGGATTTTTTTCTATGGAGCTTTTGGACAAAAGTTATGAATGTCCATTCTTGGCATTCTTTTATTCAGTGTTTCTTATTGGACAGTTAATATCTCATAAGATCTCATGGGAAGTCTGCGTCATTTGTTTGGGACAAAACCAGTTACAATCTTTGAACCTTGTTTGGATCCCATTTCAGAATTATAAACTCTAATAATATGAGTTCATAAGAGAGGGAAGTGTAAATACTGACTCTCCAGTGAAATTATATTCAGGAATTATTGTTAATTTCTTTTTAGGTATGATTATACTATTGTGGTTGTGTTTGTAGATGTTTATTATAATAGCTTTATTGCGATGCAGTTAACGTAGATAAAATTCACCTAAAGCCTACAATTTGGTAAGTCTTGACATACATACAGCCATGAAACCCTCAAGATCACATCCAATGATACCAAAAGTTTCCTTATGACTCTCTGTGGTCCCTCCTGAATGCTCACCTTCTTCCCCCTCCATCCCCATCCACTAAGGTCCCTTCCTCTCTGTGCAGTTTACGTTTCCTAGAAGTTTATATAAATATGCCCTTTTTCTGTGTCTGGCTTCTTTCATTCAACAATTATTTTGACACTCATCCATGTTGCAGTATGTAGTAACAGTTCATTCCTTTTATTGATGGACGGTATCCATTTTATTGATGTAATAATTTGCTTATCTGTCCACCCGTTGATGGACATTTGTGTTGTTTCCAGTTTGGGGCTATTACAAATAAATTTACTGTGAACATTCACGTACAAGTCATTTTGTGAACACATGCTTTCATTTCCCTTGGGTAATGAGTGGAGTGGTTGGATTATATGGTAGCTGTATGGTTAACTTCCTAAGAAATTCTCAAACTGTTTTCTAAGTGGATGTACGGTTAATTTTATATTCTCACCAGCAATGTATAAGAGTTCCAGTTCTTCCACTTACCAACCAACACTTGGTATGGTCAGTCTTTTGAATTTTAACCATTCTATTAGGTGTGTAGTGGTATTTCAGTTGAGTCTGAATTTGTACTTTCCTCGTGACAAACAAATGATGTAGAGCATTTTTTCATGAACTTAGTTCTCATGCTTATCTCTTGTTTGGTGAAATGTTTGCTCACATCTTTTACCCACCCCCAACTTTTTATTGGGTTGTTTTGTTATTCCTTGATTGTTGACAGTTATTTATGTATTATTTTTATAACCCTTTTATCACAGTTATGACTTACAGATATTTACTTCCAACCTCTGGGTTGTCTTTTCATTTTCTTAATAGTACCTATTGAAGATATTTTAGACTTTTATGAAGTCCAGTTTATGAAGTCCTTTTCTGGATGGTGCTTCAATCTTCTGTTGTTTGTTACTTCTGCCTAAGAGATCTTTGCCTAACCTAAGATCACCAGGATTTTCTCATGTTATTTTTCCCAGAAATATTATGGTTTTAGGTTTTATATTTAGGTTTATGTTCCATTGAATTAACTTCTGTTTATGGTAAAGGTAGAAATGGCAGTTCATTTTCAAAATATGGTTATTTAGTTATGTTGGCAGAATTTGCTAGAAATATGATTTATTTCCTCTCAATTTTCATTATGGTTTTGTTGAAAATGTCCATATATGTACGGGTCTGTTTCTGGACTCTGTTCAGTCCCATGGATCTGTTTTTCTCTACACGAATGCCACACTGTCTCAATTACTATAACTTTATAAGTTTTGAAATCACAGGATTTGTCAAATAATACTGGAAGAATAGAGTCTTCAAACTTTGTTCTTTTTCTCAGTTGTGTTTTGGTTATGGTGGAGGTCCTTTGTATTTCCATATGAATTTTAAAATTAGTTTGTCATCTTCTACCTAATGAAAAAGACTTTTCAGGTTGAGATTTTGCTCTCACATAGAATCTATATATTTATTTGGGGAAAATGGTTGTCTTTACTATGTTAGGTTTGCTAATCTGTTAACATGGTATGTGTCTCCATCTAAGGTCTTATAAAATTTCTTTCTGCATTGTTTTATAGTTTTCATGTACAGATATACAGCCTTTGTCAGATTTATCCCTAAGTATGTTGTATTTTTGGATGTGACTATAAGTGGGATTATTTTATAACTTCAATTTCCTGTTGTTTGTTACTAGTTTATGGAAAAAAATTGATTTTTCTATATCGATCTTATATCCTGGAGCCTGGCTAAACTGACTTAGATGTTCCAGTAGCTTTCTTGTAGTTTATATCAGACTTTCTACAAAGATATTTATATTATCTCTTTTTTTAAGACTGGTTTATTGCTTTGTTTCCAAACAGGATGCTTTTTCTTGCTTGATTCTAGTCACTAGAATCTCCAGTAGAATGTTGAACAGTTATGTTAGTAGATATCTTTATCCTGTTCCTGATCTTAGGAGGAAAAAAGATATTAGTCTTTTATCAAAAAGTTGATGTCAGCTTTAGATTTCTCATAGATGCTGTTTATCAGATTGAGAAAGTTTCCCTCTATTTCTACATTGTCAAGAGTTTTTATCAGGAATGAGTTTTGGATTCAGTCAAAGGCTTTTTCTGTGTCTAATGAAATGATCATATGTTTTTTTGTTTTTGTTGTATTAATAGAGATTACATTGATTGATTTTTATATATTAAACCAACTACGTATATTCCTGAGATAAATCTCATGACGCATTATCCTTTAAATATGTTTTTGGGTTTAAGTTGTGAAATTTGTTTAGAAGGTTTTACATCTGTGCTCATGAGGAAAATCAGTACTTTTTTTGTTCATGTAATGTCTTTGCCTGGTTTGTATTTCATAATAATACTGACCTCAATAGAATGAGTTGGGTAGCAATTCCTCCTTTTCAAGAATTTATGTATTATATATTATTTCTTCCTTAGATGTTTGATGGAATTTACCAGTGAAAATGACTGGGCCTACAGTTTTCTCTGTGGGAAAAATTTTAACTACAAATTCAATTTCTTTGATTGATACAGGATATTCAAGTTATTTATTTCTTTTTGAGTAACCTTTAGTAGCTTGTGTCTTTCAAGAATTGTGTGTATTTTGTCTAATACATTGAATTAATTGGCAAAACATTGTTCATAATATTCTCTTATTATCTTTTCCGCCTGATGTTAGTTACTTATGTTTTTTCTCTCTCTTTTTTAATCAGTCTGGCTGTGGGTTTAATCAGTTTATTTATCTTCTCTGAAAATCAGCTTTAATTTTATTGACTTTCTTATTTTTCTAGTTTATAAGCTACTGATATCTGATCTGATCTTTACTGTTTCCTTTGTTCTACACTTTAGGTTTAATTTGCTCTCCTTTTTTTAGTTTCTTTAAGGTGGAAGCTTGAAAAATGCTCTATGTGCACTTGTGTCTATTCCCTGTTGTTGGAGCGGAGTCTTCTTAAAATATCAGTTAGGTCAGATTGTTTCATACTCTTATTCAAATCTATATCCTTGCTGACATTCTCTCTACTTGTTCTGTTAGTTATTGAATAAACAGTATGAAAATCTCTGATGGACTTACGGATTTTTCCACTCTTTTTAGAGTTCTGTTTTGGGGTCATGGATTTGGAAGATTATTATATTCTTTTAATGAATTGACTCTTTTATCTTATAGAATAACCTTCTTTATCACTCATAATATTCTTTGAACTCAAATCTAGTTGGACATTAATATAGGCACTCTGGCTTTCTTTTGGCCGGAAATGGCATGCCATTTTCCTTCCATTGGCTTTTAACTTGTGTTTTTATACTTGAAGTCCATTTTTTATAGCCAGCAGTTAGTTGGATTGTACTTTTTCATTCAAGCTGGAGTTCTTTGGCTTTTAATTGGGATATTTATATTTAATTTAATTTAAATTTAATGTATTGGTTTGATTAGGTTAAATCTATTTCTCGCTGTATGTTTGTTTTCTATCTGTCACATCTATTTGTGCCATTTTCCTCTTTGTCTACCTTCTTTTGGAGCAATTGAATAATTTTTTTGATTCCATTTTATCTGTTTTGTTGGATTATTAGCTATAACTCTTTACTTCTTTAGTCATTGTTTTAGGGTTCATAGCATACATCCTTAACTTGTCAGTCTGCCTTCAAGTGATACAATACTATTTCACATTTTTATAAGGAACTTTACAATATATGCTTCCACCTCTCCCTTCTAAATTTGTGCTATTGTTGTCATACATTTTACCTTTATTTTAAAGCCTACACTACATTGTTATTGTTTTTGCTTAACCCATTATTTTATTTAAAACAATTATCTTTTAAAGAGATTTAAATAATAAGAAAGAAAACATAGTGTAACCCATGCAGTTACCATTTCCAGTCCTTCCTTTATGTGTGTACATCTACATTCCCATCTATTATCATTTACTCTCTGATTGAAGGATGTCATTTAACATATGTTGTAGTATATAGGCCAGTTCGTAATGAATTCTTTCAGTTTTTGTATGTCTAAAAAGCCTTTATTTCACCCTTGTGTTAAGGGATATTTTTGCTGGGTATAGAATTCTCAGTTGACTTTCTTTCTTCTTCTTTTTTTTCTTTCCTGTTAGTACAGTTGACCCTTGGACAGTGCAGGAGTTAGGGGCATTGAGCCCCCTGCACAGTCAAAATGTACTATAACTTTTGAGTTCTTGAAAACTTCACTACTAATAGCCTGGTCAGAGCCTTACTAGTAACAAGCAGTTGATTAGCACATCTCTTGTATGTTATATGTATTATATATTGTATTCTTACAATAAAATAAGCTAAAGAAAAGAAAATGTTGTTAAGAAAATCATAAGGGGTCTCCTGCGTGTCTCAATCGGTTGAGGATCCAACTTTGGCCCAGGTCACGATCTCATGGCCCTGGTTTTGAGCCCTGCATCAAGCTCTGTGCTGACAGCTCAGAGCCTGGAGCCTGCTTTGGATTCCATGTTTCCCTCTCTCTCTGCTACTCCCCTGCTCAATCTCTGTCTCTCTCTGTCTCTCAAAAACATTTAAAAAATGTAAAAAAATAAAAATAAAAAAGAAATCATAAGAAAGATAAAATACATTTACAGCACTATATTCTAAAAAAAAAAAAAAGCAAGTATAAATGGACCCACACAGTTCAAAACCGTGTTGTTTGTTAAAGGGTCAACTGTACTTTAAAATGTACAGTTCTCTTTCACTTATGTTTTTTCTAATAAATTTGCTATCATCCTTATTTTTTTGTTCCTTATATGTAACATGTCTATTCTGCCCTGTCTACATTTAGAGTTTTCTTGTTATCACTGGTTTTGAAAAATTTGATTCCTCTCTTTCAGGAATCACTATCCTTCATTGTCCACTGTAAAGTAACTTGCAAACCATTGTTTCATATATGATAAGGAGATTTTTAAGAACTTGATTTTGTTTTTAATATATGCATTCAAAGTTAGTATTTGAAGAGAAGATCCCCTTCTTCTTTATTGCTATGTCCACTACATCTATTTCAGAAAGGCAATGGTTTTCTTTTTTATTATATTGAATTATAGGTTTATGATTTTGTTACTGATCCATATTCACGTTTGTCTGTAATGAAAAATCAATCAGTTAAACATGTATTTTCTGTTTGTTAAAATATTAGAAAGTTTTAATTTTAAATATTTAAATATATTTTAAAAATAAATATTTTTAATATTTTTAGAATTTTATAATTTTAAATTATAAATCTGTCACTCTACCTTTCTGCTATTCCCCAATAAACCCAACTATTTCTCATTCCCTAGAGACCCAGATCTTTACAGTTAGATTGCTTTTTGAAAGTTTGTGGCCATCGTATGTTTACCTCCACTCCTGCAAGCCAAGATGCATAAATTTTCTAATATCAGATTTTCATTTTCTTCACATCAGGAGGAATTCTCAAAGCACTCTTGGGATTTCCTTTATTACAATGATCGAATTATATTTAAGGATTTCCACTTGGGTTTGGTGACATCTCACATACTGTCAAAAAAATATGAATCAGGTGTAACTTGTGTCTTAAAAGGTATAATAACCATAGCCAGCCAATATTAATGCTGACAAACACCAAGCAAACATATGTTGACATCTGATAATCGAAAAAATTAGGTAGCGTTAGAAACTAAGCTTCCAAATACCTAAGTTATTCATTCATATATATGTACTAATATTTAGCTATATCTGTGATGTTGCAGAATAGAATTACCTGTAACTATTTTTTTTTCGTATAGATGCTTATCTCCTCCCCTTTGCAATACCCCCTCCTCCAAGATTCTTACTTGATCATACTTGGGAATGCCTATTTTGTTTCAAGTTCCCTTGGTGATACTGATGTACAGCCGGGCTTGGAAATTATAGCTTTATTTAACATTACTGGGAAATCAATATTTCATAGAAACATCATTAAATGACTGAAATACCTTTAAGAACCATTTAAACAAAAATTTAAAAATTTGGTAGATACCTTGCTAAAATACTTTTTATGCATCTCTACCTTCTAAAATCATGTGCTGCACTTAATTTAATTTTCCTTGGTGATTGGAGACTATGATGCCCATGCCCATTTTAATACACATCAGTTACCGTACGGTGATTGCCTTTTGGCATAGCACTGTTTACCTCTACACGATTTGGCCCATATTGAAATGGGCTAGTTTCTGTTGGTTTTCCTGTCCTTCTTTCTTCAGTCTGTCAGCTTTTACTTTTTGCTGCTGATTGTATGTCGGATTCAACTACTCTTTCTAATGTATTACTCAAGGTGAGTTAAGGGCTCAACCAGAAGAACATGATTGTTAGAATGGTAGCTAAAATAAAATTTGGGGAAGGTGGTTGTCCTCTCTTGGAACAGTGCACATGGAGATGAAATTCACAATGTCTGAAGCAGCTGTTGGTAAGCCTGTGGACTGCCTTGGCACTGAAGGGGTTTCTTTTATGTATAGAAAACACATCACTTAGTGTCTCTGAAATTTCTAATTTAACATATGGGGTCACATCTGTTAAAGGATTATTAGTCTAGAAAGGGAGTAATGTATAATTTATTAAAATAACTCTATGGGGAGATAGCGGACTACATTTAATAAACTGGAATACTTGCTGGCTCTATTGAATGCTCCCAGCGGAATCCCACATTATTTCAATAGAGGGGGCAGATGAAAACAATTGGCCTTTATAGAATGTTTACTGTGTTGTATTACTTAGTGTCTCTTAGCTGAAAAATATTTATGTTAACTGTTTGGTTTAAGCTCTGACTATTGAACTCCTGCTGCTATATAGTTGATATTTACTTCTGAGGAGAACAAGAGTCCATTATTCCTTAGCTGTAGGAGGCAAAAGAAGGGTGGACCATTCTTCTTCCCTCCAATCTGCAGCGATGGCCGGCAGGTAAGAGAATCTTCCCAGAGTAGCCTAGATTGACCTCTTCTTCCAGTACTAGACCTACAAGGTAGACAGTATTAGAGGAAGCAAACTCAGAGGGGCTCCTTTTTGGAATAAATACATTAATGTTCCTCTCTCACAGTGAGAATGCAATGACTCCTACCAGAAGCATTTCCATGGCTGTCTGCTGATTGGGTTTCTCAACAGCAAATAACATGACTCTCTCTTGATATGAAAGTAGATTTATTTCGGACCCCACTGTGAAGCAAAGCAATAGAATACTGTAGGGGTGGAAAAGTTTTCCCTTCTTCCTTTTTAGGTTCTTTGTGTGGTCTAATAATTAAATGGGCATAGGAGAGACTAACAAGAGAAAAAAGCTTAATAACATGTGGACCTTCTGTATACATGGGTTAGACCCTGGAAAACTGAGTAACTCCCCAAAATGACTGAAGCCATCACTTTAAATGCCATCTTCAGCTAAAGGTGAAAAGTGGTGGGGCTGGGGAGTCGGTCATGGGAGCTTAGGAGGAAAACCCAATAAACTAGTGTCCGATTGTTATGCAGACCTTAAGTTCGGGCTTTCTCCATTGGTAAGAGTTTCTGTACATTGAGTCATCCCTCCTTCCTGGGAGGGAAAAATACCGTTAAAGATGGAGAGGGAGACACCCTTCAAAATGGCTATCTCCCTTAAAATGTGAATGTCTCTTACAAAAGGGTAACTTCTACTCAATTTTCAGAGCTTCTCTTGTGCCTACAATGTCTTAAAAATAACCAGCTTAAAATAAACAACATGCCAAAGAGGCATATCTGGGGGTGGCAAAATTTGCACCCCTAAAATAACCTTGCACAATTCACACTTTTAAATGAAAGAGAAAGAACTGCGTGCCCTTGTCCTCCTCCCCTGCCTGTGCCGTGGAGAAGCACTGGTAGATGGTGCAAATGTGGGCTTGCTTTCCTTATACTCAGCGGAAAGAATCCCATCAAAAATCTTGCTTTCCTTATACTCAGCAGAAAAAATCCCATCAAAAACCTGGATTCTTCACGTCTTGAATGTTTTGCTGTATTATTTCCTTCTTTTTCATCATTTGCCTTCACTTATAGATTTACCTCAATGCCAGACAAATTTAGAGATTTTTTTTTTCTTATACTGGAATCTAGCATTGATTTTAAAAAGAAAAGCAAAATGGGCACTTGGGTGGCTCAGTTGGTTAAGCATCTGACTCTTGATTTCAGCTCGAGTCATGATCCTGTGGTTTGTGGTATTCAGCCCCGTGTCAGGCTCCGTTCTGTGAGCACAGAACCTGCTTGGGATTGTCTCTACCCCTTAATCTCTGTCCCTTCCCCACTGTTTCTCTCTTAAAATAAACTTAAAAAAAAAAAAAGAAAAGCAAAATTAACTTCCAATTATAATACAGGAAGATTAAAATATGTAATGGGGTCTCTTAGGTGAACTATTAACATGAATAATATTGCAGTAAAGTATTACGTGATTATTTTAGGTTCAGGCTGCTTTTGACAGAGAGCATGTTTTCTTCAATGTCATATTTTGGTCTTACTCTTCCTTCTGTTAAAATAGTTTTGCTTTTTAGATTATTTTTCATCATATCCCACCTTTGGATACCTATTTAAAAAAGTGGTCTTTTATATTTTATGTGATTCTGCATGGAGACACATAGCAGGGGCTGGGGAACAAGGGAAGTAGAGAGTATCCTTAGTCCTTCATTGACTCAGAAGATACAAACTGGATACCGATATATTGTGGCAAAGTTATTAGTTGCCCAAAATCTCTGTCAAGGAAATGGTTGACTGTAGAGCAAATCTGGTATCATAAAAACAAATAAATGAATAAAAATAATTCCTCAAACCATTTGCTAATAAGGTGTTGGGGATGAGCAAATTTTCCTCTCTCCAAAGTTCCTCCAGCTGGACTAAGAATTAAATTGATATGAGACAGATTACCTGGAGAAAATGTCACTTAGTGTTGCCCGAGCAGGACACACAGAGACATAAAACTCCAAGGACAGTCGGGCAACATGAGGCTTACATGACATCCTGAGCTAAGGAGCTGAGACCTCCAAGGAAGAGATCTGGGGATACAATGAGGAGCAAGGCCATTTGCTGGAAGGTTAGAGGAGATGTTTGGAAAAAAGCCTGCCCTATAAAAGGCACCTTATTATGCAGATAACTTTCTTAAGTAAAAAGGAATCTCTTAATAGCTCTGATGCAGGCTTTCCTTTCCAGTGTAAATTTGGGCAGTCAGGGAGGGGAAAAGACCTTTTCCTGAATCTGCTAGGGTTTGATTGCTTTTAACTCAAAGTAACCTTCATGCCAAAGTGGCCCAACTTGGAGTGGTCTGCCCTTGGCCCCTACAAAGGTATGTTCATGCATGTATCCCATTTAATTAAAGAACAGAATTTTAAGATACATGAAAATAAGGTATTAAAGATGGAAGTCATGATTAATATTGATATTGATGTTTTATGCCCCTTTATGGTTGGTAGATGAGGCTTAGATATTATCCCAATTTCATGGAAGCAAAATTAAGCACGTCACCGAAGAAGGGCAAAATTGAGGTTCAGACTCTGGCCTCCAGACTCTATACACTGTGATTTTCCTACCAAGCCATGGTGTCTGTTCATAATGTGTAAACCCTGGATCTTTGAGACACAAAAGGAAAATGACTGTGGTTATTTACTTTGATCCTTCAAGACAAGTAATACAAAGTTCAGCTTATTCCTTTACACAGTGTAGGGGCCAAGAGCAAGCTGCCCCCAAATGGGCCACTTTGGCATGAAGTTTATTTTGCACTGAAGGCAATTTAGATCTTGTGGCCTCAAGACAAACTTTTGCTTTTCTCCTAACTACATAGAAGAATCTAAATTAGGCGTCTTTCTCAGAATAAGAGTTATTACCAGAGGTAAATTTTATCTGAGTGACCCATCTGTATGGTAGGGCAAACATCTAATGACCAAATATTTGCTCTTCTCATTATTGCCCTGTGAATTGCATTCCATCCTGTGAAGTCTCCGACTCCTGCCCTCTCCTTCTTAATTCAGGATGACATATATGTCTCATTTTGCCTCACTGTCTTTGGAATTTTCATATCTGTGTAGATTCCTTGTATATATGAAGTTAAATTTGATTTTCTCCTGGTCATCAGTTTCATGCCAATCTGATTCTTAGTCCAACCAGAAGGACCTTGAAGGGAACAGGAATTCTTGCTGTATGACAACAACATGATATTTACACTAATATTTAATTTTACTCTGTCATCACTCTCAAAACCCTTAGAAACACCCTAGTTTCTTAACTTTTGGGCCAGCTGCAAGAGATACAGCAAAATGGTCAAAAGCATAGACATTGCAGTCAAGATAACCCCAAGATCCGATCTTGGCTTCTGCTGTTTACAGTTTGCACAGCCTGGGTGAGTCACATATGTCTAGCAGAGTAAGTACTCAGTAAATGTCAACTGTTATTATCAGCAAACAGATTGATAAGGCATTAAGCAGTAACTCAGAACATAAAAGCAAGATGCTTTGTGAACTTATATTCTACTAAAATTAGCTGAATTTTGCAATCTAAGAACTCACTGGTTAGTTGTGTTGGGGAGGAAGAATTTCCTCTGTCCTTCAAGGTCCTTCTAGCTAGAATAAGAATCAAATTTGGCATGAGGCAGGTTAACAGGAGAAAATCAAATTTAATTTTGTACCAATGGGGAATCCATACAGACATGGAAATTGCAGACGTCAGTAGGTCATTTTGAACTAAAGGGTAGGGAAGAAAGGAGTAGGGATCTGGGACTTCCAAGGAAAGGAATGCAATTCAGGAGAAGATGAAAAAGAGTAAATGTTTGGTAAAAAATGTTTGCCATTTGAAACAATGGGAGATACAGACCTTTGATTCAACAGGCCTTGCTAGCTTCCTCCCTCTCTACCTGCCTAGGTAGATAACTTCATATCATCGTAGATAACTTCATATCATGACGTAGTTATCTATGGGGGTAGCTCTCTTCCTGGAGCGAGTCCTCTCACCAGTTTCTTTACAGCAGCCTTCAAGGAGGTAAAGAGCTTTTCCTGAATCTGCTGCGTTTTTATGGCTTTTAACTCGAAAGAATCTTCATGCCAAAATGGCCCATCTTGGGGCAGCCTGTCCTTGGCCCCTGCAGTTGTGCCTAGTATTCCACCATTTGTGTTCTAAATTGCTGAATATACTGAAAAATAAGGATGGAATGAGACATAGGAATTAAATATCAGTGTTCTCTATCATTTTACAGGGAGGATTGGCTTGCATATACCTTGTTTCTTTGTCTTATCTTTTTCTTCTGTCCCCTCCACTGTTGTCCGTTGATACTTTTTGGATTAGACCTTCTTTTTTTAAAGCAAGCTACTCTCAGTTCGTTCTTTTCTTGGTTGCTTATGATTTGTTGGTTTGTTTTTTTTAAATAGCTGATATGCCTAAGTTACAAACTGACATTGTCCTACCCCTTCCAAAATGTCTTGATTCATTCATGCTTACATATGTCTGGAAACATTTCTCAAGGACTTTCTCTGTAGGACAGGCCATGTGCTAAATGCTGGAAATAATTGCAAGTAAGACACAATTCCTTTCTCACATAAATTTACAATCCAGCAAGGATTGGGAAGTCCAGGTAGGAAGAGAGAAAGGGTGAGTGTGCACAAGCTAAGTATACAGCTAACTTAAACACAGCCTGAGAAGTTTACTATTTCTAGAAACTAAATGTCGTATGAGCACAGAAGAGAAGGGTATTTTTTTTTTTTTTTTTGCATGATGAAGTCTTAGATGACTAAATAGAGGAAATGGTCTTGAAACTAGGTCTTGAAAGTTGAAGTGCAGAGTATTGTTTAGTAGAAATAAAGGGAAGTATTTTCCAGACAAAGAAAACACCATGAGAAGAGTCACAGAGGTATCAAAGTTCATGCCCTATTTGAGAGGCTATGTAAAGGAAACATAAAGTGTTTTACGGGTACGGAACAGGAGAGGAAAACAGAGACTGGGGAACAGTTTGTGAAAGGCAGTAAATCTGGCTCAAGGAAGCACAACTGTGAAATAACTCAAGATGGACATGATGTCCCTTGAATAAATGAAGCATTTGAAGGGGGAGGGTTGACTTACTGGGAGAAAGTCTCATTCTTTTTCTCTCTCTGTCTCAGAGTGCAATTGATTGAAGGTCCTTAATTAGCATACACAATTGTATCAAGAGCAAAATGGCAGCCCAGGGCAGGAACAGATACCCTGGCCTTCAGCGTAGCATCCCTTGGCATCTGGAATCTCCTGTCTGGGTCGGGGTAGGGAGTTAACGGTTGTACACTTTTCGTCTTGCATATTTTCAAAAGCCCAACTGTTGCTGTGCCACTGCCATTTTACAGTTGGGGCGTACAGCCTCTCTGAACAAAACTTATACTCCCTGAACATGCACTTTGGCCTTTGCTGGCTCTTAAAGTAGGCTCTGCATCACTAAGGCCAGATCCTCAGATGTGGGCCGAGAGCAAGTCAGTGCCCAGAGTCCCTGAACAATATCTCTGCCTTCAGCTCCCCGTAATAAGAGCGTTCACATAGATGGTACCAAACACTACCATCCAAGCAGAAGGAGATGCTTGGCCTTTCACTTCCAAGAAAAATAACTAATGATGGAGCTGCAAGTCCCCAGTTGTAAATGAATTACAAAACAGATACTCCTTCCTCTGCCCAGAATAATGCTACCACGACTTGGGTATACATGCATTCTAAGTTTCCGCAGGAGGCTTTCCCTTCTGCCTCCCAAGTAGATTAGCACCACTCCTGATCCATCCTTAAACGCATTCCTCTAAAGGTTGATTATCCATTTACATCTTTCTTCTCAATACAACTGTGGCCTCCTTGAGGAAGATTCTGTTGAATTCCCAGCACTGAGCACAGTCCTTGGAACTCAGTGGCATTTTAGCAAATAGTTGAAAGAATGAACCAGTCAGTGAAGAAGGTTGGTCTCCACCCAGAGGCCTTGCTCTGTCTCCATTGTGTTCAAACACTGAAGAACAGCAACATTTTGATGTAGTTCAGCAGTAGTCAAAAAATTTTTTAATGTTTTTTGGTTTGTTTGTTTGTTTGTTTGTTTTAAAGAGTTAGACTGCTTTGAGGGTGGAATGAATGGTAAGAAAGAGAGGTGGGCAATCAGGATTAAAAAAAGTAGTTGGGATATTAAATAGGAAGAATATATAGATGTTATCAAGGGCTTATTAGGTCTGGAGGAACATGTTTTCCTTTTTTTCTTTTTTCTTTTTTTTTTTTTGTACAGGAAGAAGCCTCTAAATTATGGTTGAGTTTGAATTACCTCCCAATAGATTCATGGCAAGGAGGGGTCTCATAATCAGATTCAATTTTATTTTTATTTTTACAAGGATTATATTTTCATGCCCAAATGCTTTTCATACTGTTGTACATATGATAAGAATCCTTGAGAATGGCGTAGCTTGTCTCTTCCTTATGATGTTTCCGTGAAGGCTGTATTGAGACATAATTTACATGTGGTTAAGTCCGAACCGTGTATAATCCAAGTGTGCAGGGATGAGTTTTGGCATATGCATAGACATCTAGATACAGTCCATCTACCACAGTTAAGATACACAATGCTGTAGCCCCCAGATTCTCTTGTACTCTTTGCAGTCAACCCCTTTACCCGTTCCCAGCCTCTGGAATCACTTTCCTGTTTTCTTTCCTTGCAGTTTTCGCATTTCCAAAGTGCTGTATAAAGGGAATCATCCGATCAGTAGCCATTTGAATTTGGCCTCTTTTACTTAACATAATACATTTGAGATGCATTATGCATATTATGGTCCACTATATTACTGTGCCACGGATCGGCCATTGCCCGGTTGACGGACATTTGTTTTTTTCTACTCTTTGGCTGTTACGAACAATGCTGCAGTGAATACACACAGACAAGGCTTTGTGCGGGCGTATGTTTTCATATCTCTTGGCTAGGTGACCAGGATCAAGAGTGCTAAGGTGACATTCTAAGGAATTTCTTTTTTATTTTGTATGTTCAGGGATCCATGGGTGTATTTAAACAGTGGGAGACATGGACAGAAAGATCCTCAGGACAGTGTAGAGCATGGGGACAGACTGGAAGCAGGGAGACCTGTTAGGAAATTGTCTACCATTTGGCAGACGTTGCCATTTACATCACTCTTTTTTAACAGAGTGGGTTTAAAACATAAAATAATACAAAGATTCTGTGTCTGTTTCTCTTGGTGGTCAAATTCTACCCATGCACCATAATATAAAAACATCTTCATTTGTGGACCAAGTGGAAATGAAAAGGGAATCAACATTAATTTTTATATAATCTAAGTATGTATTGCTAGGGCTTTTTTCATACTCTTTATTATTCTTTTATTCTTCTTCTTTTTCTTCTTATTTCTCCTTAACATTTCAACCATGGCATGGCAGGCGAACTAAGACTTTGAAATGCACTTTTTGCCTTCTTAGTGATTTTGGAAGATGGCAGTGATTATTTTTATACAAAGTCTAATACAGCATAAATAGCTTCCTTCTAAACCATTTGTTTTTAAATCCATGTTCAACAAAATTAACAATTCATTCCAGTACCTTCTAGGTCTACTCTGAAACATTATTAACATAATTTCAATCAACTGAAAATTAAAAGCATGGGATTTCTGGGGCGCCTGAGTGGCTCAGTCGGTTAAGCGTCTGACTTCAGCCCAAGTCATGATCTCATGGTTCCTGAGTTCGAGCCCCGCGTTGGACTCTGTGCTGATAGCTCAGAGCCTGGAGCCCGCTTCAGATTCTGTGTCTCCTCTCTCTCTACCCCTCCCCCACTCATGCTCTGTTTCTCTCTGTCTCAAAAATAAATAAACGTTAAAAAAAATTTTGTTAAAGCATGGGATTTCCAAGTTCAAGGAGACCTGAACACCACCAGCCCAAAGGACTCATTTGTAGATGAGAACATTGAGGCCAAAAGCACCCGACAGCCTGACTCCATCGCTGACCATGAACCCTCATTGTAATTCCTCTGGTTTGGCCATGTGCCTCCCCGTAGCAAGAAGGAAGAAATCTGGCTGTGTTTTTTAGATTCGAGAAAATTGCCTTAGGCTTCTTACACATTTAAAAATAAAAATAGCCATGGTAGGACAAGACTTGAATTTCAAAGAGGAGCGAATTAGGAACTCTTACATTTGAAGATATATGAAAAGAAATATGTTCAGGGTTTTAATATTTTGTCTGGTTTTTTTTGTGATGCTATTGAAATATTTTGTCATCGAGATACAGCATAGCTGTTTCACAAGTGTATTATTTTACTGTTGAGTATGTTGGATATCCTGAGCTGCCAGTATATCTTTCTTCTTCTGGATAAGTCTCGTGTTAACTTTATAAAACGGGAGACAGATTTAGGGAAACCAGTGATGCCAGCAGTGACGCCCTCTAGTCAGGTACATGCTGGGCTTTCTTGGTCCCACTGGCATTCTGCCAACAGACACTCTGCAAAACCAAAATGAGCAATTGAGAGACATAAGTCAGTACTGAGAGGACAAGACAGTAACTCACCACTGTGAATTCACATCTCAGTCAAACGTCAGTTTGTTTTCCATATCCTTAGCATATATGCTAATGTGTAGTGACAGGCAGTTGGAAATGCCCTTTATTCCCTATTTTGTCAGTCTCTGCTTTAGCCATTTATGTTTTTTAACAATAGGGGTCCTGAGGGTCCAGGGAGGGGGAAGATGGAATAAACAAATCAAAGAGCGTAACAATTTCTTTTTAATGCACAAGGAATGAAATAAAGGAAAGATGATCAGACCGTCAGGTTTTTTGCTGATGAAGACTGAATTGAAGGGTGGATAGGATAAGCAGGAATAATGGGTTTATTAGTAATAAACCCCAAGAATTAGACATGCCTGCCCACTTCAGGCAGCATGGAACACCCCATGTGGGCTTTTCCCTGTAAGATTGTGGTCAGCTCAGATGTGCTCTTGGGAGGAAGGGAAGGGGTGGGACTGAGTCACACAAGCTTGTCATATCCCCCAGCCCAATGAGCAGATAAGTCACACCACCTCCCCCGTGGGGAGAGGCAAGAGGCTAAGAGGCTTTAGGAAATGTCCTTCCCTTTGGAGACCATTTGAGTGGAAACCATCCTTCCCGCATGGATGAGGGAGGGGAGGCGTCAAGGGACTAACCCTTTTGGAACCTCAGTGACATGCCCGTGAAGGTAAATTCCCTGTGTGTGTGGAAGGCCGGTAGAATAAAAGGAGATACATGTAAAGCACCCAGCATGGAGAGCGGCCCAGGGTGAACGCTAAAAAAAAAAAAAAAAAAAAAAAAAAAAAGTGGAGTGATTCCATTCAGTCTTTGTTTGCACAAATCCACAGGTTCCTTCTTTGCCCTGTCGTATCTGCCATCTCTCACCAGTTTTGTAGTTTGGACGACCGGCTGGATATGGTGTTGTCCTCTGAAAGAGGGCAGAAATGAGAAAGGATAGGTTAGTGAGCAAGAGTACATTCGGTTCTTATGTACTCAGCTTGAGGCATCTGTGTCATAAATCATAGGCACATGGATTTATGACTTTTGTAATGTAAAAGAGGGGCGCCTGGGTGGCTTAGTCCTGTGAGCGTCCGGCTCTTGATTTCAGCTCAGGTCATGATCTTGCAGTTCATGAGATTAAGCCCTAGGTCACGCTCTGTGGTGACAGTGCGGAGCTTGCTTGGGATTCTCTCTCTCTCTCTCTCTCTCTCTCTCTCTCTGCCCCTCCCCTGCTTGTGTTCTCTCTCTCTCAACATAAATAAATAAACATAAAAAATTTTTAAAAAGAAAAGAAATTAACTAGTCAATTTGTAGTTCTGTTTGGAAATTGAACTGTTAAAGAAAGCCCAGTACAGGGCTGAAGACTGACCCTGCAGAGCACAGCATCCCAGGGACCAGCAGAGGGCAGGAGCCACAGAGGAGCTGGGGGTGGGGGGGCGGAAGGGGGGGGCATGCACAGTCCAGAGGAGAACGAGGACAACTAGGAAAGCGGACAATGCAGAACGAAGTCAAGGAGAGGGATCGTGTCAGGAAGGAGGGAAGAGCCAACTGGGCCAGATACTGCAGAGGAGTCAGATGAGATAGGGAGAAAAAGGGACAGATGGATTTGCAGAGAAGGCCCTAGGCATTATCAGATATGGAGCACTTATTGTATGCCAGGCACTGCACTATGTGCTCATGTGCAGCATCCACTTAACTCTCAAAACCGCGACCCCCATTTTACAGATGAGGGAAATAAGAGCCAGAAAAGTTTTGCTACCAACTTGGCTTAGGTCACAGAGCGTGAAAGTCACAGTGTTGGGACTCAGACCCCTGCCACCTGACTCTTAACCACTGAGCTCCCCTTCCTTCCAGAAGACTTGCTTTTGCCCTGTGTTGGGTGAGGCAGCCAGAGCACTGAGTTGAGGAGCCAGGAGTGAGGGGTGAATAAGAAAGGATGGCAGGTAGAAAAGGATAGCCTGAGGTTTGTCTTGGCTTGTGTTGGTTCGCTTTAAGATGATAAAGACTTCAGCATTATTAACTGACAGGAGATGCTTGGAATAGAGCCAGCGAGTGAAGAGACAGCTAGGAGATGTAGAAGGCTGAGGACAGGTGTGTGTGCGGAGGGGAGGGATCTTGAAAAGGAGAGCTCCTCCTCTGTGACAGGAGAGAGCAGAAGCAATTGGATGTGCAGGTTCAGTGTCAGAACATTAAAGAAGTTCTCTTCTGATTGTTCTCATTCTATCTCTCTCTCCACCTCCGCCCCCCTCCCCTGTCCCACTACCAACCCCCTTCTCTATCTGGAACATCCCACTTACCCTTCAAGGCCCCGCCCTTGTCACTCTCCTGAGCCCACAGGATGGACCATGCGGCATCCATCTGCCCCACAGACATGGTTAGGTGTGCACCAGCGGGACCCGCCCGCCACCTGCTGGATGTGACTTCATGCTCAGTGAGCGTGGATCAATTCAGTTTGCGTTCGCGACATGGTGCCCCTCTGCAGGAGTTTATGGTTTGGAAAAGGACTAAGTACACAAATGGTTATGATACAAGTCAGATGGGGGGTGGCTGGAAAGCTCAGTCAGTGACGTGTCCAGCTCTTGATCTCGGCTCAGGTCTTGATCTCAGGGTCATGAGATCGAGCGCCATGTTGGGCTCCACGCTGGGCATGAAGTTTAAAAAAAAAAAAGAAAAAGAATCTTAATACAAGTCATGGGAGAAGGACCATGAAAGAGATATGCAGGGTGCTGTGGACTTTAATCCAGGGGGGGAATGAGGTGAGGGAGGCAGAACTGAGCACTTTTGTGAATGACATCTGGGGAAACTTTATGAAGAGTGTAGTTTTGAGCTGGTTGTTGAAGGATGAGCATATTTTCAACTGACAAAGGTAAAGAGTAGACCATTGTACTTAGAGAAAGTAGGATCAGAAATGCCACAGAGCTCATTTGGGGGAACCCAGAATGGTCCTGTTTGGCTGAAGTATGGAATATAGCTGGAGTGGTCTCCATGATGCAACGGAATGAGCACTAGACTATGAAATTCTGTTAGAGTTGACTCCCTTGAGATTTCCCATTGACTTTCCCATTTTTATCTTTATCTGATCAGAAGCATTGTAGAAATATGCAAAAGTTATGTTAAGCAGTCTTTTGCTCTCGCCAAAAACTTGATAATAAAAGTTTATAAATCACACCTACCATTTTTATTAGCCCAGGATGCCTTGTGAGTTTCGGGATACCAGTACCCAGCCAGTCTCCCAGGACCGCCTGTGAACATGAGGGCGGTGGCATCTCCCTTGGCAGCTACTGACTGTCATACAGGGATGGGGGTGGGAAGAGGTGAGCCGGGAGTGTGTTTATTCCTGCAGCTATTGGTTTCTTATTCCTTGTAAATCACTATTCTTAATAATGATTTCTAGACCAAAAAAATACAAAATAAAACCTCTTTTTTCTTTCAGTTAAGAAAAAGAAGCCTAAACTATTAAATAAATTTGATAAGACTATTAAAGCTGAACTTGATGCTGCAGAAAAACTTCGTAAAAGGGTATGTTGATGTTTTTGTCTGGTGGAGAAATGTGCAATGAAAATAAATTCAGGCATTACTCTTGAATTGTTAAAATAATAATAATAATAATAATAATAGAAACAGCCCTTGAACAGAGTGGATTTTTCCCCACGAACATCAGCATTCCACGTGAATCAAGTAGAAAGAAGAATCACAGCTGTACAGCCAAATAGAGGTAGAACTAACATTTAGGTCAGCTAACTTGAGGTCAGCCTCCCTCCACCACTTGCTAGTTGTATGGCTTTGGACAAAACACTTGGCCATTCTGAGCCTCAGTTTCCTTATTTCAAAAAATGAGAATAATAAGTACTCTTCCTAAAAGTTTTTAATTGTATACATCTCAGTGCAAAAAGAAAAAGTAAATTAGTCCAGTACTCTTTGGTTTTATTACTGTTGGGTGAAATGACATTGGGTTTAACATTCTTCTCACTTGGGGTTAATCCCATGCACCTGCAATTTTCAGGGAGACTGTTATATGTTTTGTGTTGTTATCAGTTAATTTGAAATATTACTTGCATTTGCTTCTTGATACTGCAGTTAAAAAAGAAGCTGACACTAGACTGAAGTTACTTGTTCTCTTAGTCATATTCTTCATCTAATTATTAGGTCAAACACTTACGATATTGCATTTAATAACACCTTCACTTAATCATCTACTTGTTTGCCATGAAATTGCTCTTTCTCTACTCCATACATAAATTAGACTTTGTGTAATGATCATTAGTTTTCCTGTAAATGCTTTTTTATCAAGTAGACATTGGCTGCAAAAATGGGATGGGGGATTGTAAGAAAATAAGCAATGACAAAGGCACACAAGTTAGGATCTGAAGTGGGACAAGAATGTGCTTCCCACATATTTATCAGAAAGGTACCAGTAAGCACAGAGACTTCTGTAACTAGCATTACACAAGGTTCCCAAGCCAAGGCAGGCTTACCATCCTCGGCAGCCTATAAACATGTAGTCACGCCAAAGAATATGGCAGCAAAGTTGTTGTTCGCTGCCCTTAAATGTAACCACTGGGATGATTTCTGAGTCTGTCTTGCATAGCTTTACAAAAGGAAGCCATCTACTATTTCTGGGAATTTTGCATTTCTTAATAGAAATGAAGTAGGAATCTTCTTTTTCTGTCACTTTCTTTGGCATCCTCCACTTGCTCTTTATTAAATGCCATGTGTGAAAATGTAGGGTGCCTATTTCACAGGTGACTTTTGGGATAAAGGACAAATGAACAACTTTAGAGAAAGATTTTAATGTAATTCTAATGAATAGTAAAGAGCTCAGTTACCAAGGGGCAGATAAGTCAATGGAACATAAAAGTGCTGGAACAGTCCATGGGGTGTTCTCTGGTTCTCGCTTATTTGGAGAAATTACCATTCATTCCTCAAGAAGCACCCTGAATTTCTAACAGTCTAAATAAAGGAGGAAGAAGTAGCTATAGTTCTTGCTTCTGAAATAGCAGGGAGCCATACTATTGGCTGAATTAGCATGATTTTTTAAGGTTATTTTTATGGCTGATATTTTCAAATGATGCGATTTGCCATCCCAGGATAACCCGTGCTGAGGTGTGTCCTCGACAGAGGAGGTCGTCTAGCTTTCAGTACTATGCTACACGAAAGTGTGAGGTCACTTTATTTTTTCCATCCAGACTATATAGATCAGATCGTATTTCAGTCATCTGTTTTCCAGAAGTAGTATGTATTGCTTAAAACTCTTCCTCACCCCTAGAAAAAAGGATTTGAAGTGATGTACTAAAAGATTTCTTTTATTTGCTGGTGTCATTTATTATTATTGTATTTTAAGTGAAAAAAGAGAAGGAGAATGGAAAATGTAATAAGGCCAGAGTAAGGCCAACACATCAGAGTTTTCATCGCAGGCTCTAAATGGTGCTTGGGATGAAGGAAGTACACGGTAGGCAGAACTCAAGGGGAACAGCATCGTCCTGTAAGATTGATGGTGTTCATCAGAGCCACTGTCCTCTACCACGTCCAGAGAGAAACGTTCTGCTGTGGATCTTCATAAAGAGTACACTGATGGATGGCACACATCACACCTGCAGATTCTACAGTACGCCGGTGGGGGGGTGTCCTAATGTCCTTCAGCACGGCCCACTGGCCTCATGCCAACACAGCAGGGCCCAAGTACGTATCTCTCCCACGAACTGTCTTGGTCCTAGGAGAAAATGTAAGCTGTGTTGAAAGGTGATTTTTAGGCAGTTCTTCACAGGCATCGTATCTTGCTTGTGAGTGTGTAAATAAGAATTGCATAATCGTTTTAGGAGCTATGTTGTCTAGTAAGATTCTGGGGAAGGTTGTCTAGTAAGACTCTGGGGAAGGGAAATTCCTTCAGACCCAAAGCAAACACATTGACTTTGTCAGCCAGCTGAGGTAAGAGCAGGGCTGACATTCCCCTTAGCAAGGCGACACGGTCTCTGTCTGAAGGCGATCAGAAGGATGCCTAGGTCAGGCCAAAATATTCCATTATTTTTATAACCTTGATGGTCAACTAAGGGAGTGTCTAGGAGGAACAAAATACTTTAGCAAATTTGTTACAAATATTGTTATTCCTATGTTTTGAACCGTAATGGTGTGGTTAGCATGATTTTCACAAAAATAGCCTCAACATGTGCAAGTTGAGTTACATAATGCAGACAGTAAAGCTAAGAATAGTGCCCCCAAGAGATATCCACGTCCTAATCCCTGGATCCTGTAAGATCCTTTGTATCTAGAAAAAGGGTCTTTGCAGATATGATTACATTAAGGATCTTGAAATGGGTAGATTATTCTGGGTTATCTTGTTGGGCCCCAAATGCAACCACATGTTTATAAGAGAAAGGCAGAGGGAGATTGGATACAGACGAAATAGGAGACAGGGAGGAGAAGGCAGTGTGAAAACCGAAGTAGAGATTGGAGTAATGCATCCACGGGCAGGAAAGGCTGTCGGGAGGCATGGAACAGATTGTCCCCCAGAGCCTCTGGAGGAAACGTGGCTCTGGCAACATCTCGATTTCAGCCCAGTGGAACTAATTTCAGACTTCTGTTCTCCACAGTGCTGAGGAATAAATTTCTGTTGTTTCCGGTAATTTGTTACAGCAGCTATAGAAAACTAATCCAGATTTTGGTGCCGGGCAGTGGGGTACTCCTGTAGCAAATCCTTAAACATGTGAAAGTGGCTTTGGAGAATTGGGTTAGGGGTAGAGGCCAAAAGAATTTTGCGATGCATGAGGGCGAAAACCTGGATTGCCTTAAGCAGACTGTTCGTAGAAATATGGATGTGAAAACTACTTCTGGTGAGGACTCAGAAGAAGTGAGGAGCACTGTAGAGAAAGGTTTATTGATCATCTTCGAGAATACACATATCGTTGCAAACAGAATGTTGATAGAAACAGAGATGTTAAAGGCGCTTCTTTCTGGCCAGAGCCCAGAAGGAAGTGAGGAACTGGAGATTGTTCCTCTGAAACTGGAGAAAAGGCATTCCTCACTACAGAGTAGCAGAACACTCACGTGAATTGTATCTTACAGGCCCCGGGCAAAGCAAAACGTGTAAGCGATGAACTTGGATATTTAGCTGAGGAGATTTCCAAGCCAAGTGTTGAGGATGTGCCTTGGTTTCTTTTTTGCTGCTTCTCATAAAATACGAGAGGGATGTGATAATTAAGGAAGGAACTGTTAGAGAAAAAAGAGCCAGGACATGATAGTTTGGGGAGGTTTCTTAGTCAATCCAGATTGCAGAAGATGCTACAAGTAGGAAGTTCATTGTTGAGAAAGAGTAGTCTGGAGAGAAGGCCAAGGGCATGCTGGCCATCGTTTTCCTGAAAGGAATGGATGTGTGGCTCTTAGATCTACTCAACCATCCAGCAGAAGCTGGGAATAGAAATGGGATCATCCTGGAAAGGTCTGTGTCAGTGACTCTTATCTAACGGCACAATCCCCGTGTCATACACAAAAGATCCACGGGGTTTTTGAGAATCTTATACCAAGAGAAGGACTGCCTCCTTGGCCTGAAAGAGACAGAAGACAAACTGAAAGAAGGCTGGCAGATTCCCGAAATCCTACAGGCAAGAAATAGGCGGATTACACGAATCCCCCTTTCAATAGAAAGGAAAGAGATCTCCAGGGGCAGAGTCTTGGACCCGGAGGCCAGAGACAAGGGCTTTGAAGCCAGAGCTGGGGACCCAGAAGGCAGAGCCTCAAGCCACAAACTTTCAGACCTAAGAATCTACCTGCCTGCAATTTGAAAGTGCTTGAAATCAGTGAATCCTTTCTTCTTCTAATACAGGGCAGTTAGAAGAGAATCACACAGAAAAAGATATTTAACATGAATTCATCCTTTAAAAGTGGGTGGGGGGAGGGATGAATAGGAGAAAACCTGAGGATTTTTAGGGCAGTGAAACTAGTCTGTATGATACTATAATGGTGGATACAGCCAGTAGACATTTGTTCAAACGCACAGAATATACAACAGTGAGCGTGAACCCTAACATCGACTATGGACTTTGGGCGCTTTTGATATGGTGGGTTCACCAGTTGTAACAAATGTACCACTGAGGTACAGGATGTTAATCATGGGGGAGGTAGTGGATATATGAAAAACCTGTACTTTCACTCAGTTTTGCCATGAGCCTAAAACTACTCTTAAAAAATAAAATCTTAAAGAACCTAATGTGAGAGGACAGCATATTTTAAAAAGCAATACAGTCATTTCTGACAATGAATGTAATGCGGAGTATGTGTTCCTGGCTTGATTTCTCTCCCACCAAGTCCTTGTTGGTGGCACTGACCTGCCTGTCTGTCAGGTCAGAGGCGTCTCTGGGACGGGCCCCGTTACCTTGTGTGGCACACACATTCCCCACACACCACATGCTCTGTGCGGTGTCTGCCAGCACTTCCTGTCTGTTACCAGACTCAACCATAACAGCATCCCCACAGGGCAGTTAAGTACCCTCATCCCCATTTCAATAGGCAAGGCACCAGAGGGAGAGTCATAAGTAACTTGCCATAAGTCATACACCTTACAAGTGGTGGAGACCAGTCAGTCTGGCTCTGGAGCCGGCACTCGGAGCCACCCCACTATGCGTATATTTCCCACCAACCCCTCACCACCACTTATGGGCATGTGAGAGGAAACGAAGGCCTCTCTCTTCGAGAATGTCTACCTAAAGAAATGATCTTATATACCTTTAATGTGGACGTTGCCTGACCCTTCTCTATTTAGTCAAGACTGTCAGAAGTCCGTGTGAATAACAGCTGGGTAGTAAGTACAGTTGGCTTTGCACAGCCACATAGGAGAGGTAAACTTTGTTGTGTGGAAACTCACTCAATGGACGTCAAAACATATAAACCACACAAGCTTCCGTTTATATGAGGAATGCATGGGTTCACCAATTTATAGGGACCCGAAGTGTCTGCAAAAGTTCATCTCAGAAAATCTGTCTCTATCCCATTGTTCCCAATATCCTCGACCTGCGTCCATCCATTGGAAACCAGGAGACATTTGTTCCACCCCGTGGAATGGCCGTGGATGGAGGGTGGTGGGGAAAGGACTCCTCACCCTCTGTTTTTTCTTCTCCTGGGGTGGTGGTCAGAGACCTGTCACAGGGGCTCAGACCATCTTCATAAGGGTCCATGTGCGCTCTGGGGAGGGGTCACATGACACAGTGAGTGAGTTTTCCCAGTCAACCAAGTGAGCCAAATCAATCCTGATGTGCCGGGGGTGACAGGTACCCTTGCCAGGTGGCCTTCTCAGCCTGCAGGTTTATTTTCCACCCCAACAGGAGCTTGAGACTTCTCACTGCAGATCCCAAGACATTCCAGCTGCCTGCAGTATTCCCCCCCACCGCAACTTAAAACCTAAATATTTTCTTCAAGAATATAGTCAGTGATTTTGTAATGGTGTTGTCTGGTGACAGATGGTCGCTATACTTGTGAGCATAGCATAACGTGGAGTTTGTTGAATCGCTGTGTTGTACACCTGAAACTAATGTAACATTTTGTGTCAACTATACTTCAGGTAAATAGAAAATGAAAAACTAATGCCTATAGGAACTATGCATAGAGAGAGAAAATGCAGTTGTTTTTTTATTTTTACAAAGACTTATAGTACATCATTTGCCAGGTTTCTGTTTTAAAATATATATATATATATATAAATAAAATAAATATATATATATATATATATATTTACATTCATTTTTACTTGTTCGGTTGCCATACTTGTTAGTGTTTTAAAAATCTTTGGTAAAACTGTCTTTAGACTCAGCATGGAGTCCAGGCAATTTTGACAACATCAGTTGGTGAATATTAAAAAACCATATTGAGGGCGCCTGGGTGACTCAGTTGGTAGAGCATCTGACCCTTGATCTCGGGGTCATGAGTTCAAGCCCCACACTGGGCGTGGGACCTATTTAACAAATATATATTAAATAACATTATGCATCTGAACTTATTTCATTTATGTACCTGCCTCTTCCTAACAGGGAAAAATTGAGGAAGCATTGAGTGCATTCCAAGAACTAGTTCGCAAATACCCTCAGAGTCCACGGGCGAGATATGGAAAGGCACAGGTATTCGAAAACCCTCTTCCATAGAAAATGTTTTCAGTGTTTGTGTTCTGTGTAATGGATTTTTCACTGCCCACCATTTGCACTTCTCTTTTCTCTTCTAACTTATGTACAGAATCCATTTTTCATGCGTATGTGTGAAGTCAAGCAAAAAAAAAAATACTGTTGTAAATAAGACAATTAACTTGCTATCGTGGCCCAGTGAATTTAGTAACATTTTCCTGTCCTCCCTCCATCGGACTTCTGTCTGGTTTTGAAAAGAAGATCAAGAAGAACGCTTTCGTCATCAGTTTCCCATTACTGTCATGCCCCATTCCACAGAATTTTCACTGGAAGCTCCTCAGAGCTTTTAGAACCTCAGCTTTGTAACTAGAGGCTGCAAGTGTGCTTAGGAAAGACGTGAAGATATAAAGTGGAACGTACTGTGTTTCCTCTGTGGTTTCTTTCCACGGACTCCTTTCTTACCAGCTCCCTTCTCCCCGTCTCCGCCCCTTCGTCTCCTTTCTTCTCTGACTTTCCCCATCTTCCAGCTATTCATTTTGTGAAGCTTGTCCACACTCATCTGTAATTGCATAAACCCACCGTGTACCACATGCTCTTTTAGACCCTGGGGTTATCGTAATGAACACTCTAGACGTCTCTGTCCTTGTGGGTCTTGTATTCCCGTGGAAGGTATTTTAAAAGCTACCTAGCCAAAAATTACTTAGAGAAAGCCCACTATATGCCAGGCCCCGTTCTAGGCACTGCTCATGGACCCGTCAGCAAAACACACATGGCTGTCATTGTAATGGCTAAGCCTGGGACAAAATAAGATATATGTATTTGTTCATGATCAGGGCTAAGGAGAACCTAAAAAAGAAATACAGCCATTGGATGTATGAAGGAGTTGATATGCTGGATACGGTGTCAGGGAAAAGTCTACCCAGGAGGTGATATTTGGGCAAGGCCCTGAATAAATATATAAAGAAATATATATTTAAGGATATTAAAAGTATCAAACATAAATACATTAGATCATCTTATATAATATATATCACAAGGAAAAGAAGAGCATACCTATTAAGATTTTTTGGCTGCAGGTAATATGAGGATGAAGGGCAGACAGCACTTTAGATAAGTTGATCGGAAAAGGTGACAAGTGGCTGAAATGTGACAAGGACACTGAGGGAGCTGGGCAGGTCGAGGGAACACCTAGACCAACAAGGGAAGTGATGTTGGCAGAAGTAGCCCCAGAACAGAACGAAGGGCAAGCTGAGAGGGTGAAGTGACACAGGAGGCCAGGGTCTCACGGACAGTGTTCTCTGTGCCCCGGGTTTATGCATGGACTTGGCCATCTTGTTTTTTCTTAAAGATTGTTTTGGCTCCTGGTTGGGGAACAGATTAAGGGGGCAAAAGTAGAAGCAAGAAGCATAGGACGCTATTCCAGGTATACTCAAGGGACTGTGGCATGGACTGTGGTCATGGCCATGGAGATGGGCCAGTGGCTGGGGAGGGCTTAATGTTGGCTTAGGTGTACAGGTCAGAGGAAGACAAGACTTGAGACCTGGATTTTCAGTTCAGCCAGATGAGGAGAGAGAGGGCTGGTTACTCAGGGCAAACTGGGAGAGGAACAGATTGGGGGAGGTCTGAAGTCAAGAATTCGCTTTTCATCTGGTAAACATTGTGATGCCTGTTGGACGTTCCACTGGACATGTCAAAGAGACATTGAATTTATGATGTCTGGAATTCAGGATAAAAGCCAGGGCTGATACACAATGTGTCAAGCAGTGAAACTCCCGCAGCCCTGTGATGGGATGAGCTTCTCAGCCCTACTGGGATACAATAGGTGCAGAGCTACCAAAATTTTCCAGACCAAGGAGAACCTGACAACACCCCTTTGGAGGGGGTCAGTGCAGTGACTTATGGCACTCACATGGGAACTAACACTTCCGCGGATAAAACAAATAGGTCTTGCTTTGAACTAAAGGTGGCGACCACTTGAGGTCCAGATGCTCAAATTCTTATATCTTTCTATTGAAAACTTACTTATTAAATTTTAATAAATTAATTTTGTGAAAAATTAATGCAAAGAAGTTCCTCCTATCCATGGTACAGACCCAGGGTAGCAGACAGCAGTTATATCATTTTTGTAAATTAATTTGGTCAGTAATCCTCCAGAATTGCTAAATTCATTGCTGTTAAGCAAGAGAGAATGTGTTTGTTACCAAAAGATTATGCCTGTTCAAATAAGTGATATGCTTTTCTACTCATATTGACAGTCATTTGATTAGGATTAGGAAAGTGTATTAACTAGAGACAATAATGATGGATACACATGCTAATTTAATTATGGCAAAAGTTCTTTGTGCTTTTTTTTCTTCCTACCTGACAGTGATTGTGGGTGCCAGAGTCTAACTAAATAAATGCAGTACTTTTGCACATGTGATTGCTGGATTCCTATCTTTATTTAACAGTAGGAATTTGGGATTTAGGCCTCAGGCAATATTTTTTAATCTCTAAACTATTATGCTACAAGGCATTATTGATATTAGTGTTAATATGGCATCAAGCAAAACTTAGCCGTGATAAATTAAATTTTAATAGAGGAATTTAAAAAAAATGCATAGGAGTTTTAAAAACAAGAATTTGAAAGAAGATGGATTCCATAGAGAGGAATAAATGATGACTTTTTTGTTCTTTGTTAGCAAATTAAACAATTATGTGGGACTATCCCAACAAATTTTGTTTTAAATTCAGCAACGTTAAGTTAAATACAGACTACGATATCCATCGTTTCTGAAGCGGCACTGATATTATGTTATCCTTTGGATCACCGTGAAAATCAATTTTGACCAAGTTCCCTGAACATCTATACAAAATGTTAAATTATAAACTCAACTCACTTTATTATCTTTCACAAACCATTAATGCCTCCGAGGCAGAAAATGACACATTTCCTGGGAAGTTGGGATGGTTGAATTATTTCAGGTCAACAAAAGGCTTTGTGATGTTAACACCCTAGAACAAATGTTGTTTCTGCCCAAATCACTTTATGTACAGATGCTAAGCTGATAGCAATTAATCTGTACAATTTTGATTTTCAAAGCAGTCTGTTAGTTTCATTCAAGAGATTTTAAGAACTGTATGCCACTTTAATACTGATGTTTTCCCAATTCTGGAAGTTGTCACTTGTTTTTACCTCAGTAAAATGAAGGAACTTGGAATAGGCGGAGGAGAGGGAACAAGGTATGTAAATGTTATCATCTTCCTGTCTTTTCAGACTGAGTTTAGTTAGACATTTATTCCAATTTCTATAAAGAAGGATTACCTTGGTAGACATTTCTCTTTCCACTAACCTTGAAGAGACGCTCCGGATCCAGGATCTATTTGGTAGCTTGAAGAGGCTGAACTACATACATCGTCTCAAAAGGGCTCCTCAGCTCCAGGACTCTGTCATTCTGGAAGTCATCCGTGAATGATCATGTTCTGGGGAGTTAACTCATCATAGCCAAACTCACAAGAACCTGATGCATAAACAGAAAAGCCAGCCTATGACTATACCGAAGGCCATAGGGGCAGGATGCCCAGTAGGGGTCATTGACATTGGACTTTCTCACCTGGTAGATAAGTCTGTAATGGAGACAGACCATTTACAGATATGAACAGATAGATAGCAGTACATTCTGAAGCTCTTTTCTATCGAGCAAGGGTGAATTGCACCTTTTTAATCCAGAGATTTTTGTCCCGTCAACTTTCCTTTATCATAAATCTGTCCACTTCTCTCTGTCTCTGCTGCTTCATTCCAGTCCTCATCATTTTGGGACAGTTACCTAATCAGTACACAGAACAGGTTATTTCTTCGGTGTGTTATTTTCTGAAAAGTTCTCCACAGATATTTTATCAATTTATGCTGATTCTTACTAGTTTTTGGTTTGGGATGGAGGAGGGGTGGATCATTTTCTTGCCACGTCCCCAAACCGTGGACTTGTGTTTCACTTTGGCTCTTCAGGCAACCGTATTCTGACTGCAGCACAAGCTTTATTTAGAGAAGGTAAACGTGTTACATAGGATATTCTGAGAAAACACTTGATAGGCTACTTTTAGCCTCCAACTGGTATCATTTTTCCTCAAATGGTAATCTTCAAATTACAGTGTACTAAATCGGATGGGAATTTAGCTACCATTTTACACATTCTCCTCTTCATCTCTCTCATATTTCACTCCCCATTCTCAGTCTCCGGCGAAGAATGTTGCTTATATCACTAAGAAAATGGCAGTATCCAAAGAGAACTTCTGCACGATCCCACTACAGCACTAACAGCCTCCCTTCGCCTCCTGCCATATGTTCTGCCTTCCCTCCTGTTCGCATGGATGAACTGGTCCCCTTCCCCAACCTCTCCCACCTGCTGAAGGACATCATTCTGATTTTTGTGTTTCCCACGTCATCACATTTTCCCTCTCTACCAACTCGTTGGTATCAGCTTAGAAGCATGCTGTAATATTTGCCGTTGTTTAAAAACAAAAAAAAAAATCTCTCCTTGGTCTCCACATTCCTCTCCACTTCCTGGCCCATTTCCCACGTCCCTTTAAAGGCCGTGTGCACCTCCTTTCCTCCTGGTTTCCTCTGATCCTGCTCCATTCTGTTAGGGGTCCCATGAAAATGCTCTTACCAGGCTCATCAGAGGTGTCACCTTGCCCAATCCAGCAGCATGACCAAGATGCCCAACCTGAGGGCCACTTCTAGCATGATTGATCACTCCCTCTTGACATCTTTTGTCACTCGTCACTTTTTTGTTGTTATTTCCTGTGCTTTTTGCGGGTCCTCCCTGTCTTTCTGACCTCTCTCCTGAACCCCAGACTCATATATGTACCTCCCTATCCAGTATCTCCATTTGGGTGCCTAATCGGTGTAGAGTTTAATAGGTCCAAAACAGAACTGCTGATTCCGAATGCCTGCAAACCTGTCTGTGCCCTTTCCTCCCCTTTCCAGAGGACGGCGGTTCCATCTGGTAGTTGCTCCAGCCAGCACCCTTGAGTTCATCCTTGACTTCTCGCCCTCCCTTTCTGTCACATTCAGACCGTCTGCAGATCTGTTGGCTCTGACCTTCAAAATGTATCTATGATCCAACTATCTCCCACCACCTTCGTCCAACCTGTCATCATCCCCCCTTGTCTGGGTTCCTGCCCGAGCATCCTAACTGGCCTCTCTACCACCCATTCAGTCTGCCGTCCATACCACTGCCCCTGTGGGCCTTTTGACACATATGTCAGATCATGTCAAAAACCCCTGGTGTTGGGGTGCGGCAGTGGCCCAGTTGGTTAAATGTCCGGCTCTTGATTTCAGCTCAGGTCATGATCTCACAGTTCGTGGGATCGAGTCCCGCACTGAGCTCTGCTGACAGGGTGGAGCCTGCTTGAGATTCTCTCAATACCACTGCCCCTGTGGGCCTTTCGACACATACGTCCGATCATGTCAAAAACCCCTGGTGTTGGGGTGCAGCGGTGGCCCAGTTGGTTAAGTGTCCGGCTCTTGATTTCAGCTCAGGTCATGATCTCACAGTTCGTGGGATTGAGTCCCACACTGGGCTCTGCTGACAGGGTGGAGCCTGCTTGAGATTCTCTCTCTCTCTCTCTCTCTTTCTCTCTCTCTCTCTCTCTCTCTGTCTCTCTCTCTGCCCCTCCCCCTGCTCATGTGCGCTCTCTCTCTCTCTCAAAAAGATAAACATTAAAAGGAACCCACAACAACCCTGGTGCCTTTCCATCTCATGTGGACGTAGTGAAGTGGTATTGGCAATAGTTTAGCAGGTTCTTCATTACCTGACCATCACCCTTCCACCTCCTGGCCCCTGCACCAGCCTTTCCTCTACCTGTCACTTCTCACTCAGGGCCTTGCTCTTGCTGTTTTCTCTACCTTGGAATGTTCTTCCTCCGGATATCCTCATGCCTCACACCCTCACTTCTTTCAGGCCATCCCCACTCCTCCTGCCTAAACTAATTCTTCCCCACCATACCAGTGCCTGCTTCATTGTTGCCCAGGGCATTAATGGCCACCAGGCACATGGTACTTTGATTTGTATATTGGCTTTTTCTTCATAGTGAAGCAGAATGAGAAAAGGGCTTTGCTTTGTTATTTTGCCTGCCAAGTGGCTCCGGATAATAGTTGTTGAATGAATGACCGAACACACAAACAAACTACTGAGAGAACAGGAAGTATGGACTGGAGCCCCGACTGTGTAATGTTAATGTATAACATGATGCAGATCTCCATCTCCATCAGCCCAGCATGTATTAATTCCTCTTGCTCTTACGGTATTTTTTCTCCTCTGTAGCTTGATAGCTAACTGGTCTTCATGTTATTTAGATAGCATGTTGTGTTACTTTTTTGGTTTGCTTTCTAGTCACTTGATAAGGAGGAAACTTTAATCTGTCTCAGATTGCTTTTAATGCATGTCCAGAAATTAACTTTATGTGCATATTTTGGGTGATTACAAATATAGCTTGTCATGGGACATTTATCCAGTGTCGGGACTTCCTCTAGTGTGAAGACGATCTTGCCGAGAAAAGAAGGAGCAATGAGGTGCTTCGTGGGGCCATCGAAACCTACCAGGAGGTGGCCAGCCTGCCCGATGTCCCCACAGACTTGCTGAAGCTGACCTTGAAGCGACGCTCAGACAGACAGCAATTTCTGGGTAAGATGCAATAAGACTTCATTCAACAGCAGATGCTGGATAGAAAATCAGTATACTCTTAGAAGAGCTTAGTTACCTGGAAGGGAACCTCAGTTTCATAACTGATTTCAGGTAATTTATCTGAATGTGTCCCAGACAGAACTGGCAGTCCTAACCTTAATACTTAGAAAGATGCAGATAGTATTTTACCACCTTCCCCCCCCCCACGACTTCCCCTACCCCATTTTAAAGCTAGGCAGATGGGAGGTTGGATAATTTGCCTAAAGAATCATAGCTAATACATTAATAGATCTGGAATCAAAAACTCTTCCTGCAGTGCCAAACTCTTTTCTCTCTTAACTATAACAAATTGATTCCAAGAGGTTGAAGTTATCAGTGCAACAGTTTTTATAGAGGGAATATTAGGAGTTCCAGGCACTAAAACTTTTGCCAGTAAAGTTTGACTCCATCCTAAGGAAAATGACAGGGGAAAAAAACTTCTTAAAACCACTAAGTAAATTTGTAAATGCTTTGAAAAGAGCAGCATAAAGCATCCTCTCTGACCCAGGTTCCCATGCCAAAGACACATACGACTAGCTCTAACCTAACTTCATTATAACCAGGCTTATGAGTCTCTCCCACCTAACTTGTCATCAGTAAACCAGATGGAAGAATCTAGGCCACGTGTAACTGCTCAGTGGGTGCTAGTGGCTGGGTAAGTTACATGAACAATTATTGATGTCACTAGGAGAGGCTCATATAAGTAATATTGGAAGCCAGCTGACCCTGTTAATCAGATAGGAACGGAACCCCAAGTTATGATTAGAAACTAGAAGATCCATTAGAAGGTCCATTAGACTTATATTCAAAAGAGCCAGCCCAGAAGAAGAAAAGCATATAGCACCCATACAGGATGGAAAAGGCAAGGGAGACACTTGCCTTAGGCACAAAATCAGTATTACTGAGTTTTCCTCTTGCCTCAGTCTCCAGTATGGTTCTGTTAGGCACTATTCACTTCATCTGTCCTTAAAATGTTGATATTTTGTTCATTGTGGATTTTTTTACGTTGATTTTGATTTTTAGAAAGAATGCATAGAAGTATCATTCATCTTGATTACGGAATTTTTGGCAGCCTCTTCAACTTTGCTTTGAGTACCTCACTTGCTTCACCTTGTTTCTGGCCCCAACAGAAAAAGACTGACTATGAAAAAATCTAACCCCTTCTGCAGCCATCCTTTAATACTTGAATATTCTAGTCTTTTTTCCCAAATGAGAATCAGGCAAGTTCATGAGAGGAGGCTCTGTGAGGAGAAGATTATAGGGAGAAGATGTTGTTGAAGGTGACAAGGTGGTGAAGTTTACTCACAGTAGAACAGGGTCGCATGAGATGCAGAGTCAAAGGAACAGAGATCGCAGCTGGAGGGATTTTCCTTCTGGACTCCTGCAGTGGTTAACAGGGGAAGTGTAGGAACAGAAGAAACATATTGGGCAGGTAGAGAGGAAGGGAAAGGTAGAGTCAGATTTGGTAGTGAGGGAATGAATAGCTGAGCAAACCCATCCAAGATCGGCCAGTAAGGGGGAGAAGGCTATGGGATAAGCTGGCGATGTTTTATGCCAAAGGGGTTAACTGTTAGCAGGACACACAACTGCATTAGCTTGATGTCCTATCATCATACTCCTGGCTGCTACTTCATGTGTGGGCAACTGAGCCCTTTAGGCAATTAATTTTGTCATGTATACTAGCCTTGTTTTGCACATTTTCCCAGATTCGATTTATTTCTAACTGTGGGGAGGAGTAATGACAGTGGGCCCCAGAAAGTTTAAATTTCCCTCAGATAGCCTTAAAAATCAACCAAAGCCAGGGTTTTCATGATTCCTGTTGTGCATAGTATCCTGTCATCCACCAGAGGGTCCCATAATACCAGATGATGCCTCCTTTGCTCCACGATTAGGTCATTCATCACCTGGAGATGAGAACACTCTTAGCTGGAAACAGCACAGCAGCGTACCTCAGTGCCTTTCAAGTTTCATACAGGCTGCTGGACTCGACATCTATTAGACTTTTTATTTGTTCTCCATTCATAATCTTGAAGTTAATTATCATAAACCAAAGATATCCCAGGGAAACAATTTTTTACAAGGAACTGATAAAATTTTTTTTTAAAGAAGGCATTCGACATAGAAAAACGTTGATAGATTTAGAATATGAGAATGTCTTTGAAAGGTTTATAATCGGTATTATGTTCACTATCTGCTTATAGAAATTATTGATAATCATTGCAACTGCATGATGCAATCCTAAGAGGCCATCATTAAATCTGTCCAGAGTCCGATTTAAGCTGGTCTGAGGGCTCCGTTGAATAGTGTCTTGTGATTCACACTCTCAATACAAAAATGTATTACTGATGTTGGGTTTGTTTGTTTGTTTTCTTCCTACCAAATCAGGCCATATGAGGGGCTCCCTGATGACCCTACAGAAATTAGTTCAACTATTTCCTGATGATACTTCTTTAAAGAATGACCTTGGAGTGGGGTACCTTTTGATAGGAGATAATAACAATGCCAAGAAGGTGTATGAAGAGGTAAGCAAACAGCAGTCTTCTATTAACTACATCAGATTGTTCTGAGCATGAAGTTGTAATATTACTTGTAAATTGCATTTATTGCGCCTAATCTCTTGCTTCCTTTGTTTTAAATTAGGTTAAAGGGAATGTAAGCATTATTATGTTGACGTATTCTAAATTTTGTTTTCATCCCTTTTTTCCCCTTAATCAGAAAAATTTTAATTTTAATTCACACTTGGTACATCAAAACCTCCAACTTATAATTGTGATCGTTTTAAACTGTATTTATCAGTCCACAAACATCCTTTCTAACAATGCTTCATGACAGGAAGTAGAACTCCATTTTTCCATGAATGTTAAAACACAACCTTTTCTTTTTTTTCACGAAAACTCCGATCTAGAGAGAGACTACAGAGCAGGAGCCTTTCAGGCATGTGGAGTAAATTACTCACCTCTTGGAGGGCAGCGACTCTTTGATCTTCCAGCAGGGATGCCTTTGAAGGGATTTCTACCTTATAGTGGTTATTTTAATAGATAACCTCCAAGTCACAAGTAACTGTAAATCTAGGAAACTGTGACTCCTTCAACCAGTGAGGAATTCATTTGGTATAAATAGGATACCAAATGAGCTTTGAAGCTGGAGAAAGTTAATACCTCTATAAAAGATAGAGGAACATATTTACCTGTTATTCTTTAATTTAGATGTTTTGGTCCATGATTTTTAAGCTGGTAGGTTTTACACCAAAATGCTACTACTCAGTGATCCAATAGGATTCCTCCTGGTTTCTTTTTTAAAGTTTATTTATTTTGAGAGAGACAGAGAGAGAGAGAGAGAGAGAGAGAGAGAGAGAGAGAGATTGAATCCCAAGCAGTCTCTGTGCTGTCCCCATGGAGCCCGACTCAGGGCTCGAACTCACAAACTGTGAGATCGTGACCTGGGCCAAAACCAAGAGTTGGCCACTCAACCGGTTGAGCCACCCAGGCACCCCGATTCCTTCTGTTTTAAAAATGCTGTCAAAGTATGGTGATTTCATACTCAGGCTAGGAACTGGGTCCATTTACCCATGCCTTCCCCCTTTTCTTGGTGTTGAAGCTTAATTGAAAAACATTGAATTTCAGAAGAATTTTCTCTTCATCCTTCTCGTAATTTTTTTTTTATTTTCTGAGAGGATAAAATAAGGCTGCTGCTTTTTATAACCTGTCTAATATCTGCATGAAGTAGATTGATCCTAAAATACCTGGTCCAGGTCATAAAAGAAGTCCATTTGGGGCTTGAAGTTGCTAATGACCAAAACCTAACACTCAGTTTTGTTTAAGAGACAAATCATGTGTCTCACAACTCAGGACCTTCTGAATATAGGTTTTTCCGCCTATATCAGAATGCCCAGATATACCCATTATCCTGCCTCGTATAGAAACCTCAGAGATGGAATTGTAGATTTCCTTCCTCCCTCCCTCCCTCCCTTCCTTCCTTCCTTTCAAAATTCATGATCAAGTATTGACTGGATACCAAGTACATTTGAGATTAGGGCAGGATATGAAAGCATACTAGATTCTCCCACCCGCTATGGATTTCATTTCAGAACCTTCCTTGAATATATTCATTGCTTTTACCTGATACTAGATGTCAGATATGTGAAACATTTTAATTCATCTTGAAAAATAATATCTGTCTGTTGTCATTTATATATATGAAATCATAATCTCATCTGAGTAAGCATAACAAGATGCAGAAAGTCCAAAACAGGCCCATATTACACAATTGAGTGGGTTTCTTTTTAAAGAAGCATTAATAGACTGAAAATATATGTGGGGTTTGCCTTTTATTCCTGCCCCTCACCTCTAAGTTAAGAAGCTGTATCTAAGGCGTGCTCTTTCCTTACCCATAGTTGATCCTGATATGTCTATGTCTCAAAGTCATTTTCAGAAGACAATTGATAGTGTTATTTTCTACTTGTCTTCATGTTGATTTTTTATCTTTGTGTAAATTTATAAAAATTAAATCACTGTTGGCTTCCTTTCTGGGATTTTCTTTTTCTTTTCTTTTTTTCTTTGCTGCTTTTCAGTTTCAACAAGACTTTGCTTTAAAATGGTTTGATGTAGATTCCTGACAGCTGTAGTTTGGAGGTGGGCCTGGTTCCCCTTGGCATTAGCAGCACCCAAGCCACCCGTGTTCTAGAGTCAAGCGTTTTCCCAATTTTTCCCTCCATTCACTTAGTCCACGTGTGTTGATTGAAATTCACACACCCCAGCTTGGGAAATGGTAGTTAAGGAAACAAACATATGGTGTGCGCTCATGGACTTTCAACCTGATATAAAATCACAAATTACCGTTAATTTTACCTTCTGAATATCTTTCAAATCCCCTCTCTTTTTAGCCCAACCACTCATCCTCTCTTGCGTAAACTAAGGTAAATTTATCCTGTCCAGGCTTGCTGTCCTCCAACTTTCATCAACACAAAACACAAATTAGACCATCCCACCCTTGGCTTCAACTCCTCATTGGTTCTCACTGCCCCCGGCAGCAGTCTTCCAGCACGCCTGCTTGCATAGCCTTCCTGCAAAACAGGCTCAAGCAAATAGGTGTGATATGTATGTTTAAGGATTTATGTATGGTGTTTATGTAATTAATACAAGATACACGTTATGTAATAATGCGCATTATGAATAATACAAGATACACGTTAGGTAATAATGTACATTATGAAAGGTACATGCCCCCAAATAAGTTTTAAGATGAAATGAAGTATTCTAAATACCCTTAAACTTCATTTAATTACAGAAAAATCTAGTTATTGAAAAATTCTATTTTATTTAACCTTTTCAGTCTCATTCCCTTTTGCCATTCCTGGTCCATTATTCGTTTTCACTTTCTTTCTCCCATGCCTTGAATGCCTCCTCCTCCACCGTCCGCCATCTTCCCTTTCCCTGGTGAGCTCCTAAAAACCTTTCAGACCTTGCTTTTGCCACACCAATCCTAGAGTGAGCTAGGTGCTCCTCCTCTTTACCCCCCTGCATGCCTCGTGTCTGTCACCATGTTGATTACCCCGTCTGCTTGTGAAGCTGTCTTCCTCCCTTGACTGAGACTTCCCTTGAGAAAAGAGAGCGTATCTCATTTATGTCTATATGTCCAGAGCCTAGAACTCTGTGGATTCTAAAATATCTGGCAAATGAATACATTTGTTAATGGAGAGGATGATTGCGTGTCTGCAGTAGACAGAAATGTCATCTGTGTAGTTGCAATCATTATAATCGTCCCCTCATAGTTATGCTGGCAGAAACATGATTGGCCTCAATTCAGTTCAATTCCAGCAATATTTATTGTGCTCTTGCTGGGTAGCAGGTGCTTGGAAGGTGAAGAAGAAACAGAGTCTGTGCTTTCAGAAATGTGGTTAAGAGGGAAGCCCGGCATGCACTGAGCCATTCAGTTAGCACAGCTTTCTTGATGGCCGGCCATGTGCGGGGCACCGTTTTAGGCCCTGGGGATCAGCAGTGAGAGCAATCGATACAATCCCTGTGCAGCTGATGTCTTGGTGGGAAAAAGAAAAGAATAGGAAGCCAAATGGTGATGAGCACTGTGAAGAAAAGAATCAGCCTAATAAAAGTCAAAAGAGTGACTAGTGAATGGGAGGTTGGATCTGTTTTATATGGGGTGGTTGGGGGTTGGCCTCACCAAGATGGTGACCTCTGAGCACAGACTTCATCAAGGTGAAGGGGTGAGTCATTTGGGTGTCTGGAAGAAGAGTGTTTGAGGCAAAGGAGTACTGCACGTGCAAAGGTCCTGAGGCACGGGTGCCTTTGGCTTGCTGTGCAGCAGCAAGGAGTCCAGGGTGCCTTAGGTTGGCTGGTGGGAGGGGCTTAGGGGAAGACGCCAGAGACGTAGGGAGGCCCAGCTCGAGAGAGGCCCAGGAGACTCTCCCTAGAACTTAGTCTTTGACTCTGAGTGAACTGGAACCCATCTGGGTTCTGAACCGAAGAGGGATGAGGTCTGACATAGGCTTTAGTGAGCTCCTTCAGGGCCCCTGTGGAGAGCGGGCTACAGGTGGGCAGGCTGGGGGTGCAGAGGGTCAGCAGTCAGGAGGCCTGTGTGAGAACACAGGGGAGAGGTGACAAGGTGTAGACCAGGGGGGCAGTGGTGAAGGAAGTGGCAGGGGCATGATTCTGAATGTAGGGGGAAGGTGGTGCCGACTGGATTTGTGAATGGACGACGTGCAGCACCAGGCAGGAACTGAACACTTCTAAAGTATCAGCAGTGTGCCCTGTGGACTTTTCAAGGGCAGGGGGTCCCCTCTTCCAGAACACTTGGTCCTGGGTCAGGGGCCCAGGCTGGCTGCTGCTGCCCTCCCCGACTCAGGCTGAACGATGACAAGAAGCTGCAGGGTATTCGTCCTACACTCACTCAACTCAAACCTGTGGTTTTCACTTTTGTTCCATGAATTAGTCTGTCTGTGCAGCTTCAAAGTGGAATGTTGTTTTGATTCTCCTGCTAATATTTAACTTGGAGGCATTTTGCATAATTTATCTTGAATCATAATAAATGCATATGATAATAAACAGTGATTCGACTTATATTAAATATTTACTTGGGTTTTATCACAGAATATTGGATTTGCTCATCACTTTATCCTCAGTCCTCCAAATGGTCTGGGCATCGAAGAAATTTATGTCAAATAAATGGCTTGTGAAATTTAGATTGTGAAAATCTAAATAGTCTCTTATTTAAGGCAACGTGTAAAGCCATGTATGTAAAGAAAGGTATAATAACCACTCAGAATTAAATACAGCGCATTTAAAGCAGTTTTTACCTGATCCCTAAAAAAAAATATTGAGGGGCGCCTGGGTGGCTCAGTCGGTTAAGCATCCGACTTCAGATCAGATATGATCTCACGGTCTGTGAGTTTGAGTCCCGCATCAGGCTCTGTGCTGACAGCTCAAAGCCTGGAGCCTGCTTCAGATTCTGTGTCTCCCTCTCTCTCTTCTCTCTGCTTGTGTTCTCTCTATCAAAAATAAATAAACAGTAAAAAAAATTAGAAAATATTGAGGTCATATCAATTGACACATACTTTGCTGATTTGCGTTGTCCAATTGATGCTTTAATGGTCATTGCCTTTTCATTGATTTCTTCAGCCTTTTATTAAAACATTTTTTAATGCTTATTTATTTTTGAGAGACAGAGACAGAGACAGAGTGTGGGTGGGGTGGGGGCAGAGAGAGAGGGAGACACAGAATCCGAAGCAGGCTCCAGGCTCTGAGCTGTCAGCACAGAGCCTGATGCGGGGCTCAAACCCATGAACTGTGAGATCATGACCTGAGCCAAAGTTGGACTCTTAACCAACTGAGCCACCCAGGCGCCCAGATTTCTTCATTCTTGAAGAATTGATGGACAAATGTGCAAACATTTTGAGGTGACAAGAAATGGAGGCATTTAAGCCTAATATCACAATGAGACAAAACACTGTGATGTTTAAAGCTGTAACATCATAATGTCGACCCAAGCACAGTAAAGCTAATTAAAATATGTTTTGGCAGTCATTTGTAGAATGTGTAGTCAGTCACAATAGCTTTCCATTTTCTTTGAGTTTAGGTTCTGAATGTGACGCCTAATGATGGCTTTGCTAAAGTGCATTATGGCTTTATCCTGAAGGCACAGAACAAAATTGCTGAGAGCATTCCCTACTTAAAGGTAACCGTCCCTGACTTTCCTCTTTTTTCATCTTCTGATTCCTTTGAGTCGTTTGGAGTCCCTTGATGATGCATTGTCGACTGATTGGCATGCGCTGCTGAGTCTTTTCATCTTCAGAATGTACACCGTCTGACCATGACATTGATGGGCAGTGATTGAGAGTGTGGGATGTAGAAATGCCAACCATACGAGCAGAGATTATTTGGAAAAGACGTTATGAAGAAATTCCTAAAACTGTAGTTATTAGTTTTCTTTAAATGGGAAAGGTAGACCAAAATTCCTAATGTAATACTTTGAAATGTGGGCAATGCATTAAATGTTCCTTTTACAATTTAATTATACATTCAGTCTAGGTTGAACAGGGCTCATGGCATCCTACATAAAGTATGGGTAACAAATGTCACCTGAAGAGGTCAAACCCTAAAAAAAACGGATAGCTCAAATATTCAGATTAAAATATGCTGTCATTTTTTTCTTGTCTATCTAATCGAATCCTTGCAGATGCCCCAGAATCACATTTGGTCTCGCTAAGGGCTATTCAATAGAACTTCCTGTCACAGTGGAAATGTTCTTTATTTGTATGTTCCAGTATGGTAGCCATTAGCTACAGGTGGCTCTTGGGCACCTGAAATGTGGCTGATATGACTGAGGAACTGAATTTTTAACTTTCATTTTAGTTCATTTTAATTTAAATAGTAACATGTAGTTCGCAGCTACCGTATTAGGTAGCTGATGAAATACCTGTGAACTTTTTTTTTTTAAGTAGCAGTATATCTCACACTTCCATGATCTCTTTCTCTCACATGACTTCAGTCAGAGCTCTCAAATAGCAATCCACTGATTGCAAAAAGCTTGCATATTTGGCCAGCATAGTTCTATTAAAAACCATTTTAATTGCTTGCTTTAGTTAAGAATCTGAGCGTTTTATATAATCATGCAAATTTCTGATTTCTCTCAAAAGATCACATCTGGCCCACATCCCAGCATTGGAGAGGAGCAATGTTGTCCCCTTGGGGTGGCCTGCACCCCTCGGCACTCCCCCCCCCCCCCATCTTGCCTGTCCCCAGGCCTCCACAAACCTTTACATTCCCTGCCAGGACCCTCTGGGCATGTAGGTTTCTCTGATTGAAAGTGTTCCCCTTCCATTTCCTTTGACATAATAAGGGACTAATAGTGCTCTCCCTGCTTCAGAGATGGGGAAACAGAGAGCGGGGTCTGTTAGTTCATGTGTCAGTCAAGAGCCCTGATCGCAGCTCTCCTCCTCTCCTGAGTGATGCTTTTGTTCCTTGCTGCTACCTTCCAACATTATGCAAATAAAATTTCTTCCCCGTGAAGATAGTGGGTTTCTCATGAAGAGACCTGAAAATGCAGATTTTTAGGAAAAATTTCTTGACATTTAAATAGTTTTTTACTTTTGTCCCTCTTTTGCCCTTCCAAATTCATTCTCCTGTTTTAAGATTTTGTCTCTCACTCTTTGTTGTTGTTGTTGTTGTTACTGTTGTTTATACACATCTCAGTGCAGTCCTTAGGCGGGAGACAGGGCAGAAATCAGCTAAATGTTTTAGCAAAGGATTTGTTTCATAACGATTACATTTTCAAAGAGTCCAGCTGGCTTTAATCCTATTGTAAGTTTTATAAAAGAGTTCACTAAAAGGTGAGGACACATTGGTTTTGAGTAGAAAGAAAGACTATTTGCATTTAGGTCTCTATCACTTCAAACGTTTTATGAGCAACTAAACATTTTGGTTTGGGAATAAGAAGCCTCTAGATGACATATGGTCAGATTTGGAGAGCAAAATAAATGGGATAGACACCCAGTCAAGAAATTCTTTGGGATACTGAAATATGATTGGTTCCACAGAGGTGGTTCATATACTAATTTTATGGGCTAGGAGACTGTTAATTTATGGTAAACGTATTGTTAAATTTAGCTTTATGGCCTCTTTTTGGGTTTGCGCTGTAAATGTTGACCAATAACCTGATTGCCAAACTTTAATATTGAGATGAATTTTTCTGGTCCTTAGGTTTTTATATGGTATATAAAGATTAAGTAAATGAATAAACTAAAGCTGGTATTTAATTATTTTCATTAAACGCTAACACTGTCCTTTTTATAGGAAGGAATAGAATCTGGGGATCCCGGCACTGACGATGGCAGGTTTTACTTCCACCTGGGGGATGCCATGCAGAGGGTTGGGAACAAAGAGGTAATGAGTGTGTGAATTTTTTTGTTCTCTTAACAGAGGGTAGACTTGGGGCGAGGGAGGGTAATTCTAGGAGAAATTAACAATTGAAAAAATATTTTGGGCATAGAGTTTGAAGGTGGTGATTGAAACTATTTAGCTATATTTTAAGGTTTATTTATTTTTGAGAGAGAGAGAGAGAGAGAGAGAGAGAGAGAGCGCGCCTGAGCATGAGTGGTGGAGGGGCAGAGAAAAAGGAGACAATCTCAAGCAGGCTCCATGCTGTCGAACTCACAGACTGCAAGATCATGACCTGAGCCAAAGTCAAGAGTCAGACGCTTACCTGACTGAGCCACCAAGGCATCCCGAAGCTATTTAGCTATTTAAACTTTTTTTAAAAAAACCAACCCAGCAACTCCTACAAACCTAGAAAGAATTTTGGGGATTTTTTACTTTTATAGGTTCTTCCAAGAAACTAGCTGAGTAATCATAAGAGCAGCCTCTCATTTAGTACGTGTGTAAGTATGTGTGTGTGTGTGCACGTGTGTGTGTGCATGTGAGTGTGTGCATAAAGGATCAGCATTGCCCTGAAAAAATATTTTTAAAATTATGAAATGAAGCATTGTCTCTGAAATTGCTTAAATATTCTAAAAATATGTTAACAGTATGTCTAGATTTGTTTTTATTTTATTTTGGGGATTTAAAAAGTAGTTATTTTTAGAATAAAGTCCCTATTCAACTGATTCCTAAGCACACTGAACCCAGTGGTTACTTATATAAATTACCTTCTGGTATTTAATGCCAAGTTTAAGATGAACACCTACAGCTAGAGTAATGGCAGGTCCTGACACAGAAAATGTTGTAGCTAAAACAAACTACATGTTTTCTGTGCTTATTGCTTTTTTTCTGAATACAATGTCAGCTCTTTAAATGTAACTTTAGCTTATCAATCATGACATCATACACTGAAGTTACCAAACTGTCAACAGTCACCATGATTTACAGGTTGTTGGTGGAGAGTGAAGCCCACCTGTTCTTCCTTACATCATCACAAGGTTCTGGGTTGGGCTCTCCTTACAGTCAGGGGTAAAAGGGTGATGTGAGACACTTTGTAACCATTGCATTCCATATATGTAGTAAAGTGCAGTCTGCTTAAAGGATAAAAATAAAAGATAACAGAGCTTCAGGTTTCTAAAATTAATAAGAACATGGAACCAACTTGACACTTGAGGGAGGGTTCGTAAAAGCAGGGGGTTTTGTGATGGGGTAATTGCCAACTAGGGACATGAACCGATTTGCGGTAAGAGAGATTTGGATGATTGTCAGTTTTCTTTATACATTTCTGTGCATCTGTCCCTTTCCCCTCTAACCTACCAGTCAGTCAACTGGAATAAAATGAGACAGTAGAAGCAAAGAAAGGAAAATAACTCGCTGATGAGTTCTCATTTTTGTGTTCCTTCTTTGTTTTAGATATAAATCCCTGGTACCTCCTTTGAATTAGAAGGATAAAAAAGATGTTGCTATAGTATCTAACACTGAATAAATGTTCATGTCTGATTGCTATAAATGTAATTGTCACTAATTAATTTATCTTTGAACTTCTTAGGGTCCAGGGCAAAGACAGATAAAAGAAGTCTGTGATTTTTTTTCTTACATCTTAGATGAAAACAGCCCTCACTTCAAGGGCAAAGAATTCACTACTAAACATTTGTCAAGGGCTTGGGATTTGAACCTATGGGACTGTTCTATCAGCTTAATTATCATCAATATGCATAGAACACCACAGTTCTTGAATTTAAAAAATTCACGAGGATTCATCCTTACAGAAGAACAAAAATAAGCCTATAGGAGACCCATGTTAGTAAAGTCTCCCTGTCGGGTATTGTGAATAGACTGTCACGCTCTGAGTTTACAGATTGGGAAACAACCATCCTTCATGTTCTGATGCATGGGGCTCTGCTCAGGCACCAAAAGGGGAGCAAGCCCACAGCCTCCGTGCTGCAGAGGTTGACAATAAAATGGTTTTTGAAGAAGGTTTTTCTAACAGGGTCGTTTCCAACTCACGAACTGCAAGATCATGACCTGAGCCAAAATCCAGAGTCAGACACTTAACCGACTGAGCCACCCAGGCGTCCCCTGTCCCATGATGGGTTCATAGCAGCTCGCCTACAGCTGTTCTCAGTATTTCCGTTAACTCGCAAATCCACATTCTAGCCCGTCTCCTACTCAGAGCCCGGATTCCTGTGTCTCCTGCCTGTGGAGTGTCACCACACGAGGTCACGGATACAGCTCCCTTGTCTTCTTCTAAACCGGTTTTCTTCCTGGGTTCCATCTCTCACTTGATGATATTGCCAACTTCTCTCCTGTGTGGTCAGGGCCGTGTCCGGGGAAGTTCGCTTCCCCGGCGTCTGGGACGCATCCCACCTTCCTGCTTGCTCGGTCAGTGTTGTCAGCCTCAGAGACGGCTGGACAAGCCTGGCCATTGTTTATTGCTTTAGTCTTACTTTCTTCTAGGACATTGTGTGCTCCGAAACTGGACAGTGCAAAAATGCAAATAGAGTCTTATGTCCGAGTGATGGCATTCATGCCCCTCACGGACCAGCTGCAGCCAGCTGTTCTCACCACAAGTGCCCCATGTGCACAGAGCTCCAGGAGGGACAGGCTCCAGTGGGGGTCACACGTGACAGGCCTGTGCCCCAGACAGGGACTGAGCTTTTCAGAGTGGGGATCTTTTGACATATTATTTCTGTGTAGTGGGAGAGAGAGAGAGAGAGTGTGTGTGTGTGTGTGTGTGTGTGTGTAAACCATACCTGGCAAGAACTTGAAGTATAGAAGACATTGATATAAAACACATGTAAGATGTATCCGCAGGTGATCTATCTGTTTATTTTCATATCCTCGATTAGAGGTATAAAAGGGAAAGAGTAACGAGGAAATTTCCAGAGGATTCTAACTTGATCTTGATTTTTCTAGTAATTTGTATTGTAAGAAAGCAGTCTGACTGAATTCATTGGGTCCTCTAATTAATTGAAGATTATTTTACCTTCATTGAAGATGATTTTTTAAAATTCCTGAGATATCACTGTCATGGTTTTGTTTCTTTAAAAATTAAGGGGCGACTGGGTGGCTCAGTTGGTGAAGCGTCCGACTTCAGCTCAGGTCATGATCTCATAGTCCATGGGTTCGAGCCCCGCGTCGGACTCTGTGCTGATGGCTCAGAGCTTGGAGCCTGCTTCAGATTCTGTGTCTCCCTCTCTCTCTGCCCCTCTGCCACTCACTCTCTGTCTCTGTCTCTCAAAATAAAATAAAGACATAAAAAAATTTTTTTAATAAATAAATAAAAGTTAGGTAGCAGAGGGATACAAAAAAAGGGTCCAGGAGGACTAACTTTGAGTGTGAGAAGAGACCTTGTAGAAAGTGTAAACCTGGCACTGTAAGTGAAGTGACTCGCCCAGGCCTCCAGCCTGGTGAATTTTAGGTCCGGGACTACATTCTGACTTCTCACTCCTGAACTAGAGTTGTGAGCTTTGCTGGTTTGGTTTTCCTAAAAGAACTTTTTTCCCTCCCTTCTGACAATGTGCCTGGTCCCTAAAATGAATTGCTGCTGATTCAAAAATAAGCATTTCAAAAAGAAACCAAAACCGAAACAAAAACAAAAAAAAATAAACACTTCAAAAAAAATCACCTGTGGTAATTCATATCGTTGTTCACTTTAACACGGAAAGGTATAGGAAATAAGATCCTAAATTTAAATTGGACAGACATAACTAAAGTAGTCCAATTAATTTCAAAATTAATTAAAATGCTATTTAAAAAGAAATTCAGGCAATAATTAGCCATTTTAAGTTTCTGGCCTTTAAAGAAACTACTTTATGGCTACAACTTAACATATATTTCAAGAAGAACATCTAAGAATGATTAGAATATACATTCTTAACTTGAGGTATGATGGAGAAAGATAAATAAGAATATTACTTCTGATAGTTTTTTTTTTTTTTTTAATGATACAAAGATAGAAGGAGAGTGGATTAAGTTGCCAGAACCTTGGGTTATAGTTCAAAATACTTGGTGATTCCTTAAAATTTTGTTTAATTCCTTTTTGTATTAGAGAGAGAGAGAGAAAGAGAATCTTAAGCAGGCCCCACCCTTAGGGCAGAGCCCAAAATGGGGCTCAGTCCCATAACCCTGGGATCATGACCTGAGCTGAACTCAGGGGTCACACACTTAACCAACTGAGCCACCCAGGCGCCCCAAGATATTTAGCCTTTTTAAATGCCAGTTTCAACATTTGTAAAATGGAACTATTTGAGGTTATTAAAAAGATCAAATGCGATAACACATGTAAAAGTGAGTACTAACCTGAAAAGTGTTACTGAAAGTATGACGTGGTCCTGTTATCACACTTGATTTTTCTAACGAAGGAAATTTTGACCTAAGAATTGTAAGACTTTTAAAAGGTACTGTTTTTTACATTAAAGTATATCTGGAGTGGGAGCACCTGCGTGGCTTAGTCGGTTAACCATCTGACTCTTGATTTCATCTTAAGTCATGATCTCAGTTCCAGCCCCACGCTGGGTCCAGCACTAACAGTGTGGAGCCTGCTTGGGCCTCTCTTTCTCCCTCTTTTTCTACCCCTCCCATTCTCTTTGTCTCAAAAATAAATTTAAAAAGTTAAAAAAATAAAAAAAATTGTTAATTAAGTATATGAGTTAATTAAGTATGAGTATATGGAGTTTTATGAAGATACTCTTTTTGAATATCTTCTTCATCCACCTGATATGAAATGCTTCTGTTTAACTGATCAAAATCTGTGTTTGAAATCACTCTTCACAAGTAACCATTAGCGCAGACTTGTAGTCGTGAAGACATACTATTAAGCACAGCACTGGAGGGCCTTCCATCTGAAGACAACGGTGCAGCTATCCTGTGGGGAGGGCCCCCGGGGAGCATATGGTGAGGGTGTCACTCGAAGCAGACATATGGAGCGGCACACTCCGCAGCCAGCTGTCCCCGAAAAGGCTAGTCTTCTTGGAGGCAAGTTGCATCATGTTACAACTAGATGAAAGCCACAAATGGTATCCCTGGTGGCAGCAGAAAACCCAAAAAGGAACAAAACTTCCCCTTGAAAAAAGTCTCATATGGGCTATCACCATATTTATTGCCAGCCCAGAATGATACTTCCTTTCTGTCTACTTAATTTAATGGAGGATTTCTACTCCATTACCTTGGGGCCGGCGGCTTCTGAAAAGGGGACATGGAAAGAAAGGACATGTGAGAAGACGTAACATTTCTTTTTAGCAATCCAATTCAGTAGATGCAAATATCTTCGAAGACATGATTAAATCGTTACGCTTTCCTTTTAAAGGAACCTTAAAACTAGAACTTGAGAAATGAACGCCGAAAGATACAAGCCACTATGGTTTCTTACTTATCCACTTGACAAATACGTCCCAGACTCTGTGCTGGACCCTCCGACGAAGACCAGAGTGAGCGCACCATGAAGCCGGCGTTACTAGAGCGTACAGCCTCAGAACGACACTGAAATGCATACACACATGTATAATCATAGGTCATCATCGGAACCGCGTCCAATAACCGTATCCTCACCGGAGGGACAGATTTGGGCACCTGACTAGCAGACTCTTTATTTGAAGTGACACTTTGGTTTTAAATTAATAAAAATGCTTCGTTTGTAGTTCAGTCTTTTTGTCCTTTCAGGCCTATAAGTGGTACGAGCTTGGGCACAAGAGGGGACATTTTGCATCTGTGTGGCAGCGCTCCCTCTACAACGTGCATGGACTGAAAGCGCAGCCGTGGTGGACCCCAAAAGAAACGGGCTACACAGAACTGGTGAAGGTGAGTGCTGACGCAGACTTGAACCTCACCAATCGTTGTCGGTTCCCTACTCAGAATCAGAGAATGCTCATCATGGAGAGGAATGTCAGGGAGGAGATAGATTTTATATCCAGTGACGTTTGCTGGTAAAAGAGGGGCGACTAGGTGGCTCAGTTGGTTAAGCGTCTGACTCATGGTTTCAGGTCAGGTCGTGATCTCGCAGTTTGTAGGTTCGAGCCCCTCATCGGGCTCTTCGCTGACAGGACAGAGCCTGCTTGGGATTCTGTGCCCCTCTCTCTCTACCCCCCTTCTGCTTGCTCTCTATCTCTCTCTCGCAAAATAAATAAAAATAAACTTTAAAAAAAAGATTTGAAAAGGAATCTTTTCTCCCATTAGCCAAAAGTTCAGTTTAGACGGTGAAGAAAGGAATCTTTCTTGAAGAACAGTTCTCAAACATTTTGACTTTTGGAACCGTTTACACTCTTAAAACTTATGGAGCACCCCACGGAGTCTGTAAATGGGGGGCTATGTCTGTCAATATAACTATTCGAAATTAAAATGAAAAGAAATGTAATATTTATGAATCCTTTAAAAATAATATAAAATTTTCATTGTGTTAATATAAATAACTTAAAAAGTAGCTTTGTTTTCACAACAAAAATATGTAGTAAGAAGAGTAGAATTGTTTTATATTTTTACAAATCTCTTTGGTGTCTGGCTTAATACAAAACAAGATTCTTACATCTACTTCACATATATATCATGTAGAGTGGTGATATTATCATATGTCAGGTAGCATCTGGAAAATTCCATCGTACACCCGTTAAAGATTTGGGTATGAAAATGGCAAATAACATCCTTGTATTGTTAAGGAAATAGTTTTGATCTTGAAGACTTCCTTGAAGGGCAAGGAGTACCCTATGGACCCCCCAGACTATGTTTTGAGAACCTCTACTTCTGAGTCTATAAAAAAAAAAAAAAAGGCATTAATGTTTTTAGAAAATGTAGTGGCAGATTTGTAGGATAGAGAAACTAAGTGATTCTAACAACTTAAAGCCAAAAGAGAGCGAAAGAGAGAGAGAGAGAGAGAGAGAAAGGGAGAAAGAAATTGGAAGCTTTTGTTTTGGTAGGTTAAATCCAAACAGTAAGAATGTCTGTGATTTTGTTAGAGGCTGGTCAGAAGTTTACTATCGCTTTGGTAAGCTCTTTCTTCTTACTTGTATCAATAAAATGGGAGGTAAATTAACTCGTAGTTTAATAATGGTATTTTCTACTCAAAATGTAGAAGATGACATCCACCTTATAGGTTAGACGGGCTTCAGTCCACCTTGAGAATCTAACTGCCATATAGACCTTGTTTGTATATAACATTCTGCTGTTGAGTCAGCAGATTTTTCTTCTCCAGTACGTGTTTTCCAACACCGCCAAACAGCTCTCCAGTTCTCAGGGGACACTGACTGAGTGTCCTACAAATGTAACTCAATTCTGACCCTGTCTACCTGGAGATAGCATCAGGTTCCACAGGTTCAGGGCTCAGTCTCACAAGACTGCCCCCATTTCAGACATCAATTGCAAGTTCAGGTTGTCACCTGTGCTTCTGATTGGCTATGAACTGGAGTTTCCCACAACGCCCTCCTTGGGTTGGATGACTTTGCCAGAGTGGCTCACACAACTCAGAAACATTCACTTAGGTTTATCCATTTGTTGTGAAGGATGTGATAAAGGAGACAGATGAACAGCTGGATAAAGAGGTAACTAGGATGAGGTCCAGAAGGTTCTGAGTGCGGGAACTTGTGTCCTCATGGAACGGGGGTGTTGCTCTCTCTTGGTGTGTGGATACATTCAACAACACAGAAGCTCATCAAATCTTGTTCAGGTTTTTATAGTGCTTAGTTGACAGTACCTGCTTCCCCATCCTAAGGGCTGGTGGGTAAGGCTGAAAGTTCTAACCCTCTGATCATTTGGTCTTTCTGGTGACCATCCTGAGGTTATCGAGGGGCCCCACTCTAAGTCACTTCATTAATATAAACTCCATTTTGCTCAAAAAGGGATCGTCTAAATGACAAAGAGACACTCCTATAACTCAGGAAATTCCAAGGGTTTTAGGAGCTCAGCGCCAGGAATCTGAGACAAAAATCAAATGTATATCTTCTTATACCACAGCTCACCCCGTTTTATTTTATTTTATTTTTTTTTATCAAGCATCCCTTATAACAAAGGATCATAACAGTTAATAGATACTGGCACGTTACTAGAGTCCCATTCAGTCACTAATAATTAGTCTATTTTGTCATCATATCATTTGAAAATATCTCCCAGGGCAAGACCACTCAAGTTGGCAGGCTTCCATTAGATCCCATCAGATTCCAAAAGTATGAGTGGTCCTAGAAATATATGGCTTCACCTTTTCAGGCATCTGGTATAATTGAGCTAAGAGACAATATCATCTCTTGCCCTGAGCCTCTTCTGAGGTGTTAATATAGTATTGGATTTCCCTCCATTACAGAACCCATTTGTTCCTTCCCTTTCCCCCAGCTGCTTTTCCTCTTTCTCTTCATTTATACTCAAAATGTTTCCCCTTTTGGAAGGCACATTAGGTTGGACCATTGTGCTGGCCTAGATTGCAGGCAGTGATGCTAGTCTGGCAAACACCTGCCCCTCCCATGCAAGTTGGGGGAAAGTACGTAGATGAGAACACGAGCACTATTCTTACCACCACCCAGTGTAGCTACTCCATTCACTTATCTGAGAGATGAGAGAGGAAAAGCAAGAGTGACAAAATATTGATAATTTTGGACTTTGGGTGATAGATATCTGAAATTTATACTGTTCTCTCTACTTGTAGGTGTTTTACATTTTTCCATTTTTTTTGTTGTTGTTGTTTGTTAAAGAACATCTTGAATAAAATATATAAGACGTATAAGACTTCACTGATGAATTTTTTCTACTTGGGGAAGAAAAAGGCTCAATGTGGTTTCAGTTTACTTACATTAAATAAGCATTACTTGACCATATTTATTCTGTATTTCTTTGTAAAAGCACAATATAATCATCATAACCCAACTGTAAAGAGGCCACCATCAGTTAGACTTTAAATATTTTATAAGTCAGAAAACCATGGTGTGGGGACAATGAATGCAGATAAATTTAAAGAAGTTCTGTATCCAAACCAGAAATAGTAGAGGAAAACCATCTTCTTGGATAAATCTACTACATTTAGCACTGTCAGCAATTCTTTCCATTGTAAAATTTCGTCCTATCTCAGATTGTATCACACTGAGCTCTTCTGATTCTCTTTCCACCCTCTAATCTTTTTTTTTCCTCCTGGTCTCTTTGTGAGTTTATTTCCCAACTATAGCTTTTAGGATGCTTTCAAGTTCAAGTAACAGAAATGCAACTGGAACTTGGCTTAAGTAACAAGGAATTTGATCGACTCCAGTGAAGGAAGCCTAGCAGTAGGGCAGACGTTAGAGGTTGTGCACCCAGGCAGAAGGTTTTCTTGTGTCTGCACTTCCTCCCCGGCCAGCTTTGTCCTTGTGCTGGCTTGTGTCAAGATGGCTGCCAGCAGCCCCTGAAACAGAAGGTTAGAAAGTGTTTGAGAGCTTCATAGCATTGTTGAGCCACCATTCCAGGCCCAAATGGCCTTCTAGAAACCTCCTAGCAGACCTTGTCCTGGAGGTCATAACCATGTCACATGGGCACTCATAGTGACAAAGGAATCTGAGGGACCAGGTAGCTGGCCGCAGGCTGGGGCAGCAAGCTTCCAGCCGAGAAACAGCGTACCTCTCCATCATCCAGGGAACAGAAATCTTTTCCTTCAGTCTGAGCCAATTACGTCCCATTTCCATTCTGGATGAATTACTGGCAAGGGGCTATGAGATTAAAGCAAGAGATCAACTCCTGAAGCCAAGGAAAGGTCAGATTTCTCTAAGTCGAATGGATTATCTGAGAGGAAGTAAACACCCGAATGATGCGATTTTGGAGTGGTGGGGGGAGGGGGATCCAGAGCTGATGGCCAAGAAAGAATTCTGGAATTGTCTTTGGTTCAAAAAGGTGGTTTTATTCAAGCACGGGGATAGGACTCCTGGCCGGAAAGAGCTGCACTGGGGTTGTGCGGAGTGACTGATTATATACCTGTGAGCTGGGGGAGGGTAAGGAAAAAGGAAGGTTTCCCAAAGGACTTTCATATGCTAACGAGCTGAAATCTTTTCTCCCTCCAGCAAAGCATTAACATTAAGACAGCAGGGAGTCCTTGGGGGAATGTTATACTCAGTATTTACCTCAAGTATTTGTCAGTAGGCTTCAGGTTATAAAGAAATTTAATTTTATCTACCATTTCCTTCTGCCTTTGTTTGCCTCATGCGAACTAAATCAGGTTCTGTCAGGAAGGAGGAAGAGGCACACAGAATGTTGGGACAGTGACCTCCAGGGCTCAGTGCCCTTGCTGACTGGGTACATGCACTCAGAAGCAAACACTGTGCTCTGCTCTGTTTTCCCTTTCTTGTTATTCATTTTCATAAAAAACAAAAACAAAAACAAAAACAACCTTTTCCACTTTGGTTCAACTGCTGTGAAAGTTTCTTGTTAAAATGAAAGCTGTGCTCCCCAAGTGGGTTTTTCACTCATTTTATTCTGTCTCCAGCTGCATAGAGACATTAACATTCAATGTGAAAGTTAATTCACCATGTAATTCCATGGTTAATACTCCTTTCCAACTCTATGGTTTTGGTGAGGGATTCAGCTTTTCCCAAAATCCCACGTTTATTATTCTGTCCATATTTCTTACTACTGCCCTTTACTGTTTGTAATTCAGCCCAAATTCCTCCTCCACCCCCAGACCATCCCATGTGATAGTCTCTCTTCCATCAACCCCTTCCTTTTCTCCTTTCCTATCCCCTTCACAGCCAATTTGTATTTATCCTTCAGATGTTAGAAAAATGGTCATTTCTTTTAGGAGAATAAATTAGAGGTCCTTCCTTGCATGTATCCAAAAGCACCTTATACATCCTTTTTAAGTGCATATGCTTTATGCTAACAGCCTCTTTAATTCCCTGTAGCCCTCTGAGATCTTATGCTCTAACATGGCAGGACCATGTTTATCATATTCAAGCACGGTTAGCACAGTATCTGATACATGGTAGGTACTCACAACTGAGATTTGTTGTGTAAGTTTCTATAATAAAGTTTATTTTCTCTAGTTGTTTCATAGATGTGTCAGAAGTCCCAGGGATATAAAAATCCTACCACATACATTTCTTACATATAAGCAGTTGGTACAGATTTTTTCTGGCCTCCCCTGAATGGAGGGGAAATTGTCTCATTCTGCCACTGCACTGAGAGGGATGCCTGGAGACGAAAAAGATCCTCCTCCCTATTTCAGGAACAAGGAACAAGAGTATTCTTTTCTAAACAGTTTTGCTGTAAATAGGGAAGGACATTTGGAGTGTTCAGAGTTCCTGTTGAAATTTCAAGTATTTAATTACTCTTATAAAAACTACTGGGGGATGGGGCAGGATTTGGGAATGACCAAGGGAATATCTCTGTAACTCTGTAACATCCATAAAGGGGATGAAAGCACTGAGAAAAAAATGTCCAAATCAACTTTTACAGAGCTCTGTGCATTAACAAAGAGTTGTAGCAATTTGAGGAACATTTATTCAGGAAAATCTGCTCCACCTCAGTAAGAACGGAGAGATTTGTCCGATAGTAACTTGACTTATTCTCATCCATTCCTCCCCAGCTCCAGACAGCCTCGAAAACTGGCAGTCTCACAACTCTAGCCGTGAAGAACACAGCCTGAGGGCATTAGTGTCACCAGATTAGGTTTGGGGCATTTTGCAAAGTTTCACACCCAGAGCACTGTCATTATTTGATGTATCTTGTGCTGCTTGGAGGCCTCGTTCCCAGGATGGTGTTATTATTTGACCTCACTCCTAAGTACAGCCTTGTCCCAGGATGTTAGTCAAAACAGTCAGTAGCAGTTTTTTAAATATCACAGCTGCCCAAGGCAGTTGTACCAATTGAGGCAAATAAGACCCTGCCCCCTCCCCCACCACAAAGAAAAATGCTTGATAAAGAAAATCTGATGAACAAGATGTCCGTGAGGGGCTTTGAAACCTCTGACGTATTTCTGGGGATGTATATTCCAATGCATGTACACTCTGGGGTACACGCCCAGGAAATACCCAAGAGAGTCACAGTCCTTTGCCTTTGCTTGACTGAGACTCAGCAGAGGCAAGAACTGAAGACTAAAGCAGAGTTGTAAACTGCCTGAGTATTGCAGGCGTGCTCCAAAACTCACACAGGAAAGAGTATGTACGTAATAGGAAAATATAGTCAATAGATGCTGAACTTAGTAGACAAAGACTTTAAATCAGTATTATAAATGTGTCCAAATAACTGAAGGAAACCATATCTAAAGAATTAAAGGAAATTGTGACAATGATAGTTCATTTAATAGAGGATATTAATAGAGATAGAAATATAGAAAAGAACCAAATGGAAAATCTGGAGCCATTGAATACTAACACCTTGAGTATAAAATCACCAGAGAAGCTCAACAGCAGATTTGAGCTTATAGAAGAAACAATCATCAAACTTGAAGATAGGTTGATTAAAATTATTCATAGTAAGGAACAGAAAGAAAAGAGAATGAAGAAAACAATCAGGCACTGTCAAGTGTAACAATATGTGTGTAATGGGATCCTCAGATGGAGAGAAGAAAGAGAGGTGGCAGAAAGATTATTGGAAGAAATAGTGGGCAAAAATCTGCAAATTAGATGAAAGAGATTACACAACGCATCCAAAAAGCTCAGCGAGTTTCAAATACGATAAACTAAAAAAATATACCTAGACACTTCTTAATCAGACTGTCAGAAGCCAAAAAACAATGAGTGTCTTGAAAGTGCAGAGGGAAAGAGGACTCATTGTGGGAAAAGGATGCTCAGGATGATTAATAGCTAAATTTTCATTAGAAACCAGAGTCCAGAAGGCAGTGGAGTGATATTTAAATGCAGAAAAAAAAATAAAAAGAGTTCCATAGCTAGCAAAACAATCTCAAAAATGAAAGAAATGAAGGCATTCCTAGAGAAATAAAAACTGGGAGAATTTCATGCTAGCAGACCAACTCCCCAACAGAAGGCAAAAATTCAGGTTGAAATGAAAACACTAGATGATAACTTAAATCCACATGAAGAAAAAAGAGCATTACTAAAGATAACCACATGGGTAAACATAAAAGAATACATTTTTTTCCTTGTCTCTCTTTTCTTCTTACATCTGACTTTTTAAAAAGAAATTTTTAATATTTTTAAATTTATTTTTGAGAGGGAGACAGAGCATGAGCAGGGGAGGGGCAGAGAGAGGGAGACACAGAATCTGAAGCAGGCTCCAGGCTCTGAGCTGTCAGCGCAGAGCCAGACATGGGGGTTGAACTTGTGAACCGTGAGATCATGACCTGAGCCAAAGTCTGCCGTTTAAATGACTGAGCCACCCAGGTGCCCCTTCTTACATCTGATTTTTAAAACTGCCATGGAGTAGACATTTGGTCAGTGAAATAGAACTGAGAGTCTTACATTTGTGACCAATTGCTTTTTTGACAAGGGTGCCAAGATAGTGCAACGGGGAAAGAATTGTCTTTTCACAAAAAGACAGGTTGGACAACTGGATATCCGTCTGCAAAAAAATGAAGTTATCTCATAATATACACAAAAAACAAATGGAAATAGACCTAAATATAAGAGATCAAACTATAAAACTCATAGAAGAAAACATAGAAATTAGTCTTCGTAACTTTGAGTTGGACAATGGTTTTTTTTTTTAGCTATAACACCCAAAGCACAGTGACAAAAATCCAAATAGAAAAATCAGATTTCAAAACTTATACTTTTGTGTTTCAAAGACCACAAGCAATAACGTGAAAATAAAATCCACAGAATGAGAGGTAATATTTGCAAGTCATTATCTGGAAAAGGACTTGTATCCAGAATATATTAAGAACTCTCATAACTCAATATAGAGACAACCCAGTTTTAAAACGGGAAAAGATTTGAATAGACATTTATTCAAAGAGGATCTATGAATGGCCAAGAAGCACATAAAAAGATGCTGAATGTTATTCATCATCAGGGAAATGCAAATCAAAACCACAGGATACCACTCAACACCTACTAGAATGAATGGCTATAACAAAAAAGATGAACGTTAACAAAAGTTAGCAAGTACATGGAGATAATTGGTGCCCTCAGACATGGCTGGTGGGAATGTCGAGTAATGCAGCCACTTTGGAAAACAGTTCAGCAGTTCCTCAAAAAGCTAAACAGAGTAATGGTCCGGCAATTCCGCTACTAGGTGTATACCCAAGAGAAATGAAAACGTACGTTCGTCCAAAAATTTGTATGTGAATGTTCATAATAGCATTATTTATAACAGCAAAAAAAGTAGAAGCAATCTAAATGATGAATGAATGAGTAAACGAAATGTGGCATAGCTGCACAGTGGCAATAAAGAAGAATGAAGTACTGATGCATGGTCCAACATGGATGAACCCTAAAAACACCATAGTGAGTGGAAGAAAATAGTCACAAAAGACCACTTATTTTGCATGATCAGTTTATATGAACTGTCCAGTTGAGGCAAATGCATGGAGACAGAAAGTAGGTGGGTGATTGCCAGGGACTGAGGAGATGGGGTGAGGGGGAGACTGCTAATGGGTAAGGGGTTACTTCTGGCATGATGAAAAGGTTCTACAGTAAAGATGATGGTTGCACAACTCTGTGAATATATTAAATACCACTGTATTATAAAAGTTGAGTGAAATTTGGAATGTGAGTTATAGCTAAATAAATCTGTTAAAAAAAATAGGAAACTATGGTATTCTATTGTAGTTGAAGTATGTTAAAAATAAATAGGCTTCCGGGGCACCCGGGTGGCTCAGTTGGTTAAGCATCCCAGCTCAATTTCAGCTCAGGTCATGATCGCATGGTTCCTGAGATCAAGCCTGAGACAGGCTTTGTGCTGACAGGGTGCCCCCCCACGTGTGTGTGTGTGTGTGTGTGTGTGTGTGTGTGTGTGTGTATGTGCACATGCACACTCTCTCAAAATAAATAAACTTTAAAAAATAAAAATAAGGGGCACCTGGGTGGCTCAGTCAGTTAACCATCTGACTTCAGCTCAGGTCATGATCTCACAGTTTGTGAGTTTGACACCGCCGCCCCCCCCCCACCCCCCATCAGGCTCTGTGCTGACAGCTCAGAGCCTGGAGCCTGCTTCGGATTCTGTGTTGCCCTTTCTCTCTCTGCCCCTCCCCCTTTTGTGCTGTCTCTCTCTCTCTCAAAAATAAATAAACATTAAACAATTTTTTAAATAATAAATAGGTTTCTGAGGGGTTGATGAAAACACCTAACTTAACAATCATTGGTGAGGCCATATAGTAAAGCAGTTTAGAGCATAGGACTCCACGGCCACATTGCTTCATTCTGATATTTTGGTCCAGTCCTTACTAGCTGTGTGACATTGAGCAACACTTCTTTGTGTTTTGATCTCATTATCTGCAAAGTGTCTGTGGAAATGGTATTTCTTCCCTGATTATTCAGATTTAGTAAGTAAATAGGAAGTGCTCAATAAGTATTAGTTATTATTTATAATTTTAATTACCTTGTTTTCATAGGAAAATATTTTTTACTTTCCAAAATACTTGGAAAGGCAATTCTGTAGGATTATTTTATCAAAATAATAATATAACAGCTGTAGTATATAAACTGCCTCCTATTTGCAGTTAATGCACTGAGCACTTTTGTATATAATACTTATAATATTAAAGAACTCTACAAGATAGGTATGCCAGTGCCCACTTCTGTGTGAGTGAAGGAAGGAGTAGAGAAAAGAAGTTTGTCCAGGGTTTCATATTTAATGCTGGCAGGGCTGGGATTTGAAGAAAAATCTTTGTCCTCCAAGTCCATACCCTCACATAGCCCACTCTGCCCTCAAAGTTACTGGTGTCTGCTCTTAGTTTCATGTCCTCCTTTTTGCCAATCATGTTTTTATTTCAAAACCCTATTTACCTAGACTTCTGGATTTCATCCCTGCCTGTTTTAAGCTTTTTTTTATTTAAGAAGAAAAGCAGGGCCTGGGCATTGATCACGGGGTCCCTAGTGAAACTCAGTGAGTGCATTACTTGCTAACTATCTTTACTTGTAAAAATGTTAATATTGTGTCTGGCTATGACTTTCAAGTAAGAAAGTAATTTCAAGGTGACCATTTGCCAATATTGACTGTGACAAGAGAGAGCCTGCTGTGTAAGGAAATCCAGGGCCAGTAATCATTTAGTTGACAAACACTTGCACATCAATATTCCTTCCACTTTCAAGTTATAAGTTTTGAATATTATGGATCATGATTGGGCATTAACATCTTAAAGTGGAAACTTTCTAGATCAGATAGCTGACATTTTCTTTTAAAATTTTTTAACATTTATTTTTTTGAGAGAGACACAGAGCGTGAGCAGGGGAGGAGCAGAGAAAAAGAGAGACAGAATCCAAAGCAGGCTCCAGGCTCTGAGCTGTCAGCCCGACACAGGGCTCGAACTCACGAACTGTGAGATCATGACCTGAGCGAAAGTCTGAGTCTTAACCAACAGAGCCACTCAGGCACTCCATTTTTGGCCAAAATCTTTTTAGGATCCTTCTGGCCCTTACATGACAATTAACTATCATGGATAGCACATTTCCATTTAAATTATATTCTCACTGTATGTTCCAGTGAGTACAGTTTTCTTGAAGACATGGGACAGTGCTCAGTAAAATATATTATCTGTGTTTTTCCCTTTTACTGAATGTTCATTGTTTCCTCTCCTTCTGTAGTTTGCAATTTGGCAACTCTGTGCCCCAACGGTGGTAAGAGGCTATGGCAACTGAATGAAAAAAAGAAAAATTAGAGGAAAATATCTGAATAGACTTTTCACTTTTAGGCGTATTTTCATTAAAAGCATGTCGGTTGCTGCTCAAATCGCAAACATCACAGCAGTAAATGCTTTAGGGGTATTTCACATAGAAATTGAAACAAATGGATTAAAGTCTTAATCTCTTCTAGCCGGAGAAAAGCCACCATACCCTAAGAGTTTTCCTCTTCCCTTTTTGAGATTAGCTTTTTGATCTACATTACTCCACGCCTAATATAGAAATCACTGTCATAATATTGAAAACACAACAACAGCAAACAGCAACTGAAAACTATAGTTTAAAGTATACCTTTTGTATTTGTGTTTCCTGATACCTCTCAGCATTCATCATGGGCCAAAGGAAAAGTCTTGCATCCTTTTTCTGAGTTATTCAGAGCAGCTGTTCTGATATAACCAAACAGCATCACAGAGAAGGTTCCCCTTCCTCATGTTGTAGTTATAGTAGTTGGAGGAGTGCCCAGGAATATTTTTCTGATGCTATGACACAGTGCATAAGAATGATTGATTAAAACGATACTCTCTGTGTCATTTGGCTTCAGACTATGGCTTTTAATTAAGAAATCCATTGTGTAAGAATAACGCCAACCTGACAAAAATAAGACTTACACAGTAATACGTTAGTGGTTCAACATTTCTATCTATTCAACATTTCTGTCTCTGCGATTAAATATTTGACTGTTTCCACTGAACTGCCTTTGAAATGAAATGGATTAAGAAAGAAGCAAGAATGTCAGATTTACAGTGGCATTAAGCTGTGAATTAAGAAGATTAGCAATTTTATGTGAAAGTAGGTATCATCCTATAAAGAAGTGCTCAAAGCAGTTCCTTAAGATTAACGTAAGAGCTTAATCCTATTTTTCTAAATCAAACTTTAGACTTTGGGGATTCCAGTGATGGTTTCACAAAATGACAACCCATTGGCGGTAGGGTCCAGAGAATTCGGAGAGTTAGATGGTGCTATGACTCAAAGTGAACCTTCTAAAGGAGACTCCGCAGTTGAAAACACTAGTTGTGTTCTCAGCTCCGACCCCTCAGGAGGGTCATTTCACCCTCTGAGTCTCAGTTTCTTAATCTCTAAATTCAAAATAATTATGTCCGTTTCTCTTCTCCTGCAAGGTTTTAAGGAGGCTCAACGTGAAACAAAACAAAGCACACTCTGGTGAAAACCCGCCCCCCTGGGCGGTCCTGTGTGTGTTTGCATGGGAGCCCTTAACGAGCGTCAGCACTCCCCTAGGCTTCTAGAATGGCGTATGATACAAATATGGCAGCACAGCGAAAGAATAAAGTATTTTACATTCTCTCAATTATTTCAAACTAAAAAGTTGTTTTCTTTCTCAAACTGGAATCGGTAAGTTTTCAGTATTTGTCAGTGAAAAAAAAAATGTCCAAAAATTGTCTTTATCTTTGGGACTCTCTTTATTTTTATCTTTGGGACCTCACGGTACAATGTTTAATATTTCAGAAAAATTGTGAACTCTATCTGTAGGATGGTACTCTATTTGCTGTGCTAAAATTTTTAATCCTGTAGGTCATGATCTGTGTCTTAGTACACATCCTCACAGGTCAATGTCTTACATATACATATGCACATATGTATTATAGATAATCTCTTTATCAAGTGATTTATTACATATGTACACAGAAAGCCTCCCCATCAGAATCTTAGCCCCTAGATATTTTCCCATCACACTCTTAGTCCCTTGATATTAGGGACTTGGGGGGTTTTGCTTGCCTAGGACATAGCTCGGCGCACTGTTCCCTGTAGACGGAACAGGGAAGGGAGATCGTACCTGTGTCCCCTTTTAACTTCCTCTAAGAAGGTTGGCCCGGTGCCTGCCAGTCTGGCGTATGGTATGAGGAATATGCATCTCATTTGTTCCCTGAAGCCCTCAAGCTGAAGGTTTCCCCTGGTAACCTGGACTATCTTTTCTCCTTTATCCAAGTAGTGGATACCCTTTCTCTGCCACTTTCTAGAAAGAGCAAAATCCAGTTCTCCAAGACTCTTCTCTTCCCCCGTGATAGGTGCCTCATCTTGTCCTTTTTCTCCAGTAAGGATAATGAGAGACTGAATGCACAAATGGGTGGTGTCCAGACCATAGATAAAACTAGAACCTTGCCCCACAACCTGCAAGGAAACCACCCCCTTTTCTGTACTAACTAACCCAGGAAGCCAGCCTGCCGTAAATCACACTTGCAGGAAGCCAGATTAGCCAGGTAACAATCTCTAGTGACAGTCCAGGAATCTAAAGAATAACCTTCTGTAACAATTGGCCCCAAATGGCCAGGACTTGATTAATAACTGACAGCTGCCTTAATGTTTGTCCCTGCCTCCAACTTAGGACCATGCCAAGAAAACCAGATACGCCCTCCTAACCAATCACATAGGATGCCCACTTCTAGTTACCTTTCAACAGCCTCCACTCAGGGGACCCCTGAAGCCTTCCCTTTTTTTTTCTTTACGTTTAAGCTTTCCCACTTCTCTTCCGAAGCAAGTGATGGTGGCTGCCTCCCTTGCTACAGCGTGCTGTGAATAAATAGCCTTCGCTTTTCTCATTCAGTGGGTGTTCATTTATTGCCACGATAAAAAATTTCTGATACTTTCTTTTATCTTTATGTTCAAACATGGAAAATAGGAAATCTGATTAAAATGCATTAGTTCCAGCAAGCGATTGCTTTTTTAAATGCTGCTAATTTCCCCAGAGATTTTATTAAAATTATTGCAAAGGGAGTTTGCTGTGAGAGCATTATACTCACTATAGCATTGGCTGGGATTTCCTAACTTCAGCTCAGCACTTGGAGAGATGCCCTCCGGCCCCGGGCTATTCTTTCTTAAGGCGGAGTCCACCGCTCATGTCTTATCTAGGATATGCTACCCATTGCTTTGTGATTGTGGTGTAATGTATAGGCACGTTTAGGCTAGGATTTAAGCTGATTTTATCTCTCCAAAAATTAGATATGTAATATCCCAAATAATTAACTATAACAACATGTCCATACCCAGTTAGATAACATTTGGTATATATTGTACTAAAGTACTGTTCTTATCAATGCACAAACTTTGCCTAGTATAGTCTTTGACCACATGCCTTCTCTGAATTTAGAGTCAGAACCTTGCAAGGTATGTACATATCTCTGGGACTTCTCAATTGCCATTATCTGTGTTTCCTCACTTCCCTTTTTTTAACAGTGAATCATACAGTTACTTATCTAATCTGATTTATGTTGTTACTCTGAGCTCTAAGAGTTCTTTTATTATGTTTTGTCCACATATTCAAAGCATAGCTCTTCCTGCCTTTTTCATGACTATGTTTTATTTCGTTCCTATAAATGTAGTTTTCCACATTGATGTGAATTTATTCCTGATGCCCTTCCATCTGCTCTTTGCTCTCTTAGCTGGAACTAGTTCTAACTTGAATGTACATTCGTGTCCTGTGTTGATTATGTCCCCCAAAACTCATGTTTTGAAGCCCTAATCCCCAGTACCTCAGAATGGGACTGTATTTAGAGATAGGGTCATTAAAGAGGTAGTTAAGTTAAAATGAAGCCATTGGGGTGGCCATAATCCAGTATGACCAGTGTCCTTATGAAAATGGGAAATTTGGACACACGGACAGATGTGTGCACACATAGAGGAAAGATCGGTGAGGACACAGCTAGAAGATGGCCATCTACAAGCCAGGGAGAGAGAGCGAAAAAGAAACCAAACCTGCAACACCTTGACCTTGGACTTCCAGCCTCCAGAACTATGACACAATAGGTTTCTATTGCTTAACTCACCTGCTCTGTGATATTTATATGCTGTAGCAGCCTACACAAACTAATACCATTAGTGAAGAAACTCCCCTTACTTAGCAAGCTGCAGTATTTACTCACTGCCTTAGCAAAAACATTTCTCTGAGCAGTTCTATTTTCTTACATAGAAAAAAATATTTAAAGCTCAGTTAGATGAATGCTGCTTGATTAGGACAAAATTAAAGCGATCTTATATCAGGCTTCAAGCATCATAATGGATTTTATCATCTGACCACATCATGGAATTGGGCATTTACCACCCAAGAGGCAAAAAGAAATTAGGGTGACAATCAATCATATGGGGTAGCAGAGTCAGATTTAAAATGTGAAATATTATGTTGAGAAGTTTTTTTCTCCTCTCTACTGCCCATGTCTGTCATGTGAAACATCATCACTTTGAGTTTGGTGATGTTTTGAGGACACATTCCAGGGATTAATAAAGGGTTTTGCAGGCTAATAAGATTTTGTTTCTAAGTTTTACCAAAAGGTCGAATTATGTATCACAAGGCCCTTCTAGCCTACGAGAAAAGAAGGTAAATAAATAACAACCAACATTTAGAGATATATAGAATATATGAGTTAAGAAGGATTAAGCAGAACTTAGCGATACATTGCATACTTCCCACATGAAACCTCTCTTAAATGATAATAAAATAATTTAAAAAAATAAAAAATGACAATAAAAAGAAAAAAAAAGGAGGGAGACAATAACAGATGAACAACTTCAGGTTTTTTTGTTTGTCTTTGGAAAATGTAAGAGAGAAATATCTGACTTGGCAATTCCAAGAAAGCTGAAACCAAAGTGATTGCAGAGGGGCTTCCAAAGAGAAGGAATCGAAGGTTCCTTCGGTTGCCTACTATGGCAGGTGCATGGCCTCAAAGAACAGGCCTCTCTCTACCTACGTTTCAGATGCTCAGTGAACAAAACTGGCTTGATGATGCACCCAACCACCCAACGGTGAGGCCCATCAACCCTAGGCCCTCCCCTTCCACACCTCCCAGTCATCGTCTCAGTTCCTGCAGGGCTCCCAGTCAAGGGTCTGCCCTCAACATGAAAGAAGATAAAGACCAAAACAAACAGAAGGCATGCTGCAGCTCAGGGGAACCAGAAAATGCAGGAAGCAGATGCCGACACAAATAGTATCTGTACGACCCAAATAGTGCTGTCTCAGAAATGTACAGAAAAAGTAGGAATTTCAGAGCAGTATTGGAAGCTAGGTCAAGAAAATCTAGAAGGAGAAACAAACATTGAAAATAAGGAAGTTAGGGGGCGCCTAGGAGGCTCAGTCAGTTGGGCATCTGACTTCAGCTCAGGTTATGATCTCTCTTGTTTGTGAGTTTGAGCCCCACATCATGCTCTGCGCCGACAGCTCAGAGCCTGGAGCCTGCTTCCATTCTCCCCCTCTCCCTGCTCCTCCCTCGCTCATGCTCTGTCTCTCTCTCTCTCTCTCTCTCTCTCTCAAAAATAAATAAACATTAAAAAATATTTTAAAAAAAGGAAAATAGGGAAGTTAGGAAAACTAGAAACTCAATTTAACAAACCAAAGAAGTTCCAGAAAGAATAGGGAAGGAATAGAGAAGAAATTATTAAAGAAATACGACAGGATAGTCTACAACTGAAAAGTGTGAGTTTCCATATTGAAGGGACCAGTAAGTGACCAGCACTTACCCTAAGGCATACGTTCAGGAAATTTCCGGAAGCTGGAAACAAAGAGAAGATTTTAAAATCCTCATCGTTATCATAACTGGACTTATGCGTGGCAGAGGTACTTTTAGCACATTTAATCTTAGAGACTCATGAGGGAAGTAGTAGTACTTCACTCTCTTAATGCACAGTGGTAAGTAAATCGCTCAATATCACATAGCTAGTAAGTGGGAGAGTCAGATTTCCAAACCAGGCCGTCTAGCTCCATACCTACGATTCTGTACTGACTTCCTTTAAAGTTTTCTGATAGATGAAGGAAAGGAAAGGAAAGGAAAGGAAAGAAGGAAGGAAGGAAGGAAGGAAGGAAAGAAGGAAGGGAGAGAGAAAGGAAGAAAGGGAGAGAGCAAGGAAGGAAGAGAGAGGAAGAAAGGAAGGAAGGGAGAGAGAAAAGGAAGGAAGGAAGGAGAGAGGAAGAAAGGAAGGGAGAGAGGAAGGAAGGAAGGGAGAGAGAAAGGGAGGGAGGGAGGGAGGAAGGAAGGAAGGAAATCTAAAAAGTCAGATTTCTCAACAGCAACTCTAAGTTACAATACAATATAGCATTGCTTTCAGAATTCTCAGGAGAAGGTATTTACTGCCTAGAATTCTGTAAACTGCCCCGCCTTCAATGAGAGGTAAATATAACTTCAGATATTTTCAGAACCTTAGTTTCACCTGTGCTGTGTCTTTTCTTGGGAACAGCTAGGATGCAATCATGAGGAAGATCAGTATCTGGGAGGAGGCCGCTGAAGTTCCCCATGACGCTTGCTCAGCAGGCCCAGACAGCAGCCAGGTCAGAGCAGGGCGCGTGGCTTCTGCAGGGTTCGCTTCAGAAAGAGAGGAAGAAAGGAGTGACTTATAGGATGTTTTTGGGAAGGGGTAGAATCGTATCAAGTGATTTTATCTCACCCTTTCAGCACTATAAAGAAGAAACAGTGGCAAGTGTATTAGAGAATGAAGTCGAAGAAAAGGGGGCAGAACTGTGGCATGAAGCGTAAGCATTACAGTACCACTACCATTCAAGGGTGAATGATACCTCGTTGTCATAATATTATAAAACCTTGGTGTGAATTTACACAGACGTATGAAAGACTTGTGAAATTAAGTGTACTGCAAGATGGGGAAGAGGGGAAAGAAGACATCAAGTTGTTAACTTGTTACTTTTCTTAATAGAAAGATGATAATGTCTAGAGTTAATCAAGAAATAGCAATATAAACATATTATTTAGATAGAAGCAAGTAAATATCTGAAGAAGGGTTTAAAGGAATTAACTGGGGTTGGACTCAGGATGGGGGAAGAATTGAGTGAGAGACTGTTGCTTTTATTGTAAGACCTGTAGTAATATTTGACTTTTAGAAATATATTTATTTTAATTTGTTTTAATGTTTATTTTTGAGAGACAGAGAGAGTACAGTTAGGGGAAGAGCGGAGAGAAGGGACAGAGGATCCGAAGCAGCCTCTGTGCTGACAGCAAAGAGCCCCACGTGGAGCTTGAAGCCACAAACCATGAGATCATGACCTGAGCCCGACTCAGAGGCTTAACTGACTGAGCCACCCAGGTGCCCCCAAAATATGTGTTTTTAATTGAATGAAAATATGGAGAGAAATTTAACTATTTAACTAGAAGAATCAGTTTAACTTTAGTTTGCTTCTTTAAAGACTTTCTGCAAGAAATCCATTTTGGGAGAAGGCTTTAAAAATGGACTTAATCTGGGGCACCTGGGTGGCTCAGTCCGTTAAGCGTCCAACTTCGGCTCAGGTCATGATCTTGCGGTTCACAAGTCTGAGCCCCTCGTTGGACTCTGTGCTGACAGCTCAGAGCCTGGAGCCTGCTTCAGATTCTGTGTCTCCCTCTCTCTGCCTCTCCCCTGCTTGCACTCTCTCTCTCTCTCTCTCTCTCAAAAATAAATAAACATTTAAATTATTTTAAAATAAAAAATAAATAAATAAAAATAAAAATGGACTGAACCTAATTTGATGTTGAAGAGAAAAGCATACCATCCAAGTATCTGGGACATGAGGACCATGCCCTGAACTGGTTGGGGGTGGGCCTCAGATTAAAGAGAACGGTAGTGTGCCATGCAATTATAGAGGTTTGAAGCTGGGATCTCCATGTCAAGATAACTTGAGGGCCAAATGTAACTGAGGTTTAGCAAAAGGCAAGTGCTTGTGACGGGTTTATGAAGCCATGTAGCATTGTAAAACCAGTCCAATCTCTTTGCTCTCAAATCTCTGTTGCCACAAGAAGGAATGTGAACTAGAAGCTGTTGTCTTCCTTGCAACCAACTCAAGTACCAACCCTATCAGTGTCTTTTTTCAGTTTTATGAAATGGGTGTATGTATGGTAAAAGAAGTAATATTTTAGATGAGTCCTTTAAAAAGGTAGGCATGGCCTGTTCTGTGTGACCTTTCAAGTTCCTGTTGGAATTTCCTAAGAAATGGAATTCTTTGCCATGCCAGACATCTGAGTGGTATTACTGTAGCGAAATTCATATCCATTCTCTCTCTCTCTCTGTCTCTGTCTCTCTCTCTGTCCTACACACACACTGTGTAATTAGGTTTGCTGTTTAGTCCCCTGTAACCATGTGCATTTTATACAGTGTGGTTGCTTGGTTTATACTTAAAAATAAAATTCCCACATCCCGTCCCTGATTTCTCCCTGACACCTATAAAAGAGACCATGCCATGTCTTTCCAAATTTGAAAAAAACAACAAAACCAAGTACACTCAGTACTTCAGTAAAAGGCAGCCTGATCATAAGTAAAATTTTAAAAATTTGATTTAGTACAAAAATAAGAAATAAATAAAAATAAATAAATAATTGTGTGTAGTGATACATTCCCTTTAACATTTTCCTTACGGCTTCAGTGCCCTGTTTTAGTAACTAAAGATTGGCTGTTTGCAAAGATGACCCTAACATCAGCTTTCAAAAGAAATGAAGGAGACTTCTAAAATACCAGGAGGGAAGAAGGGCAGAGCCTGCTATATAAGGCTCCAGTAACCTCATTTGAAAAGTAATTTCGTGTGTTAGAAAGGTCATTCTCCCCTCATCTGCCTGCTAGTTTTTAACAAGAGTCTAACAGACTTCTCCATCAACTTGAACAAATTCCAGTAGCCACAAGGAGTGCTGGCGATTTAGGTCCATTTGAGAAGATGTAAATATATGGGGTGCATTTTTTTTTTCTTTTCTATAATCTTGAAGAAAACCATCATGCCAAAATGAGGGCTTTTGAGCTTTTGAGTATCTTTTTATTGGAATTCTGTCTTTGACTGGCAATTTATGAATCACCTACTTGGGATGAAGTCACATTGAAATCTTTGATGAATAGCACCAGCATGAGTCAGTGTGATCATAGCGGCACCTATTCACACAAATCAATAGGTGGGTCTCACAGAAATAGCACTGTCACATCAGTAAATTGGTGCCGCCGCTGTGGAAAACAATATGGAGGTTCCTCAAAAAATTAAAAGTAGAACCACCAAATGACCGAGCAATCCCACTTCTGGGTATATATCCAAAGACAGTGAAAATGAGATGTTAAAGAGAAACTTGCATTCTCATGTTCGTTTGCACCATTATCCACGATAATCAAGACAGAGAAACAACCAAAATGTCCGTCCACGGATGGATGAATGGATAAAGAAGACGTGATATATATACACATAAGCATGTACATGCACACACACCGGAATATTATTCAGCATAAGAAGAAAGGAAATTCTGCCATTTGCACCAAACTTGAGGGCATTATGCTAAGTGAAAGAAGCCAGACACAGAAAGACAACGTATGGTATCACTTACATGTGGGATCTAAATTTAAAAACAGAAAAAGTCAAACTCCTAGAGATGGAGAGTACAAAAGTGGTTGCCAGGGGCTAGGGTAGGGTAAGGGGCATGAAGGAAATAGGGAGAGGTGGGTAAAGGGTATCCACTTTCATCCGTAAGACGAAGAAGGCCTGAGGATCTAATGAACTTGGTGACTGTGGTTGATTACACTGTACTGTATAATTAAAATGTGACAAGAGAGTAGAACTTAAATGGTCTCAACAAAAAAAATTAAAAAGTAAAAAGTAAAAGGTAAATTTGTGAGGTGATGAATGTGTTGATTAACCAGATGGAGGAGGAAATCCTTTCACAATGTATTTTTATATCAACTCACCACGATGTACACTTTTAAATTTCTTACAATTTTATGTGGCAATTATACCTCAATAAAGCTGACATTTAAAAAAAGAAATAAGCCAGTACACTCAAAGAAATAAAGGGGAAAAGAAGTACAAAATCAGTAATCTTAAAATCTGTGTCTTGCCCTAGAATATCTTAATGTCACGTGATATAAAAAGTGTTCCCTGGGTTTGACTGAAGTTCACACCATGTTTTCATACAAATATCTGAGGGCATCTGTCTCTCGGGGCCCTCCGCCTACGCAGTCTTCCTGGCTCCTTTTTTCCTACATTGAATCATGAATTCATAAAGCATGGGTTGGTAAAAACACTTCACACATTATCTCATGCCTTGCTCTGTCCAATAATTGGTCAACCAGTTTCGCTTGATTGATTCAAAAGATAGAGAACCATGTTTTACAAGGTACCTTAACCCCTTTTCGGAGAACGCTAATGGTTGTTTTCATTTTTTGGGTGTCAAAATCTTTCTCTTTGTTTGTAACTTATTAGTTCTAGTTCCATGCTCTTGAGCGCTGGTCCTTGTTAAAATCAGGTACTGTGTTCCTCCCTATCCATATTCCCATATATTCAACTATTCTATCCATCTTCCTTTTAACAGAAATGTTGGGCATTATTAATATTTCAAAATCCTGGTTTACCTGTACAGTTAATCTCATCGTACAATAGGAAAGCAGGTTTTGTTCCTCTCGTTGGCCGCTCCACATGCTCACTCCAGCCTGCTTTGCCCTCTGTCCCCTCCTCATCAATATCACAGCATGGTAGTGAGGATTCCCAGGAGGCGAGAGCTCCAGAATGCTCCTTCCACGGATCTACCAGCATCTGCCTGGCCTCTCCAAGGCTCTGCTGGTCCTAAGCTCACTTTCTGACCAGGGCTAACCACCCTCATCAATAAGAAGTCAAAGAAATATTTTTGTTTGGCTGAATTGTAAACACAAGGGCATTTATTTGCTTTGTTTTGTGTTAACTTTGTAATTCATCAAGAGTTCCAATGGACACATTTCCAGCGTGTTTAAAATGTAATTAATGTTAACCGTGTTGAATGGCATCTTCATGAGGACCTCTGTTGAAAGATGAAATGAACTGTGATTTGTGTCCCATTTTGGAAGCCGGGGTGTGACATAGAGCTTTACTGTACTGTACTGTACTGAAGTAATGTGATCAACGAGAGCAATGGTCTTGTTCGCTCATGATCTAAAAAAAAAAAAAAAAACCTTAATTTTTGGGGGGGATTATTCTCTGAGGAATTATTGAAAATGTTATGCTGCAAAGGCATTTAGTTCTCAAAAATAATAGGGCTTTTTTAAAACCCTTGACAAGAAGTCCCAGAGGAAATTGAAATAAGCAATGTAGATGAGAGTACAAATTTCATTACTCTATTAACCAAATAAACAAACAAAAAGTTGAGAGTCATTATAATGACTCCCAAGGATGTTTTCAGTCCAGTAACACCAGAATCTTCCTTCTAGTCCTTAGAAAGAAACTGGAAGTTAATCCGCGATGAAGGCCTGGCAGTGATGGACAAAACCAAAGGCCTCTTCCTGCCTGAAGATGAAAACCTGAGGGAGCGAGGTGACTGGAGCCAGTTTACGCTGTGGCAGCAAGGTGAGCTCCTAACTTCTAGCTTGTTCTCTGCAGCCAGTGACCTGATGGGAAGAAGGCACGAGCCTTCTAGCAGTACTTCCCAGAGCCAGATTCCCTAACTTAAAGTGCCCAGAAAAAATATATTATCTAAACCCATCGTTTTAAAACTACATATGAACACTTATTTCTGTGTGTATGTATATCCATATGTATATTTGGATAAATATATAAATAGTATTTTGGCTTACCTGGTCTTTCCCATTAAATGATAAGTTACAGAGGCGTCTGGGTGGCTTAGTTGGTTAAGCCTCTGACTTCAGTTCAGGTCATGATCTCATGACTCATGAGTTAGAGCCCCACGTCAGGCTCTCTGCTGTCAGTGCAGAGGCTGCTTCAGATCCTCTATCCCAGACCTTCTCTCTCTGCCCCTCCCCTGCTCTGTCTCTCTCTCTCTCTCTCTCTCTCTCTCTCTCTCACATCAGTAAGCATTTTTTTAAAAAACAGTTTGTTACAAAGAGTAACCCTATTGTGTAGGCTTAACTGAAAGGTCTACCATATGCTAATTACTATCTTGGAAAGGACCTTCCCTGAGCCTCATTTGCTCCATAGTATGGAGATGATGTCGCATGCCAAAATGGAGTCACCGTGGGTTGGAGATGATAACAGTCCTGAGTGACAGGGGATAACTAGTGTCTGCGCTCTTCAAGAATAGGAAGTGGTTCACATTCCACCAAACATTCCTTGGGCTGCACCCGGGCTCAGGCACATACATGGGACACCAATATGCATGTGTTCAATGAATTAATGTATCAATCTGTCCTGTGAATGAGGAGCATTGGATTTTATCTGTAAGGCTCTTTCCAATTCTCTTCTTAAAAAATCAAGTCAACCTGGGTTAACAACAACTATCCCCAAAAAAATCCTTTGTGAAGCCCCAGCAGCATGTGCCGCACCACATAAATCCAGAGGACAGTAGGCGGGTTTACATTAAAGGATAAGTCAGCACAGTCATTTATCTCCCTTATGCTCTCAGAATGGTTTACACATAAGAGAGAGAAGAGCCACTTCGGTAATATTTTCAAAGCTAGTCTCTCTTCTGAGAGAGCATGATTTTTAGAGACTGTCAGCTGTTTTGTCAACAAAACTTTTTTTTAAGGGAGCAACAGGATCAACCTGTGAACAACATGCTCATTCTATCTGCTGGCAGCTCACTAAAATGCATGAACTCTGTTGGCCTTAAGCATTCGCCAGTTCATCTGATGCCTCAGTTGCATTAACGTCCTTATGCCTCCTAGAATAGTGCTTCAGTATGGCCGGCCTCCTGGCAGTAATTTCCAGACCATAGTCTGCTATAGACAAGGGCTTTGATAAAGTTGAAATCGGCAGAGCACCATAGGGCAGTTAGAAGTTATCAAGTGGGGTGCCTGGCTGGTTCAGTCAGCGGAGCCTACGACTCTTGGTCTCAGGATTGTGAGTTCAAGCCCGATGCTGGGCATGGAGGCTACTTAAAAAAAATAAATAAATAAATAAATAAATAAGTAAAAGTTTTAGGCAAGCAAGAAAATAAATAATGGTAACAAGATTTGGTTGAAGGCAACATTTTGACTTTTAAACTTTTGTGTATTAAGAAACATTTTTAATAGTGGCAAAATATATTCCTAAGCTGTAATGTGTGATATTTTCACTTGTATTATTTCCAGAAAGTGATTGCATTTCTCTCTTGATTTCAATTTTGAGTCACAATAATTGACCTGTGAGTGTATTTTGGGTGGGGGCGGCAGATACTGTTAAGTATAATGTTTTCCAATTAGTTGCCGTTAATTAAATAGAAATTCATTTCTAACTGTATATTTTTGTGTGTCATAAGGGAATATAAGTCACATAGTTTCTCTTTTAGGAAGTTTGTTAAGGTTTTTTGTGGCCTTTTGTTTGTGGTTTCCAGGCTTTTGGGAGGAATCCAGGAGCTAGTTTCTGGGAACACATTCATAGTTTAAAGAATTTTGAGGACAGCGAGTACCATAGCTTGCATGGAAGTGAATAGAATCCTGAAGGCAGGCACCCTCTCAGGTGCTGTGGCGCAGACACTAGAGAAAGAATCCTGCAGTGGGGGGGGTTGGAGGGGGGGGCATTCTTTTCATTGTGAGAAAGAGATGTGAGGAAGAAAAGAAGCAGACAGTCTCTTAGCCACACTATTAGCTCAGGTCCAGACAAAGAGGCTGCTGAGTATCTGATGTAGTTAAGACTTAGTGGTTCTCTAGTCTAGTTAGGAAAGGATGCTGCTAGATGGTTGAAGGCCTTAAAGCTGTGGCCGGAAGTTCCATTTTTCTCCAAATGGTACTGGGTATTGTGGTGGGTCTCCACGTAGGATCATCAGGACTGAAGAATATTTATTCCTTTTTAAAGGGACAACTGTTTTGAGTTGGAGAAAAAGAATCAGCAAATGTAAATGAGGGTTTTTCCCCTAAAAATGTTTTCAAATTGCTAAGTGAATGTTAAGGAATATCTATTTTGTTCAAACTTATGAATTATCACCAACAGTGAACAGTAAAATCTACGGTTGGCAAATATGCCATACATGTGTATTCTTTCTTCCTGAGCCCATAGGAGACGGTGCTTACCGCTCTCAGTAGCCTTTCTGGATCAGCTCAAGCTGAACCTCTGAATCCGTTTCGACACAGTGTTCTAGGTCTCTACTGACAATTGAATTGTCGTGCAAGATGAACCTGTCGTTAATTCCAGCAGAGCCTTGAAACTTAAGAAAGATATAACCCAGGACCTTTAAAAATCCCAACTCCATGAATATTTCTTATGAAGTATATTCACATGTAAATGAAATATCCAACTGATTCTTCCAAATCTGCATTGATAAAACTCCTTCCACAGCCATCTTCTTCTTCAAAGTCCATCACTTCTTCAGAGTTACTTTAAACTGGGTGAGCAATAATAAAAGAGCCATAAAGCCACTGCATTTAGCTGCTGGACAGTTCCCTCCTGAGCTGAGGGAATTGCTCCTCATAACTACTTTCTAATCCATGATGTGACAAAGTTGTAAACTGTGCCGAAAGCATAGGATTTGGAGACCAACAGTCCCAAATTGGAGGCCTCGCTGGACCACTTGTTAGTTGTGTGAAGCAAACATGTTCCTGATCTCTGAGCCTCAGAGCCTCATCCAAAAAAGGACAATGAAAAGAATGCCTCAAGTATGGGGTTGTTACTAAATCAGTGAGTACTCTCGAAAGATCTGATACGCAAGCATCCACTAAGTGAGAGTGGTACTACTTTTTTCACAATAACCATATGTTATATAATAATAACAGTAATGGAGGGGCGGTCTTAGGTCATAGTTAATCAGGTCATGGTTAAGAACATGGACTCTGGGTCCAGTTTGGCTGGAATTCCTGCTGTGGCACTTGCTGTGTGACCTCTCTGTGCCTCACTTCCTCTTCTCTAAAACACAGCACTAACAGCGCCTTCCTCACCAGGTGTTGTAGGCATCAGATGAGTCCTTTTTAAGCATGTCCCGTGGTTCCTGGCCCACGGCAAGCACCTTGGGACTGTTGTTGTATTCCTAAATCCTCACCATCGTGTGTGAATACCTAAAGCTACCAATGGAAATCCACAAATGCCAAGCATCTACTACACGGAGAATATGTGCTTACAGACTAGAAAAGATTTATGTATCTAAAGGGCTAGAGATGCTCTAATTTAGCCCTGACCAAGGGGCAGTCCTAGTGAAACCCAATCCATTAGGTTACCTTTCATTAAGGTACAACACACCTGTTCTCTAAGGGGCACGTGCTCTGCCCTCTGTCCCGTGCCCATGAAATCCAGTCACTTCTGGCTCCTCCTCAGGCCTCCAGGCCTCACCTAACTACTGCCTGCACAGCACAGAACCCAGAATCGGGGCTTTCTGCCAGGCCATCCCCAGAGCCTGCATGTGGGAAGTCATGGGAAGCTAGGCTTAAAAATGCTTTATGATGATGTATACAGGAATCTACTTGATCAAACTGGCATTTATCATTCAACTCATTTGGGGTCCTCCATTAATCACTAAAAATAGCAACTAACATTTTACTCAATGGGCACAAAGATTACTTAGGAAAAGCTCCTATACATATAGAAGTTGTTTTCTAGAACATTGAGGTCCATTTGAGAAGAATACCTTTTTTTAAAGTTTATTTATTTTTGAGAGAGAGAGAGAGGGGGAGCAGGGGAGGGGCAGAGTGAGGGATACAGAATCCCAAGCAGGCTCTGTGCTGATAGCAGCATGGGGCTCGAACTCACAGAACTATAAGACCATGACCAGAGCAAAAATCAAGAGTTGAATGCTTAACCGACTGAGCCACCCAGGAACCCCAAGGAGAATACCTTTAAGTTGCATTCCTTGTAACTCATTTTATTCTTGGTATATGATTATTCTGGGACACAACTAAAAATTAAATAAAATTAAACTCAGCTTTACATGTAGCAGTCCCTTGTAGGAATCTTGAATAGGGAATTGCAATTTTTCTATCTTTAAAAAAAAATCCATCATTTTTCTCCATAAGAGCAAATAATGCTGTGTACATCTTTCCTAAAACACAGTTATTTTGTCGATGGTGAGGAAATTCGTGTAGTCCAAGATGCTTAAGACTATGTCCCAACATCTGTGTTCCTGACACAGTCACTCATAGAAAACATCTCTCAGAGACTTCTTCCCCTCTTCATTTAAATCCTATTTTTTTAATCAACGTATAAAGAATGATCTGTACAATGAAAATGACATTGAATTCCCATGAGAAATCTTCAGGTAACTCTTTGATATAGTCCTAGGAATGCATTTTTAGGTTAGAAATACAAGCTGGGTTTTTTTTCCCTTAGGAAGTCTACTGTGACTGCTGTAACAAATTATCATAAATTTAGTGGCTTTAAAATGACACAGATTTATTATCTTCACAGTTCTGGAGATGAGAAGTCTACAGTGGTCTCACTGGTCTCACTGGGCTAAAATCAGAGTGTCCTTAGGGCCATATTCCCTCTGGAGGCTCCAGTTTCTGGAGTCTGCCCACGTTCCTCAGCTTGCAGTTGCTCTCCATCTTCAAAGCCAGCAATGGCCGGTCAAGTCTTTCTCATTCTGTATCACTCGGACACTAGTCTGCCTCCCGTTTCCACATTGAAGGACTCTTTGATGACATGGGGCCCATCCAGTTTATCCAGGATAATCTCTTTATTTTCAGGCCGGCCGATTAGAAATCTCAATGTCATCTGCAACCTTTACTTCCCCTTGCCATAAAACATAACATATTCATAAGCTCCTGCTTACAACACAGACACCCTTGGGAGGGGGCCATTATTCTGCCTGTCACCGGGAGAAAAATAGGATTCAGCACTCACTTGTCCATTAGACATCCTTAGTCAAATCGTCCAACACTGAGTGGAAATTTCTGGTCCTTGCCCTGCTAGTCTGCTACAGTAAGACACTTTATGCTTTGTCTTCTTATGTTTGCTCAACCTTCTCATGCCTAGTGAGGGTGACAATACAGATTGCCCATGGTCAAAACAGGGTGAGCTAAAATTTTACTGTGATTTGTTTCTAACAATGGTTTTACCGTTTCTTGTTCTAGGAAGAAAAAATGAAAATGCCTGTAAAGGAGCTCCTAAAACCTGTTCTTTACTCGATAAATTCCCTGAGACAACAGGATGCAGAAGAGGACAGGTAGTACCAAGCGTGTCTTCAGTGACGGGAAGAACACAATTATTAGGAATAAAGGAATGCTGATGTTTATAAAGCAACAGTTAGTTCTTTTGGCCAAAGTCCTCTTTTTTCGTTCTCTTTTTAATGAAACATAATTTCATGTGGTTGACAGCAGAACTGAGGGTGGAAAATGTTCAGTGTTTATCACTGTATGGAAAATGAGAGTCCTTACCTTTAGTTCCTTTACAAAGAAACTAGACGAGAATATAAATTCTCAGTCTTCCCAAGGCTTTAATTCAAACTGACAATAATTTTACACAGTCACTTTAATGTAGCACTTCCTCCACCCCTCGATGAATGGATGACCAGTGTGTTACATTTTCTGCGCAGATCAAGTATTCCGTGATGCACCCAGGAACTCACGTGTGGCCGCACACGGGGCCCACCAACTGCAGGCTTCGAATGCACCTGGGCTTGGTGATTCCCAGAGAAGGCTGCAAGATCCGATGCGCCAACGAGACCAAGTATGTTTCCTCATTTTCTCTCTTATCACCTCTGAAGAGGGGTGTTCATTACAACCAATCCGTGTTCAGTTGGGTTATTTCTCTTCTGTTGTAACTGAAGTAGGCTAGGGTGGGTGATATTAATCCAGACTCTAGTCTGTGTCCCTTCTCTGTGCTTTCTGCAAGTCCAGAGAGACTCCTCGGGTCTGGGGCTGTCCTCTCCCTAAGCATTTCTCCCCACACCACTCTCATCTCATTGAAGAGCCTTCTCGCTTCTCTTTCTAGATGGACAGACTTGCACTCGGCCGACTGCCTTGTACTGAGCCCTATACATATTACACATTGTGCTTGTGAATTGGTCATCTACAATTGCTCTACAACTTGAATTGGTCATCTATGCAAAGAGCCCCTTTCCTGAAGAAAATACCCAGTGATAGTCACTGTGTTGCTTTAGAGGAGGCAGCGTGAGGCAGCAGAAACAGGCTGTGTGTTTCAAATCCCAGCACGGCCACCTAATGTTGTATAACCTGGGCCCATTCCTTAATCCCCTCGAGCCTCAGCCTCCTCACTTATGAAATTGGCTGTGATGCTATCTGCTGTGCAGGATTGTTGTAGGATTAAATGAAATAATACATGCAAGGCACTGAGCCCATGTCCTAGCATGAGGGGGAGGTGTTGAATGTTAGGCACTTCTCCCCATGCCTTTTGCTGTCCTAATCCTATTACTCCCACCACCTAGAATACCCTTCTTTACACTCATCCAAAATAAACCTATTACTAAGATCCAATGTCGTTTAGTACAAAGGAGCCTCTTTTTGGACTTCTTAGAGTGGATACAGTATAGATTCTCAGTAATCCTATTCTGTGTCTTCCATTGCTTCTTACCAATTAGCATATGTTAGCCTAATCTCTGTGAGCTGGAAGCTCCTGGCGGGCAGAAACCAGGTTGCTCTCTTCTTAGTCATTTCTCAGGGTCCTCAGTAGAGGTCCGACGGGGTGGGGGGGGTGCTATTCGGGAAGTACTTTGAGTTGTTCAGTTCATTACTGGCAGAGACCTGCCTGTCCTGGATATGGTGCAGCAACACAGAGTGCCATGGGAGGTTCAGAGGGGAGTCAGATGGGGGCCGTCCTCTGCCAAACATGCCTCATCAGGGACATAACACAGGCTCAAATGTCAGAGTCATAAGAGCAGTACAGATAAAAATGCTACAGAGGGGTCAATGGGCAGCTAGCTCGTTTGCTGCTGGGGTTTGAGAATCTTGACAGTGGTGATTTTTAAAGACCGGAAGGTTTGGACATTGAAAGCTGGGGAAAGGGGGCATTTCAGGCTGAAAGAACAGGGTCTGCAAAGGCAGAGAAGCCAAAAATGAGAGGGCACGTATGAAGACTATGGAGTGATTTCAGCAACCAAGAGTGTATACAACAGTATAGGTAAACTGGTGCAGGTTAAAATTTTCGAGAGCTTATTTGGGCATACATCGATTCACACTGGATAGTGTGAAACCAAAAGTGGTTAGGAGCACCCCAGGACAGGAGCTGGGGAGCAAGGTTTCCAGAGACAAGACGCTGTAGCAAAGCAAAGCAAGTATTTGACTACACATAGCATGAGCAGTTGGCCTTGTTTCGGAAAACCCAGTTGACTGTGATCAGTTGCTCTTCAACTTCACCTTCTCAGATTCAAGTGCATTGACTGGCTTAGACTTTGGTTTGCTTATGTAGGCTGCCAAGGCATTCAAGCCACCCTTGTCGAATGGCCTTCTTGTCTAAAAACTTTAACAGCACATATAGAGTATGGTTGGAAAATGAAAGCAGAATAGAACCCCAATTGTAGAAGGCTTTGAATACCAACTAGTGGGATCAGACCCTCATCAGGAAGTTACTCTGGAAGCCATGGGGGGAGGTGTGGGGAAAGACAGGAGAAGAGTTAACAGCCTTTCATAGTGGCCCACCGAAGAAGAGCTGAACTCGGGATGCTGGAAGCAAAGGGAGGGTGATGGGCAGGTACAGGGGATACTATACTGATTGACTCAAGTGTGTGGTGTGAGGGAGGGAAAGTCCAAGGTGACTTGGCCTGTGTCCGTTTGGGTCAGTAGGAGACTGTTGGTGCTTTAGCGCATACTGAGAACTTGAGAGGTGTGCGAGTTCAGGGAAATGGGTCACAAGTTCACTGTTTGTATATATTTTATTTAAGTTGCTATTGGAATACAGTAGTGGAAGCATCCAGGAGTCAGCTGGATAGAGATGCCTGGAGCTCAGATGTCAAGTCTAGACATAAAGGTTCGAGAGGCAGACTTAGCAGGAAGTTCTGGAGGAAGCTTGAGACTCCATGAGCCCACGCACATTTGGAAAACCAAAAGATGAAGGACAACCAACAAGGAGATGGGGCAGCGAAGGGTGGGTTTGGGAGAACCGGGACGAGAATCAGAGACAGCTGGACTGGAAGAAGTTTCTCCCAAGATGAAGTGGATCTTGTTAAGCCTTTGGGGACTCAGTTTAGGTCCACAAGGTCTCCACCAAAGGGAAGAAGGGTGAGGACATGATGGGGGACCCAGGGAATATGGGGAGAATGCTGCGGAATGAGATCAAATAACCATGGGCAGCGAAGACGGAGGAGATCACCAGGCCTATTTCCTGAGTACTGCCTTATGGTTAGAAACTTGTCATTTGTTATCTCTGTCTTTGTATCTCCTTCGGTCCCTCCATCCTGCTTTCTGTTTATTTTTTTAAATTTTCCTGTCTGTCCTGTTTATAGATACTCTGGGGGGAGAAAAAGTCGCTAGACAAAAGTCCACTTAGGAACAGGTAGGGAGAAAGACACGTATGAACTGATCCTTGTCCTCTGAGGCCTGAGGCAGCAAGAAGCCCAGCTGGAAAGAACGAATGCAGCAGTGAGGAAGGGGAGCAGGTAGTCAGTGCTGGGAGCTTGAACAAGAAGCCCAGCAGGGCTCAAAATGCAGAGGGGACGCTGGGAGAGCTGCCCCAGCGGCACATCCACAGTGCATTCCCCACCCAGGCTCTCAGCAAACACCTGGTGACCATGCCTGACAAAGGAAGGGACTGCCAGCCCCTCACCTCAAGTTGAAAGTGTGATTATGTTAATGGTCTTCACGTACCGGATGTAGCCCCAGTCCTGCACCTGCGTCACTTCGAGGGTAAGCTTAAGTAAGAACTAAGAACGTCAACTTAGCTGCCCCTCAATTTCCACAGACAGTAAGTACCTGCTGAAAACAATAATTTGCAGATGGTGTATTTTAAAGTGATTATTAAAAAGGACTTTCCTTGGGGTGCCTGGGTGGTTCAGTCCGTTAAGCGTCCAACTCTTGATTTCCACTCAGGTCATGATCTCACGGTTCGTGAGTTCAAGCTCCACATTGGGCTCTGTGCTGTCAGCATGGAGCCTGCTTGGGAATCTGTCTCTCTCTCTCTCTTTCTCTCTCTCAAAATAATAAATAAACATTTAAAAAAAAAACTTTAAAGAGTACTTCCCATCCACCACCCACCTGTGGTTGGGCCTGGGAGGCGGTTTTGCAGAGGACAAAGTGCTTCCTCTTCTCTCCTCGCTGAAGGGCCCATAGCATCAGCGCCTTTTCACCTCCTCATGATGGCTGGTCAACAGCCTTCTCAGAGGCCCTCCTCTTGCCTTTTATGTCGTGTTACATTCTCACCCTCAGTAAGCCTTCCTTAACTCAAGAGTGGTTGGGTCAGGCTAAGTACTTCATTACAAAAGTTGTGTTTTTCTTAAGGGAAATGGGTCAATTAAAGTACTACGTGATGTCTCTCGTGAAAATAGCTGGATATCTGAACGGTAGATAGGCAGTTTCCAAACTCTGAAGACAGAAAGACTGTAATATGAAACCTCGAAGTGCCATGCTGTTAGTGCAGAACTACTATTAATGTGGAAAGAGAAACACATATACCCAGAAATCAGGCTTCCTTGTGCTAGGCAACAGGAAGCAATTTTCAGAGCCTCTCGACTTCCAAAAGAGGAGGTTACTCGTAGCAATTCATGCATTGTGGTTCTCAGGTATGAGTAATCACATCGCTGTTTCTCCAGCGCCGTGTGAGTCCTGCTAGCACGCGTGTTGTTTAAATATTCCATCACTGCAGACGAATGGCTGAGCTCTTTTTATCTGAAGATGAGCTTGCAGCTATATAGCCTTTTATCATTATAAATAAAAATGGTCATTTAACATTACTAAGTGCCCTCTGACTATAAAACTGATACATGATGCGCATTCCTTGTGCATAACTTGTAAAACACAGAGAAGCACAATGGAAAAACGTAAATATTAGTTTTGATCTTAATACCCAGAGATACTGCCCCAAATGCTTCTCCATACCCGCATGTGTGTGTCCGTAAGGAGGAGGTGGAGGAACACAGTAATGATCGATAGCGTGCTTGCTGTAGGAAGCAGTTCTTAGCATGCCACGCACACTAATTTATTAATGAATCCTCACAAGAATCCTAAGGGATTATTCAAATCTCTATTTGACAGCTGGGGAGACTGAGGTATAAAGGTGCCGAGTAACTTCTGCAAGGTCACTCAGCTCAGTAAGCGCTGATGTTTGTGTTAGTTTCCTGGGGCTGCCATAACAAATTACCACAAACCGGATGACTTTAAACAACAGAAATTCATGAATGCTCATAGTTCTGGAGTCCAGAAGTCCGACGTCAAGTGTCAGGACGGTTGGCTTTTTTTGAAGGCTTGGAGAATCCGTGCCCTGCCTCTCTCCTGGCTTGTGGTAGCTGGTGGCATTCCTTGGTGTCTCTTGGCTTGTAGACACCTCGCTCCAATCTCTACGTCTGCCAACACAACACCACCTTTCCCCTGTGTATTCTCCCCTTCTTTTTATAAACACACTTACCACAGGATTTGGGGCCCAGCCTAATCCAGGATGGTCTTATCTCAAGATCTTTCACTTCATTACAACTATAAAGACCCTTTTCCCAAATAAACTTACATTCACAGGCTCCAGGTGGACAGAAGTACTTTTTGGGGGAGGCCACCATTCACCCCACTACCATGTCGGAACTAAGGTTTGGTCCCAAGCAGTCTGGCTTGAAAGTCTGTGTAGCCTCAACCCCATACCTCTAACTACGTGTAGGTGTCTGGGCTTTTGGGGTTTTGGTGGTGGTGATTACAAAATTAAGATCATCCTATACTTGAAAGGCCATCACTGTGAATGCTGGTTTTCATATCCAGGCAGCAAGCTGGGGGGAGTCTCCATTTCCGGGCCATTTGTGTCATCCCTGAATTCAGGCCCTGCTTTGTGGCCTGTCAGATGAGCTCATTTATGATCTTCATCCAAAGCTGAATGAACTTGAGTCAGTGGATGAACTTGCCACCGGCAAGCAGGAACTAATTGTTACCCTCATGGAGTTCCCAACTTGTCTGACCCCTGGGTGATCCCAGACAGGACTTCTTTCCACTGGGTCTCCAGGACATGCTAGAAGCAGGCCACAGGAAAGAAGAATGACTGTGTGGCTCGCCTGGAGACTCAGCCTTCTTGCCGGCCAAAAATGTTGCACAGGACCACCAGATCACCCGGAAAGTGTGCACTGGCATCAGTGTCAGCGGCACACCGAAGAACTGAGTTGGCAAGAAGTCACATGATGCCTCTTTCTGCTGCTGTGGAAATCATGGCCCTCTGCCACAGCATGCCTCAAGTGTTTTATAACGTATTCTTTCCATTAATCTCTCAAGTTTTTGATTAGGAAGATTATGTGGAAGGCCTGCAAAAATATTAACATTAAGAGAAAGACTTAATTTTTTAAAGTCACTATGAACTGTTCACAGACAGCATTTTTTTTTTCATGAAGTGTCCAGGAAGATAAAGCCTTAGAATTTTCCCTTAGACATCATAGCTCTTCCATTTCACAAAATGTAACCATTTTCCAGCCTTACCCAGAAGTCCCCATCCAAGCCTGCCCATCTGGGATTGTAGGTTGAAAACAGCATTTTATCTGGATGTGTTTCCTAAGGATTTCTCATTAAATAGTAACATTTTGTCCTCTTTCTTCCTTTCCTGAAGCAACTTGGTGAATTAAAAGCATCCAGTGAAGTCTCTTAGCCCCTGTTCTGGTTAGCATTCATACACACACATACACACCGACACCTTCTCAGGGAATGGTGATTCCCACATGCAATATGAATTGTGCACAAACATTTCGTTTGTTGAGCTGATGGTCGAGGAATTGGAAAGTTGGAAACCATTTTGCTATGGCAATAGTAAATGATGTGGGGGCCAGGCAAGCCCTCCAAAGCTTTTAACTCCATCTTTAGACAACTTGCATCACTTCTCTAAGCCTTCATTTCCTCCTCTGTGAGATGGGAAAAGAATAAAAGTGTATCTTTCTGTGGTTTTGACTATGAAAGCAATCCACATAGATGCAGTCAGAACTGTATTTACAGAGTACTATGTGGTAAAAGCACTCAGTGTACTTAATCTTTTACTGTCCTCTTGTGGGATTGCTGTAGAAATGGGGACTTTGATCCCTTACCTTCCAGGGAGTGAGGCCAAGCACTCCGCCAGCATTGGAGGTGGTTCTTGTAACCTGGATGAGGTGGGGCTTGAAGGAGTTAGGAAACGGGAACATGATAGGAAGCCAAGGGTGTGGCGGGATGGTACAGATATAGATGGGGACTGTGATTTGATAGGCGCGGGACCAGGAGGGACCCCGGAGAACGTAGGACAGGCAGGAGCTGATAGCTCCGCACCCCACTCCCACATTTCCCCTTTTCCTCCCTGTGCCCCCACCCTGGAGCTAGAGATCTGTGAGGAGGGTGCAGCGGCATCCTATCTGGGGCCTTCGAGTCTTCCTTCCTCTGCCTTTTCTCTCGGTCCTTTTTTGGCTTTCCCAGCTGTGTTTACAGAGCTCTCTGCTGCTGATTGACCTAGGGCCAAGAGGAGGAAGTCCAAAGCTTCCACGAGACAGCTGGGGGCCAGGACCTGGAGTCCCCAGGCCTGTGTGGAGAGAAGGAAAGCCCTGTGCCAGCCAGGCCAGGGCTCTTCTGTGAGGGGCTGGGAGATATGCTAGGGGTGCATATGCACACGATCTGTTGGGAAGAGAGCTTCTTTGTGAAGTTAGCCATCTTTTATTGGAATTAATATTTTGACATGAAACAAAACACCAAATACTATACCCATTTCTCAGATGAAAGCTTACGTGTATCCTGTGAAGTGTCGTGTGAAGACTGAAGTCCTACCCATCAGCTTGGCCCAGAGAATTAAGGGAATTTTGCTGTGGAAAGGAACCTTAGAGGCCATCTTGTCCATCTCTATCATTGCACAAATGGGGAAACTGAGGCCCCTAGGTGAAGTGCTTTATCATGTGGCTAGTTAGCAGCAGTCAGAACAAGAACACAGGTGGCCTAGCCTCCAGAAAAAAGCTGTCCCAATAGATAGATAGTTAGGTGATACATACATACATACATACATACATACATAGACAAAAAGATGAAGAATGTATGTTTGTGCATGTGAATATTTCTGTCTTCATGTATTAGAGAGAGAGAGAGGGAGGAGTTTTACATTTCTATTATGTGCTGGGATTTCTAATGCAGTCAGAACTGAGGGATTTCAGTAGATCAGAATTAATAAGCAATGTGTTAAGCAGCCTTATTCCTGAGCTCTTTGACCCTTTTCTGTATTCCACTCAGCCTGTTAAATGCCTTCCAAGTCACGTCACCACCGCAGCACAGGCACCAAGCCTGTCTCCTACTACCGTGATCTCGAGCTGGAGGTTGGGCTATAATGAAGCGAGGCCGGTGACTTTCTGCTTCTTCCACAGAATCACAGTATCACTGCAGACATCTGAGCTTGCTTCCATAGGATTCCTTTGCTGGAAAATTAGAACCCTGTCTCTTGCCTACCTCAACATTTTAGCAAGGATCACTGAGATATGATCAATGAAGTTTTTAGGGGGCAGACTCTATAAACACCTAGGATCGTTGTTTAGCATGATTCATGTTGATGATAATTCTGTGACACAATTATGGTTTTTAGATACGTACCGCCACCGTTATATCAGTACCATTCATTAGAATTATAATTTGAGAAATTGAGGAATTGTGTGATATTACTTTAGCTTTGACCAGGTATTCTTGTATCTTTTGCAAATTGGGGAGCAGCATTTTTCTCTCAATGGTAAGAAATTGTAAAAGCCAGATGAGGTAGCCAGATCTCTGGGGAGAGGATGCAGCCCCTCTTTCTGGTCCCGCTTTTCTGAACCCTGAGAGAAAGGCAGTGTGGTCCGGAGGTCAAAGGCAACTCTGAAAGTCTTTTTCATGTCATGCTTGGACTCTAACTTCATCATATTTGGTGAAGCTTTGCTCTCAAAGCAAGTGGCCTGAAAACTGTTTCTTTACATTGCAGTGAGAGTCTTTTTTTTTTTTTTTTTTTTCAGAAGAGATCTAAAGACCTTTGACCTATTTTAGAGCTGTCTCTTTGTCTGAAAAACCTATCCTTGGCCAAGCAAGCCATTTATCTCAAGTTAACCTCAGTCACTCAGTCCGCACGTTGCTTGCATGGGATTTTATTGTTCTTCGCTTTGAGGGTTAACTAGGGCTGCACTTTTTGTCATTTTAGCTCTCATAAGGGATTGAAAGACACCAGTTTTGAAGTATTCAAAGGAATCTACATTAAATAATTGACCATCTTGGCTGTTTTTTGGAAAAATATATGAAAGAAAATGGAAGGGCAAATAGAAAATAACGAGACACACTTCCCCATGAGGTTTAGGGCCCTAAAGGAATCCAACTCTTTGGAATACCTCCCAGATTTTTTTGTTAAAAAAAATTGTTTCATCAATGGTTCACACTGGTCCATATTTGACTTAAAATATCCGAAAAGCCACAGCCAGTGGTCACTTAAATTCCACAGTTACAGGCCCTGGTGTTCCTCAAATAAACCATTGTGTTTCAACACTAAAAGCTTTTCTCAATTCACGGGGAATTTAAGTTAATGAATGAGGGTTCAAGATTTTTCTCCCATAAAGCATCCCTAAGTCTTTGACTTTCTCACACCCATCAGAATCTAGTGGAAAATGTCATCTTGCACAACCTAGAATTTTCTGTTCCATTCTTTCAATTACTTCCAGTATTTTAAGTAGATTCCAGACCCTCTGCCACCCAGAAAACATTGAGAACCCCGTGTCATTATAGCACAAAGTGTATTTCGCAGGTTCGCTGAAATTTTTGGTATCTCGCCCCCTTGGAAGATTTTAGTTTTCTCTCATAGGGCGTGAAGCCAAGGTTATTTTGGGTAACATTATACCGCTTCCATACATTATCATCTCTTATCTTTTCCCTATTTTTTTCTGTACTTTCCTTCCTCCTCTTTTATATTCTGTATCCTTCATCATATATATACTATGTGCCCATTGTATGCTAGTCCTCACACCAGCTATTCCGATAAAGACACAAAGGCTTGTGTATGCTGAGTAACCCCCCCTCTCCCCCTCCCCCCAGGTCACACAGTAGTAAATGGCCGAGCCAGTGGGTTTAAATATGCTTCCATTCAGGGCCATAATATTTCCCTTGTGCTGTGCTGTTTCTCTCCCTCTTTCTCTTCTACCACATGTTCCCCTTTCCCTTTCCCTTTCCCTTTTTTTTTTCCTTTTTTAACAGTGGTGAAACACATAACATAAAATTTACCATCCTGTTTCGAAATATCCACACAGTTCAGTGGCGCTGTGTACGTTCATACTGTGCTACCATCGCCAACATCCGTCCATTCACAGGACTCTTCATCTTCTGACACCGAAGCCCCACACACACTAAACAACCCCCTCATTCCTACTATCTTGGTGAATTTGACTGCTCTAGGTACTGCCTATAAGTGGACTCACAATATTTGTCCTCGTGCAAGTGCTTTATCTCACTGAGCATAATGTGCTAAAGGTCCATGTGTGTTGTGGCATTGTCTGGATTTCCTTTCTATATGTAAGGTTGAATAATATTCCATTGTACGCATATGCCACATTTTGTGTATCCATCCTTTGGTCCGTGGACACCTGTGTTGCTTCTAACTTTTGGCTCCTGTGGGCAGTGCTCTGTGCACATGTACGTACTGCCCTTCCCTCTTCAGTGCACTGCCCTCCTTATCTGCTGCCTGTATTTAGGCTTGTCAGTGGTCCCCATACACACTGCGTAATCCCACCAATAACACTAAGACCTAGAAAATCACCACCAAACTGTATAAGCTAATGGATCGTTTCACTTTCTCTTGTCATCTTTTTTTCTTTTCTTAACTTTGCCTTTCTTTTCAAGTTTGGTTTTAATATATATCTAATAATATTTAATAATATGTCTTCTGTCGTGTGCTCTGATGTCTTTATATTTCTGTTGTTGGTTTCACTTGGATAGAACTCTGAACTGTAAGAGGAATCATATCAAAGAGTCAAGCAGCCCATGTTTATTGAATGCAAGCGATTAGATGTGTGAGACAGTATGTGAAGTGGGGCAGGAAGGTGGGGATGAGTAGCAAAAGTAGGAGTTGATTGTCAACTTCAAGGAACGTTGAATTGACAACTGTTCATTAGTTTATCATTTATTTTAAATAACTTAGAAATGTTATTGTCCGATTCATGCAATATGTCTGGGATGAATGTGCCTCTCACCAGCCCCCCCTCCACCACCCCACAGGGACATTTGGCAATGACTGGGGACCCTTTTGGTTCCCATGACTGGGGGGAGAGTGCTACTGGCATCAAGTGGGTAGAGGCCAGGGAGGCTGCCATCCATATGCAGAGCACAGGACAGCCCCCAACAACAAGTTATGTGGCCCCAAATGTCAGTGGTATCAAGGTTGAGACCCCTGCAATATGGAATATTACCTAACTGAATATCGATTAATCACCTAGTAATGAGCATAAAAAGTCACATAGTTTTCCTAAAGAAAACTTCATTATGATAATGCAGTAACTTGAAATCAAGCTAGACTTTTCTAGCCTATGATTTTAATTATTTGCTAAGCCCCAATATAAAGTATCAAATGCTTGCATGGAATTTTAATATCTAAGGAAAGTTTTCCAGTAAAAGTTTCATTTTAAAAATGTAACTTAGCACGTAATAAATTGGCAATAATATCTATTTCAAAAAGAGAAGAACATTAACATGACTAATAAACTTTCTTCGGATTTGAAAGGCATTGTGTAATTGCCCCTGCATATTTCTGTCTTGATTGCTTTATTTAGACTAGCACTATGTTTAGGTCTTCGCTTCTATACACATATTTTATGAAGTAATGCTGGAGGCCCTGAAGAATGTTTTGCAGCATTGATTTAAAATATTCCATGGATAACCCACTTGCATTGCAAATGACATTAAAAATACAAACAAAATTCATTCCCAGTCTGCCGTTCCATAAAATGGAACTTCTTCCATGAAATGGAGCTTTAAACAATGGAAAAGGTTGAGAAAATCGTTTGGAGACTCACTGATGCCCTTCCAGGTATCCTATGGGGCATAGAGGTACCTGAGACCCAGGTGCTACCCATAGTTCTAGACCAGTCTCTGAAAGGCCAGCGAGGATAGCATGTAGTCATTGACCAGGAAGTCACGTGGGCGTGAGCCACTGGGACACGCCTTTGACTGCTTGCCTCACCTAGGCTTGTTCCAAGAATAATTGCAAGGCCTGTGATAAGGTCAGTATGCCTTTGTCACCAATCCCTTGCCTTTGGTTCACCTTCAGGGCTGAGCATTGAAAAGTGTATTCATGGTAAAAATCCTGAAATCCTTTCTTAATCACCAAGGAAACAATAAACCCTGGCTTCGTGTTCCAATTATCTGGTCATCTCTCAAAGGTTATGAAAGTGCCCATCGGCACATAGCCATGGGTTGACTCTCAGACATCTGAATCCATGTGTTTCTGTTCCAGAACATGGGAAGAAGGCAAGGTGCTCATCTTTGATGACTCTTTTGAGCACGAGGTGTGGCAGGACGCTGCGTCTTTCCGGCTGATATTCATCGTGGATGTGTGGCACCCAGAGCTGACCCCCCAACAGAGACACAGCCTTCCTGCGATTTAGCCTCTTGTGCAGGCTTGGGACACGCCGGAGACAGGCTGCCTTTCTGCTTCCATCTCTTTGGGTGTAGGGACAGAGGTTCCAAGTTGGAGGCCCTTGATTCCTTTGACCTGCAGCCTGAAAAATTCTGAGGCTCCTCCTAGGATTCGAAGACACTAAAAGGAATATTTGCCTTGCTGCAGTTCACGTAGAAAGTACTCTGCTGTACTTGCTCCCATGACGGCACCCATCTGATGCCCACATTTTCAGGAATACGCATAGCTTCTACCTTGTCAGCCAAAGATGCTTTTTTTCACTTAGAAGAGGCCTAAATCGGTGTACAATGAGAATATATGTAGAAACTGTGAATGGATTGCTTTAGTCTGTAATCTTTCTATGCAATTATATTTTTCTAGGGTAGCCAGGCAATTTTGTCATCATGTGCCACTACTTTTTTGTTGATTTTGATAATAAGCTGTGTAAATGCTTTACTTCTAGCTGTTTCATGGTAACTTTCCTCGTGAACCCACACTTCCCTCTTTTAATTGTTTTTAGTGAAGGACACTCATAAAAGAAGCAATTATATTTTCCTACTACAAAGGAGAATGATGTAATTATGCTGATATCTGTGGACCGTACTGCTTCCTACCAACTGAGTCTGCTTGCTTTTTCATATCATCATTGAAAGATGGTATCTTAATTTCTCTCCTTGCCATGCAAATGGTAGCAAATGGTAGTTTCCCAGAGGAACTTTTCACGCTGTCACAAGACCTGGAATCATTTTATATTGAGTTATAAAAGTGCCACATGTAAATTTTTTTAATGCCAAGAATTAGGACTTGAAAGAGTAACATATCTCAGAGTAAAAATTTTCTCTCAGGATCAAGTAGATATGGGCTCTAGGACCTTGGGCTCCTTGGCGTCTCTGCCATCTGAGAAAGGGAATCCAGAGTGCGGAGGTCCTTACGCAGATCCCCACCACAGTTTTGTAAAAATACGAAGGATGGCAGAGTAGAAGACCCAGAATGCCAGGATCTTAGTCCTGCGTTTAGGATGTCCAGATCGCCTTCCTCTTCGAAAGAGTTTGGAAGACTCTTCTGTTTCCCTGGCTTGAGAAACTTCTGCCATTTAAATATAGCTTGGAGCAATTGTTGTCCATAGTTTAGCTTAATATCATGCACAGCATAAAAATAACAGTTGGAAAATGGTTTTGCCTACTTATTCCAAAGATGATCAAATTACTAATCTAGAAGAGTATTAATGCATTAAATGCTGCATGGTTCCAATCAAAACTACAAACGTGAGCTGTATGAATGTAATGATATTCATGTACCTGAATTTTAAGCCAATATGAGCAAAAATGCAGAAGAAATGACACCGCAGTTACCAAATCTCATTCACGGGTAGAAAAAACACCTGTGCTTCCTTTCCATCTAAGGACAAAGGAGGATGCTTTATGTCTTTTACAGAGAGTTCTTTAACATTGAAATGGATCCTTTTTGTTTGATATGAGCTTCCAGTGAGAAGGGTTTGCAAAATATCTTGTTCCCTTCTGCTTTGCCAAAACAATCCCACTAAAATAGATGAAGAAGCATGTGAGGAAAGTATCACCATTACCAAAGTCCAGAAGAAAAAGCAAACTCTTGAAAAATAAAAAGGTGTCGTGTCCTTCAGTATTTATTGAACAGAAGAAATGACTGACAAAGGACAGTACAATCCAACGCTCATTTAAGAACATTCATGTCACTTACTGAATTTGGTTCTTGTATGTATATTGCATACACATAAAGAAATTTAAAGTATAAGTTGTCAGTGTTAAACCATCATCTTACATTCATCTAATGAAATCATGGAATAGAGTAAAAACTAGCTCTTAACTTAATGATAATATGGTATTTAAAATCAGGTCACTACAGTAGGTTCTAAATATTGCCAATTGAAAAGCCAGAGTTCTTATTACTGTTGCAAAGTGTTGGCAATAATCGACTCTGATAGCATTTTAAACACTTGGATCCCTCAACTATTTTATAAACACAAGTAATAAAATGGATTTTCTAATTCACTTTAATTCTTTATCTTTCTTCCCTATGTCATGGAATATAAGAAAAGTACTTCGGTCACTGCACTGGTAAAATGATTTCAACGTTACTATTTCGTTATTTGAAATGCCTACACAAAATGAATTGGTTTTACTTGCACTGTGATACAATTGGTTGAGAAATTTTTTAATTCTATTTCAATTGTATTTCAAGGGTAGAATACAAAAATTGCTTCTCTTATTCTCCTCTACCAATAGAAAAAAAATTAAAACACTAGATTCATTGAGAAAGAGATGTAATAAATGGTTACGACTGGTAATAATACCAATTGAGGGTGAGTATGGCCAGTTGAATCACCTCTTTTGAATTTTTTAGTTAATCCTCCCAAATACTTAAAACATAAAATCATATTTTTCTGCCCATTATCAACTAAAATATTTTTTATTTGACACTGAGCACCAACTGGTCATACTAATAAATGCCCATGTCATGCAAATGGCTGGGAAGATAAGAGATATGTAAAACCATACAACTCGTTTTGGGAAACATGGCACAAGTAAGGATATTGTACCCTATGATATCAGTTTATATTTTTCTTTCATTTCCTTTGAATAGATAGTTGGGGACTCCATTTCTAAGGAGAATAGACAAAGAAATAAAATGATCTTTGGCATTTTATCCCGCAATCCTAATCTTCTCTTACTTTCCGTATTTGCATATTTAGCCATCTTTAAGGGTCTTCCTCCATGATTGATATCTACCTTCTCAACAACAGCCAGGTCCCTTCTCCACACCTTTAACTGGTTGCGGGGGCAGGGGGAGGGGAAGCTAAATGCTTTAGTAGCACTTTTCTTTGCTGTAGTGACCCAAGTGAGGCAATTTGAATGGATTCATTCATCACTGACATGTGTTTTCAATGAGACCCCACCCCTCCCCCGCAGATACATGTTGCCTGTGACAAGTCACATTATTGAGATGAAACAATCATATTTCAAGTTGTGTATGTCTTCCTTTAAAGTCAGATCATGGTAATCAGCTGGTGGCCCGAAAGAAAGATGTGACGTCAAAATCATTCTTGCAGGATATCCAGATAAGCAAACTCTGCAAATAGCCAGACCTACAAGCACATGCCCTTCAGCTGAACAATTTGATGCTGGTGATGAGGTCAAAGAAAATAATTCAATAAGAATGGAAATTACTGGAGATATTACTGTCTTGGGGCTTTGCACTTACATCGAGCTTGACAATTGTGTCTGCACAGCTTAATTCTGATGTATCTACTCGGAAATGCACTTAATCTTAAATCACAAGACCTGGAAAGGGGATCTGCGGTGCCTCAGAAAAATCTTTGTCCTAACAGAGTGTGTGCATCAATTTAGTTTTTCTTTTTTCAATTCATTGAATACCATAAATGAGGGGGAAGGGGAATCGTGTTCACATACTGCCTTGCTTCACCTCCAATCCCCTCACTGGAAAAAAAAAAAAAAAGCATCTCTCAAGTCTGTTCACTTTGGCTGCTCAGACCAGTGGCTGGTGACAGTCATTACTAGGTGGCAGGAGTGGAGGCCTCATGTCAAGCGGAACGCACATGTCTGTGTGGGTCAGTTGCGCGTGTGCTTCCTGGGTGGCTGATACCACTGAAGGCTGGCGATCTGCGGGAGCATGGGGTGACCCGGGGTTCAGTCCAGAGCCAGGAGTGGCTGAGTGTTCTCGTTCTCTCCCTTCTCTTCATGTTTCAGGGTTCCGGCTTCTACCACAGACTGAGATCTAATAATAGAAGGAGAAAGATACAATTACGGACAAGTCATGGTGGCAACGATTTTGGAATCCTGGAGGGCATTCAGATTTTCAGTTCCCCTTATTAATCAAAACACTCAAAATAACAATATAATTTACCCCCCCCCTTTTTTTTTTCTATCTCTTGCTTGCTTTTTTGCCTTCTACACCACATATTTATGGGGAGAGGCCTCTTAGAAGCTTCTTTGCCAAGATCTCTTCTGTTGGTAAAAGCGACACATCTGTTCTAGCCGCACCACTGCCCCAGTGTCTAAATATTCTGTGAATCTTGCGATGCATCAAGTCAAATAAATATCGCTGGATTCCTTTTTAATGTTCCAAAATACCATTTAGCACCTGTTTCTCAAGGTCATAGGAAACTATCACGCGTGGTTCGAAGACCGTGAGGTTTGGAACCAGATTGGTAAATGTAGCCTCCACCCTTTACTGGCTGAGGAGCCTTGGATGGGGTTCTTAAAACTCTCTGGACCTTTATTCTGTCACGTGTAACAAAGAACTATTACCTACTTCCCACCGTTGTTGATAAGGACTAAAGCTAATCACACTTGTAAAGCATGTGACATGTAATTTTAGTCAAAATTTTCAGAAGACTCTACTATCACCATAGTGCGATCATGGTAGTGATCTGTAGTTTCTGATAAGCCCTCTCATATCAGATAATAACGGTTTCTTTTTTGGGTTTACAATGTGAACTGAAGTTATTTTCCAGCTCATAGAGAGAAGGTTAAAAGAGATGTATGTGCAATAAACATTCAGTAAATGTTCACAGGCTAAAAAAGAATATTTAAGGGGCACCCGGGTGGCTCAGTCAGTTAAGTATCTGACTTCGGCTCAGGTCATGATCTCACAGTTCACGATTTTGAGCCCCGCGTCGGGCTCTGTGCTGACAGCTCAGAGCCTGGAGCCTGCTTCAGAGTCTGTGTCTCCCTCTCTCTCTACCGCTTCCCCACTCATTCTCACTTTCCCTCCCTCCCTCCCTCGCTGTCTCAAAAATAAATAAAAACATTTAAAAAATATTTAAAACATTAAAATGGTTGAATTTGTCCAGATAAGCAAAGTTTACATACAACATGAAATAAAATGTTAACTCAGAAGGCCTGGGTTGCCCAAATCTTCCGCGTTCCAAACCAAATCTGCAGGACTGTCCCTGGACTGGCTCTTCTGAACTCTTGGGAGTATCCTGCCGGATCAAAAGGTCTCCGTATGCTTGAGACTATGGGCCATGCCGTACAGTTCATGCTAAATATGTGATTTATTGTGACTGCCTCTTTTGTACATCTGGGTCTGGAGTCACACTCTATCAGTTTTACCTTTCGTAGGGGCAGGTAGGGAAGGAGAAATTGAGAACTGCATGTCTGTGCAACTGCCCTCTCTCAGCCAGTACAAATCCTGGACACCCGGGGCGGCTCAGTCAGTTAAGCGACCGACTCTCGATCTCGGCTGGGGTCATGATCTCACAGGTTCATGGGATCGAATCCCACGTTGAGCCCTGTGTTGACAGTGCAGAGCCTGCTGGGGATTCTCTCTCTCCTTCTCTCTCTTCCTCCCCCTCTCACGTGCTCTCTCTCAAAATCAATAAATAAACTTAAAAAAAAATAAAAATCCTGGACACCAAGGTGTGGGTGAGTTTCCCTGATTGGCCACACTTGACATACGTTGTCACACACTGCTGAGAGAGTCGAGCTCTGTCAGAATAACTGGAAGCAAGTGACTGCTCCAGTACACTTGGACATCATCCAGGGCACCTTTCTCCCTTGCTGATTTTAATCTGTATTCTTTTGCTGTAACAACCCACAGCTGAGTATAACAGCTTATCTGGGACCTGTGCATCCTGGAAAATTACTAAACCTGGTAGTGGTCGAGATGACCCTCAGAACAATATATAATAACACTAATAACTTGTTTTGTACGCACCTGGTATTGTTGTAAGTTCTTTACATGTATTAACTTACTTCCTTTTCACACCCCGGGGGAGTGGTGCTATTATGATGTCCGTTTTAGAGATGGGAGAAAACCAGGGTGGGGGGAAGTAGCATAGGAAAGGCAAGACAAATAGAGGACAGGTTTATCACCATCTCACCACTTCCGGGCACTCCCTAGGGCTGCAGAGCTGTTTAGCTGAACTACTTAGTGTTCCATCCACCTCACTGTAAAAATAACTTTCCGCCTGAGATTCTCATCTCCATTCAGGATAGGTACGTACCGTGGCAAGTTTAAAGAAGTCAAAAAGCAAATTAGTACAACTGTCTCAAAACAATAGGTTTTTACTCTAAACCTACTGTGACTCCAGGCACAGTCCTACTTTTGGTGCCAAGCCTAAGCTTTGCAAGTGAGATGGATGCATTTAGGCCCAGGACAGGACGGAAGAAGCCCCAGCTAGCAGTCTGGCCCCGCTATTTTACACATTTCCTGTGCATTTCCCTCTGCTTTCATGAAGGGCCTGGTGTGTGTGTGTGTGTGTGTGTGTGTATAGTGGGGGCAATAGATTTAGAGATTTATAGCAAAGCTGAGAGCCCAGAAGGCATTGTCGTAAGCAAGAAGAAAACCAGAGGGACACAAGTGCCTGCACAGGCCACCTCTCTGTGGCACCGCAGGCAGCTGCCTAACTCACCGATTTGTGGTCAGGCCCTGGTGAGAACGGACGATACCGATGCCGGTCCCACTTTGGGGGCCTTGCACTGTGCACCTCTACTTTCGAGCCCAGTGGTTGTCGTTTACAACGTGGCAAGGGAATCACAACCACAGCATTACAAGACACTGCAGTGACCCATCGAGATTAACTCACTAGGAAATCGTCTGTAAGGGGCCATGCAGCCTCTTCTTGAATCGATCCAAATGGAGAACCCCACTCCTCCATGCCCCTAGAGGGGCAACTCTTCCTGGAAACTTCTTTACATTGAACTCAAACCTGTCTTTGCAACTTCTGTATACCGTTTCTTGTTCTGCCTCCTGGAGCCACCCATGTATGTCCATGTGATCTACTTGGTCCACATTACCACCCCCTTTTTTAAAGTTTATTTATTTTGAGAGAGAGAGAGAGAGAGAGAGAGAGCACATGTGCTCAAGCAGGAGAGGGGCAGAGAGAGAGAATCCCAAGCAGGCTCCGCACTGCCACCTCGGAGCTCCAGGCAGGGCTCAAATGCACAAGCCATGAGATGGTGACCTGAGCCGAAACCAAGAGTCAGAGGCTTGACCAATGGAGCCACCCAGACACCCCCACAGAAACACCTTTAAGTGTTTATCGAGTGCCCTTGTCGCCAGCTACAGCCCAAGACCTGCCCTTTACTGCCCACCTGCTTGCACTCACTGATTTTGTTCTCCCTCTTTCCTTAAGCTCCTCTTTCCAGCTTACCTTGTTGGCAAATGAAACCCAAACCACCCCTCAAGTGATAGTGCCTGCCCTGACAAGACCATCCAGACCAGCTTGAGAGAAACCCCCCTGACTTGCGGCTACACGGGACCATGGAGTGACCTCAGGAACTACCAACAACCACCTTTGCCTCATTATAATACTAAAATCCCTGCCCAAGGGGGAACACAAGCTTCATTCATGCTTCCTTAAGGCACATGTGCAACCTTCTGTCCACCTCCTCGTATGGTGACAGGATACCCTTTTTCAATATTCATCCCAACCCTGAATAAAAGGAACCTATCCACCACCCTTGCTCGGGGAGTCTGACTTTGGAAGTGATTCCCTGTGATCTCCTTATTTGTTGCAAATAAAATTTCTTTTGTGTGACGATTCACCTGGTGCAGTTTCTCTCCGTGGCTCACCAAGGAGCCAGCTCCCATTGGTCAGGTTACACCGTCAGCCCTCTCTCCCTGCCAACACCAAGGCTAACCAGATCCCTCTTGTGCCAAAGTTTCTAAAATTACCACTGGGGCATTCTCCTGCATCTCTTCATCAACTGGTTGCCCACAGGGTGTCACCCCAAAATAGAATGAAATTATTGCTTCTTTTTTTTTCCTTTTATATACTTCTGTTGACGCATAGACAATGTACCTAAAATTGTATTAGCCTTTCTGGCATTCACACAACACAGCTGAGGGAAAATTTAGCTCTATTTGCATATGCTGCTGGTAAACCATCTTCCTCTTCCATCTTGAAGGTGCATGGTTCAGTATCCAATTTCTTCTTTTTAAATTTGGCTCATAGCTCTACTCTATATCTCTTTTTGGATCTTGAAATTTGTTATCCATCCAAATCATTGTCTGTGATTTTAATGAGAATTAGATTGGTTTCCAAACTTTTCCGCCCCTATTTTGGGAGCCACCCTGGAAAAAAAAACTCAGGGGCACCTCGGTGGCTCAGTCGGTTAAGTGTCTGACTTCGGCTCAGGTCATGATCTTGCCGATTATGGGTTCGAGCCCTGCATCGGGCTCTCTGCTGTCAGCACGAAGCCTGCTCCGGATCCTCTGTACCCCTCTTTCTGCCCCTCCCTTGCTTGTGCTGTCTCTCTGTCTCTCTCAAAATACATAAACTTAAAAAAAGAAAAAATCAACAAATTGTCAAATATTGAATTTTCAAACAAAAATCATTTATTTATACTCACGTATACTGAGAAATGTTTGAGGACGTCTCCTGATATATGCCAGGGACTTTGAACAAATGTTCAAGAACCTTATTTCTCTTGTGGAAATATTGCTTCAGTTACCCCAAGTTAGACTCAGACACAGATATGGGATTACTGTGATAGGGACCCAGATGACAGGGTGTTTGGAGGAGGGGAGGCATTAGCTCTAGAAGGACAAGAAAGAAGGAAAAAGCTATTGTTCACACAATGACATCATTCATGTCCTCATTCAGGTGACTCTTCCTCCTTCCACTTGGGGTCAAATTTAAATCAATGTGATTTCTTTCAATACCTGTACTGATAGCAGGACACAATGCAGGTTCTTTCATCTCAAGTCAATACACGGTGGGTCTTGGGTGAATAGCAGGTAACAATTGGACAATTTGGAGGCATTGAGCATGAGGAACCAAACTTAACATTGTCTTTTTTATCTGCCTTTCCCCTGATCGAGACAATGACCATAACCTTTACTTTCAGCATGACATAATTCCATTTGCCTGGTGGCACAATGGACATTTGATATAAGGAGCACACTACATTGTGAAGTCGTTGAAATTCACTGGGAAGACAGAAAGCAAATGTTGCCTTTTTACAAATCTGGTGTAAATAAATGAACCCAAGAGAAACACCCTCCTTAAATGTTACCCTCTGGTCATTCAGCAGAGTCGAAGTACTCTCTGAGAAGACTGATCAAGTGCTCACTGATAAAAATGTCTCCACCACTGGTAAACGGAGTGCTCAGAAATGGTGTATTTAGCCCATTAACCACCCAGGAGCCGCTCACTTTGCAACTTCCTTGTCCAGATCACTCTTGGTGGTAATCTCTCCATTCAGTGGCTTTGCCTCCTCACAAGAAGCTTAACACTTCTGCAGAAATAAACATTTCAGGCTTTTCTCTGGGGTCCTCTTTCCGACACTGAAGCCAGCTTGACCCCAAGGGCAGACACGGGAGTGATTTGAGCTATTTTCACCATGGTTATCTCAGTGGTATAGCTGACTACCCTCTCAAAGCCTTCATTCCAGCCTTGAGAACAGCATTTCGTTTTCCCGCCATTATATTCATTCTCTCCCTCTCTCTCTCCCATTCCCTCTTTTTTTTTTTTTTTTTTTTAACCCACTACCTTCCCTTTCACTTCTCCAGTGTTTGGAGCTTTCCCCACTGCATACCATCAAAGACCTTTAGCCATTGAATTTTACTGATTACGAAAGCAATTAAATTCCAGAAAGAACAAGATGAAGGCAGGAAGTGTTCACCATGAGCTAGTCCATTCTGCATTGACCTATAATCGAACTGAAACTTCTGCTCTCAGAAGTTTATTTCCAAAACTTTCTTTAGCTACTTTATCTCAACAATCATCACAACATAGTCTCCTTACCAATCAACGGCCACTGTCTCACTTCGGCTATGTGGACCCCAAGTGAGGAGGGCACAGGAACTCTGCCCTTCAACCTAGGCATTCATCAGGCATCATAGGAGGCCAGAGATATAAGGAGGCTCAGAGGCAATTAAGCCAAACCCTCATTTAACTCAGGTCCTAATCATTTGTTTTCCAGAGACCAACCTCATCTCAACCCATCGCCCCACTGAGAAGTATTCCATTACCCTGGTTTTACTTCTTAAAGTCAAGGATGGGCTTGGTTTTGTGGAATAGCACAGAACTGCCTAATAGCTAGAACTACCTAATATAAAGTCCCTATATAAGGACTTCTAAACAGAAAGAATATATTTTTAAAAAATGTATCTTTAAGAATTCTTCTAGTTTTATTAGAATTTTATTAAGCCTCTTTTTCTCCCTGTAGCTTCAAGTATCAAGGAAATTTCCCCTGAGAGCTCCAGCCTCGGCTTGAATGATGGCTTCACCACTGGCTTTGTGATCTTGGGCAAATTCCACCTCTTCATGTGTAAAATGGAGGTATGATTTCATGTGAGGTGGGAGTAAAGACGACTAGATGAATTGAGACATGTAGTGTTTAGCTAAATGTGCCCATTCATTTTTAACTCTTCTTATTCTACCCCTTTTGCAGATAAGAAAATTAAGGTCTGGGAACATTGAGTTCTTTTATAAATGGAGCCACAAAACATGGATTCAACTCAAAGTTCCAATGGCTTCATTGTAAAGTTTACAAAAGAGAACTGTGTATACTCATGTATCATGTAACCTGACACTAAATGAAAAACGAACATTTTAAAATTTAAAATAAGTGATGAGACTATTCTTCATGAATGCTAACTTTACTGCCTTACCTTATCATTTTATTAGTAACACAAATTTCCATCTGGTTAGCAATTTATGTAGCTTTCAGTGCAACATACTTGTAGTTGTTTTCAACTGCGTAAAGCAATATGAAATTCTTTCTACTACTATGCCTTCTACTTCTTTCTACTACAATGCCTTCAATAATGTCCTTGAAAAGGAGTTTAAGGAATATTTGTAAGACATATGTTTAGCTAACTTTTCATAATCAAAATCATTCTTGCAGGCAATGTGATCATGCTCACTGGGAACAATTAATGTTTACTGAACCAAACAAATCATGAAGCATAAATCAATAAATCATTCTTTAAAAGATAAGCCTAAGTATTTCTCGCATAAAGCAACAAACCATTTCCCCATCAAAGTGAAGAAATAACAAACCTCCCTCTACTCTGGCAAAACAATTTGCCACAATTTACTGAACTGGAACTATAAAGAAACTGATCCAAGAAAAATATTCTATTACTTTTGAAGTGAACTATTTTTAGAGTGAGCTAAACATTCAGCTTAGTTCTTGCCTTTATGTACTGTAATTCAATTTAAATGTATAATGTATTTCTATTTCGCTGTGATGGGCTTGGGCACTGACTACTGATCTTATAACAAGGAAGAAAGAGCCAAGAAAAACCACATGCACCTTCAGAAAGGATGGAAGCCATTTCTTTTGTGAAATTAGGCTCGCAAGTAAATAGGAGTAGAGTAACACTGTCCAATACAGACCCCTAACCACACGTGACTCATGAGGACCTGAGATTGGGCCACTCTAAATTGAGATTGGCTGTAAAGGTAATATATACACTGGATTTTGAAGATAGTATTAAAAAAGAATGTATTGTATCTCATTAATACTTTTAAAAGTTGCATATTGAAATCATAATTTTTGTATATATTGGGTTAGATAAAATATTAAAACTAATTTCACTTGTTTATTTTTGTAATGTGGCTCTAAGACAACTTAAACAACTTTACATATGTGGCTCACATTTTATTTCTATTGGGCAGCATTGATCTTTATTTACTCATGTGGCTCACATTTTATTTCTATTGGGCAGCATTGATCTTTATTTACTCCGTCATGCTTATGGCCGAGCCCAGAATAATACTCTAATCCTCATTTAAAAAATCAGAGCCATCTTAGGGGTGCCTTGGTGGCTCAGTCTGTTAAGTGTCCAACTCTTGGTTTCAGCTCAGGTCATGATCTCAGGGTTCGTGGGATTGAGCCCCATGCTGACAGCACAGAGCCTGTTTGAGATTCTCTCTCTCCCTCTCGCTCTGCCTCTCCCTGACTCACATTCTCTCTCTCTCTCAAAACAAATAAATGAACCATTAAAAAAGAAGAAGAAGAAAAAGGCATTCATAGCCATCTTGAAGTGCCTCAGCAACATTATTATGTGCCGCTGCCAATATCCACTGTTCTAAGCTCATTCCATGCATTGATTCATTTAATCTTCCCTTTGACACACACGAGGTCCCATGTGACATGAGTACTGTTTACTGAGTATCATTGTTGTTGCTTGAATTCTAACTAGAAAGAAACTTCATTAGTTTAGACTCCATTAATTTGCTATTATTTAGAGGAAGGTTAACATATACCTTTATTTGATCTCTAAGTGAATAAATGATATTTTAAAAACTTTAGAAAGAAATTGTAACTACCTGGTGAAAAAGAAATAAATTCTTTCAGGGGCGCCTGGGTGGCTCAGTCAGCTGAGCGTCCAACTTCAGCTCAGGTCATGATCTCACTGCTCCTGGGTTTGAGCCCCGAGTCGGGCTCTGTGCTGACAGCTCAGAGCCTGGAGCTTGCTTCCGATTCTGTGTCTCCCCCTCTCTCTGCCCCTCCCATGCTCATGCTCTGTCTCTCTCTGTTTCTCAATAATAAATAGATGTTAAAAAAATTTTTTTTAAAGAAAAGAAAATATTTTCTACTTCTGTAAGTTTCTAAATGTTGCATTCAGATCTGCCAGGTGCGACTTAATCACTACTTTCCCGTGTCATTGGTGACCTGTTTTTGTTTATTTAAAATATCTTATTGCTGCACTTGTTCTGTGCACAGATAGTAGTTCCGTGCTGCAGAGGGTGCTACCACCAAATCTAGCCACCGGGGATGTTCCAGTGTACGCAAAAATCCCACGCCGTGTTCAGTCAATCTTGTTGGCCACATCTGAAATCTGTCTGAGGATGTTTTGAAGGGGATGATTTCAACACACGCTTTATTTGGATATTTTTAGAATTATCACCTACAGGAGAGTTTCCCCATCTCCGCAGCTGGTTATAATTATTGTTACCACCATCACCACCATCGCCACCATCGCCCACCACCACAACCGTTTATCAAACACATCATGCAGGCCAGGTTTTACTACGTAATACTCAGCCTGCATTATCCCTGTTTAATCCTTACACTAATCTTCTGAGGTGGGTATCATGAATTCCATTTTGCAGATCAAGAAACTGGGCCTTGGAGAAGTTAATGATTTGCTCAGGATTTTCCTAGTTAGTTGTGGAACTAGAATCTGAACCCAAATACAACCAATCATCTATTATTTAAAAAAAAAAAAAAGCGATGTTAGACAAGTGAATGAAATCAGAAAAGAAAATAGCAGAACTTCATTTGGGGGAAAAAGTGTTCTAAGAATTACAGGTTATGTGGTTATATCTTCATCTCTAATGACCAGTGGGGTATTTAATAATACTTCAAAAGTCTTTCTTCTAAATGTACACAGCACTCATGCAAATAGCTGGGAACTCCTATACAGATGTGCAGCTGGTCGATAGGGCAAGTCTGAGAACAGAGCTCAGCCACCAAAAGAAAGTCCAGGCACCCACCCCAACATAGAGAGGAAGGAAGGGACAGGAAAAGGGAGCCAAGGAATGCCGTGGTGGAAACTGGGAGCTGCAAATGGACATCCTCTTAGTTTATTTACAAAAGGGCTTATCCCTCTTTATGAAGCTATGTGTTCCTGTTAGAGTAACTCCCAGTTTCCCAGAGGTAAAATGAGATCATATTACCATATGCTGCACAGGGCTATGAGAGATAAGAGATATAATAAAGTGCTTGGAGCTCTTTCAAGGAGAAATGATTTCAATTGGAAGGGTTTATCTTTTCACTGACACTTCCCTGAGAATGATCTTCAGAGCATGAACAACTGACACTCTGACTTGTCTGATGACAGAGGTAGCCCGAGTCTGCCCACTTGAAAAAAGCCAAAGCCTGCCAATTTAGAAAATAGATATGGAGTGGATGATTTACGTTACAAAAGAATTTTAACTTTACTGAGCAATTTACTGAAGAATTCCTTTAAGCGGAGTCACCCTGGGGCACCTGAAGTGTGAGAATTTTCAAGGTCGCAAGTAGTGTTGTTGAGCTCAAATCCTACATAGGAAGCCCGAGCGTCAGAGTGAGGTCTATAGATGTCTTAGGACCCAGTCTATCCCTGAACCAGTCAGCTGTCCTTGCAATCGTTCAGATTCTGTGTGTGGAGGTTTGCCAAGTTTTGAGGAATGGCATGATTCAGGTGTTCTGCGATGTTTTTCACATGCAGATATTTCTGGAGAGGTTTTCTTCTATTCCCAATCATAACGGAAAATAGCATTGCTGCAAATGGCTGCAGGTGCATGCACCACCTGCTTTGAATGAAGTCACCTTTCACGGGCACAGAGAGCTGCCAGTCAGTGTCAGAGCATTCCTAATTGTTCCTAATTATACTCCTCCCTCTGAAATTGGTGGTGCACACCCTCAGAGGAGCTACTTTGGTAGAACTAGGATATAGTGTTCTGAAGCAGGTAGAGAAATACCAAAAGCTGTCAAGAACTAAGACAATGAGGGTGACTCACTCGCTCTGAGTTTAAAAAGGATGGCTAGTGTTCTCGATAGAAACTACCTTTTCATACAAGTCTATTTTCTGAGTCAAATGACAGTATGTTCATGGATCTAAATGACAGTATATTCATGGATCTTCTTTGATATTACTGTATGAGCCTGAATATGAATTTTCTTCCTGATGTCTCTATCTTCCCCACTCACAATGGAGTTTGGGGACAGCACAGGACATGGCAAGTGTGAGGGAGTAAGCTGGTTTTCAACTGGCTCTCAAAGACAGGGTAGAAATTGGGGCTGGCAGAAATTGGGACAGATGTCCAAGACAGCTGCAGCAGTTTGAGCAAAGGCACCCCCCCCCCGCCAAAGGTGCTTTATAACCTTTGTGGAATGAATGAAGGAATGAATACACAAATAGCCTAAGAACAGTTGTGATAAAGGAGACAGAGCATTTGACTTGGAAAGCAGAGAACTAAATTTAAAACACTTTTCTATCTACTAGCCCTGTAATCTGGGCTAAGTCATTTAACCTCTGTGTACTTGAGTCACTTTATTTATAACATGGGCAGAATAATCTATTTTTATCTATTTAAATCTATTTTAAAAGGTATCTATTTTTAAAAATCCATATTTTTTTTTAACTCCAAAAACCCAAAAGGCTCATTTTTCAAGAAGACTTGGGACAAATCCAGGAATATCGGTATCCACCCTGGCTTGTGAGAAAATCCTACAGCTCAGGACCTTGCCGCTTAAAGCATGGTTCCCCGACCAGCACTATGGGCACCACCTAAGAGCTGGTTAGAAATGCAGATTCTTGGGGTGCCTGGGTGGCTCAGTTGGTTGGGCTTAGGTCAGGATCTCACAGTTTGTGGGTTTCAGCACCGCGTCGGGCTCTGTTCTGACCGCTAGCTCAGAGCCTGGAGCCTGCTTCAGCTTCTGTGTCTCTTTCTCTCTCTGCCCCTCCCCTGTTCATGCTCTGTCTCTCTCTGTCTCTCAAAAATAAATAAATGTAAAAAAAAAAAAAAAAGGATTGAAAAAAAAGAAATGCAGATTCTCAAGCTCCCCCCCAGACCTAAGGAATCAGAAGCTCATTTAACAAGATCCTGGTGCTTTGTATACAAGCCCTGCTCCAGGGGAGCCTCGGTGGCTAGGTCGGTTAAGTGCCTGACTTTGGTTCAGGTCATGACCTTGCAGTCTGTGGGTTCGAGCCCCACATTGGGCTCCGTGCTGACAGCTCAGAGCCTGGAGCCTGCTTCAGATTCCGTGTCTCCCTCTCTCTTCCCCTCCCCACACTTACGTGCACACTCTCTGTCTCTCGTAAATAAAAATTTTAAGAAAGAAAGCATTGCCCCAAAGCCAGCACTGCGGAAACCAGCTTCCAGCTAGCTCAAGAAGAGCTGTAAGGATTTGCCAGGTGTGGCTCATTCAAACCACCTACCTGATTCTGTTCCCTAGTTTACTCAATATCTTAAAGAGTTAAAAGAGTTCATGAAATGTCTTACTTATTAGAGAATAATCATGCTTAATAGAGAGGAGAGCTTTCAGTTTAGGAATAGCTGTCTTCATACCTGAAAGATTATTGGGGGTGTGGCAGGAAAACATTTCAGAAATTCCAAGTTGGGGAACAGAGGCCGTCCTGCTTTTCCACATCACATTTGTCAGTGTCTATGCCATACAGTAAATTCTTTCACAAGGTTCGAGCGCACGCTATATGCTAACCCAGGAAAGAAAACAAATCTCTGGCTTCAAGGCACTTACATGAAAGAGAAGGAAGTTAATATAATAACAACCTCTGTCACTTCTGGACCTGTTCAGACATTCAAGAAGGGATGCCAAGACCGGTAGTCAAGTCAGAATTATGCCTTCTTGAAGCTGGGCATCAGTCTAGGTGCTGGGCCACAGGACTGACCCAGTCAGAGGATCCTTGATTGCAGAGGTGGCGGGGGTTGATGCAGACAATGAAACATAAGCAGATGGGACATTCTGGAATTTGGGAAGTGCTGGGAAGCACATGAATCAGGTGGTGTGAGGACAAAGCCCGGGGAAAGGGGCCGTGCCGCTTATTACGGACGCTCTGCCACGTACCCGTGGTGGGAACCAGCGACCCCGCCTCACTCCACCCTCCACCAGGAGCAGGAAAGCAGTGTTCCCTTCCCAGGACCAGCCCACAGACGCCTTCCCAATTCCTCCATTTGCAACATGCAACTCATTCAATCCATTTTTCAACTTGGAAGCTGGTTTCTGTCTGTCTATAGTTCAAGCTACATAAAGAATTACTGTGCTTTAACTTGGATTATTGCTTCACTTTGGTTCAAATGAAAAGGTCGTGACTTTGGAAATAACGCAAAAGTCCAGTTTTACAATAATGCATCCAGATTGATAGGCTGAACTACGATTTTAGTCTAACATCAAAGACTCACCAGAAGTATAAACACCTGAGGTAGGTGAATTCTTATGAAAGTATTTCTATTAATACTGACCCTGTTCTTTCATTCGTTCTTCATTCAAGGAGTACGCACTGGACATTTGTTTTTGGCCTGCCTCTGAGCGAGGCCCTGAGAATGTAAACTGAAAGCATGCTACCTGCCCCACTGAGTACCCCCTTTAGACTAAAACCCCACCTCCAGTCTTGTTCCTGTTCCCTCGGGCACGCTCCGAGGTGTTATTCCACCATTCATCCTCTTTCTTACATGTCCAATGACAGGGCGATGGACTCCTGAGCATTTTGGCCAGTCACTGGATGTCTTTGTCTCGTTACAGCTCTCTCTGGCCAACCCCCTACCTCCTTATGCATGAGGCCCCTCCCAGCTTCATTTCCCTCCCTACAAACTGAGACTATGTGGTTAAACCCTTAATCTTTCTCTTGGCCATACACTGAACTACCTGATAAAAGCCAGCGAGTCCTAGCCTCAGATGGGCCCAACGATGTGGCTTGTCCAGGTCAGCCTGGTAGCTGATGAGAAATGCAGCTCACACTACCCAGTAGTATGGAGGTCACTATATACTCATTAGTACCTCTCCTACCTCCCCCTCTTAAAACTGTCTTACACCTACCGTGTTTCCTCCCAAAGCAATTTCAAACTCTCCCCAATTTTCTACAAATTTTAATCCACACACTTCCGTGTCACCTGACCCAAACCACACCCTGCACACCACTTCGATCTCATTGGTAGGACTTGCCTACTTCCTGGGGAAAATAGTAGCCAACAGACCCATGTGAGCCAAGCCCCCCTAGCTTCCGGTCACCACATTTAGTTGTCTGGTTACTGATGAGGGATTCTCCTCAACAGGGAAAGGCAGAAACCTACCCCACTCAGGTTCTGGGTCCTAACCCATCTCACCTGCCCTAACCTAACCCTAACCCACCTGAGGGTTACTAATTAGGTTGCTATTTATTCCCATTTCTATGTCTTCAAATTCTCCCTCTTTACTGAATTTGTGCTATTAACCTTGAAATATCCCCCCTTCCCATTTTCAATAAAAGAAGAAGAAGGTAAAGAAAAAGATAAAGAGAAGAGGAAGGCACCATGAAGAAAAGACAATTAAAACAAAAGCTATAATAAAAACACTCACATTCTTCTCCAGATACAAAGATCTCCTCCACCTTCACAGCCAAACCCTACACAATAATTGCTTCTATTCTCTGTCTCTGATCCTCACCTCCCATCTGCATCTGAGCCTGCTGCAATCTCACCTCCACCCATGTGACTCCACTACAGTTCTTGCTAAGGCCACCAATGACCTTCAAGTCACGAGGCCCAGTGGACACCTTTCAATCTTCATCTTGCTTGGTATCTAGCAGCAGTCAATTGAGTTGACCACTCCACAATCCTTGCAACTTCACTCTGTCCCCTTGGCTTCAGGGACACCATACATCTAGTTTACCTCCTACCACCTTAGATGCTCACTCTGGAGTTCTCCATTCCCATGGCATGCATTCCTTTCTTTATGCCTTTGAGTCCCTAATTTATGTTCAATCCAGAATCCTTTTATGAGCGTTAGAACCATACATGCAACCACCTATGTGACTACAGCAACTAGAAATCACATTAAGTCTTCACACCAACCGTATCCAAACCTGAACTCATAACTTTCTCCCCCAGAGAAGGGAGGTGCTCTCCCACAGCCCCTCCTCCAGAGTTCCCCATCTTGGCAAATGGGATTGCTCTCCATCGAGGTTCATGTGCCAGGGACTTCCCGTCATCCCTGAAAACTCTTTCGTTTATTCCCCATAACCACTTGATTGTTAGGTCTTATTCTACCCTCCAGATGTTTTTGAGTCTGTTTTCTTCTCTCCGTCCCTGTTTCACCATCATAGTCCAAGTGTCCATCATCTCTCACCGACACTGTCTCAGGAGCCTCAGATGGTCTCCTCACTCTTACTTTCTCCCACTTCACCTCAATCTTCTCACAACAGAGTGAGATTTTTAATGAACTCAATATATTCATATTTCTTCTCTGCTTAAAATCTTTCTACATCTCTCCATGCTCATAAGTCCAATATCCTTTTTAAGACCTATGTGGCCCTATGCAGCAGGCCCTGCACACCTCCTTGGCCATCCTTCCCCTTGCTTTCTGCTCTCCACCCGTGATGTTTTTGGTTTATTTTTTAAATTCTGTATTTCATTGAGTCTGAGAGGTCATAAATTATAGAACATGTCCTGATTTCTAGAATTTAGAAAAAGTGTATTTATTTATTTTGAGAGAGAGAGAGAGAGAGAGAGAGAGAGAGAGAGAGAGAGAATCCCAAGCAGGCTCCACACTGTCAGTGCAGAGCCCACTGCGGGGCTCAATCTCATGACTGTGAGACCATGACCTGAGCCGATATCAGGAGTCAGAACTGAGCCACCCAGGTACCCACAGGAATTTTTAATGTAAAAAAAAAAGCATCTTATAATTGTTAAAAAACAGTAGTTCCTGCAACTGGCCCTGCCCCTTCCAGATGCAGGGCTTCTGCTACCACGTCACTCCTTCTTTTGCTGGGAAACTCTTTCTCTCATCCTTCAAGTCTCAGCTTATGTGTGACCTCCTCAGGGAAGCCTTTTCTGGCCACCACTATGGTCCCACCACAGGTTGGGACCCCGTTATGCATCCTCATGGTACGCTGGAATTTTTCAAAACACTTGTCATGGTGTTAATGGCCTTTTGTATAGTAATGTGTTTAAAGTCTGTCTCCCTTAACAGATTATGGACTCAGACCAGGAGATAACCATGCTATTGTCAGTAGCTAACACTTACTCTTGCTTCATGTCATCCTCACAGCGCAATAATAAAGCACTTCTACTACTACCCCTCTTAGAGACAGGAAAACAAGGTCATAGAGAGACACTCCTCAGGCCACATGACTACTAATTTGAACCCCTAGAATCTGATTTCCCATTCTGATTTTTTAACCACCTTCATCCTGTACTATATCTTGATGCCTAGTAGGTACTCGGTAAATATTTGTTGAATGAATAAAGTCTTCAAAAAGACAAGAAGTATTGTAAGTATTAATTATTAATGGAAATCTAGCAACTAGGAGAAATAATAAGACTAAGGAAGCAGTTATTGATGAACTCAGAAATAATTTCAAATTCTAATCAAACATTGATCGCGAAGACCACGTCACTGTCTTATTCTATTACAGATGGTTGGCAACAATTTTCTCGCACTCTACAAAGTACTCTATTCTTAACAGCACTTACTGTCATACAATTCCTTCCTTTCTTCCTTTCTCCTTCCCTCCTTGCCTTCCTCCTTCTGTCCCTGCCTTCCTTCCTGTGTTTTTTTTTTACCCTCCTTCTTTGCTATTTCCCTTCTACTTTTTTCTTTCTCCCTCTCTCCCTTTCCCCTTCCTTGCTTCCTCACTGAGCATCTATGACATACCAGGGGATATGTGACACACAGGATACATATTGGTGAATGGAACAGCACAATCTCTGCACACAGAGAGTAAACAATGTACAGAAGGGAGATTTCATACATAAGTAAAACCAAAAAAATATGTGATTATGGAATTGTGATCCCTGTTAAGAAGGAGACAGTTCAGTGATAGAGAATAGCAGGATGGGAAGGGTGAGGAAGTCCCTTCAGAGGAGTAATTGGAGAAGCCGGGCCTGATGAATTAGCCACAAGTGAGTGGAAGAGCATCCCAGGGCAGGGGAGGCTCAGGAGCAAGACACAGCCTGGCACACTGAGTGGGTGAAGGAAGGGAGAGCAGCCTTTATGGGATACAGAAGACCAAGGGGAGGTGTTCGGAGGCTGTTGGGCAAAAGAGTGGCATCATTACCATTTTTAAAGATTACACTCAATACTGGATGGATAACAATTAAGATTAGAGGGGATGGAGAGGAAGGAGAACATTAGCAAAGACCAATAAAGGTGTACAAAGACAAAGAAGGCAGGCAGAGAGACTCCCTGGGGTGGAGAATGGGAAATCAGGGTGAGATCCTCTGGGCAGACAGGGAGGAAGAGGCAGGGGTATCTGAATTGTTAATTCCCCCCTCTCCTTGGCTTTGCCTTCTGTGCCCTGCACTCACTCTGCCTGGGCACATTCTGGGTGCAGGGCTCCAAGGGAACAGAAGGCCCAATACTGGTCCCATGCATAAATGAAGGCAAAGAAGAGGGAAATAACCAATGTCAGTCTGACTTCCAATCAACGTATCTCCCTCATTAGCCCTTACAACCAATTGCTGCTTGCCTCTCTATTAGGGGGTTGGGAATTTTCATTGTTAGTGAGAAACCTCCATTGGAAAAGAAATCAAAACTCTAACAACATGGAAATCCTTATGAATTTTTATTTTTTATTTTTTTTAATGTTTATTTATTTTTGAGAGAGAGAGAGCAAGCAGAGGAGGGGCAGAGAGAGAGGGAGACACAGAATCCAAAGCAGGCTCCAGGCTCTGAGCTGTCAGCACAGAGCCCAATTGGGGGGCTCAAACCCGCGAACCCAGAGACCATGACTTGAGCTGAAGTCAGATGCTTAACCGACTGAGCCCCCGAGGCGCCCCTGGAAATCCTTATGAATAGGCTGGGGAAGAAAGGAAGGTGCTATGTACTGTACTTCTCTTCTTTAGTGCTTTGGAGACTTCTTATCCTGCTGCGTTTTGACCCTGACAATGACCCCCTGAGGTTACAGCCACTTTATACTTGATGAAGCCAAGACTCAATGAGATTAAATGACTTATCCAAGGTCATATAACTAGAAAAATCAGAGGAAGAACGTGATCATAACCCCTGTCTACTCTGATAAGGGAAGATTGAGAAGAAAAGACAAATAGACAAGAAAATATGTCACCACAAAAGTCACCAAGTCACAACACTGAAGCAAATAGGCCACAGCTAGGATGTGGTACCATGGGCACGCCCCCCTGAGGCCCATCTTGAAGAGGAGCAGAGCAACGGTTGGCGGGGCTCCCTGGGGCTGATGACCATAATAACAGGAACACAACAGCCACATCTGAAGTGGGGCCTTGAAGGAGTTTCCAGTGAGATGCTGGAAGCTCAAAAATGCTCTTTTGTGGCCTCAACATAAAAACTCCCAACACTACGGTTTGGACACCTGAAGCCCAAATGATATGTACAACAAGGTTTCCCCTAGGTTCCTAAACAGGCACCGTTATTCTGTATGCAAGCAGCACATCATTTTTAAGAACGACACTGCAAAGAGACTTTGATCACGTGTTATGTCAAATATTTGTTTTCATCCATATGATCATTAAAGCTTATAAGCAAGATTCAATGCAGGCTAGATGTGAGGCGCAAACAGCATCAGCTTAATGGAATCAGGCAAAATACTTGTTTACCAATAGCAATATGTTCACAAGAAAGAAATGTTCTTTGTTTTTTCTGCCCAGACTGCATCTCCCTTTCCAACTAGTTGCATCTGACTGTGGCGCTTCAGTAAATAAGAATCGTTTAAAGAACACACTTGGAAAGCAATCAGTTTGTATTTGAAACTACACGGTCAGTGCGGCCACATCTGTTCGTTTCTCTTGAAACCAACCCTACTTCATTGCTTTGTCAGGAGCTTCAAACTCTTTATCTCCTAATTTTTCATGTCATTCTTTAAAAAAAGAAGAGAAAACATGCCCATGTATACATTTAATCCAGTCCCATTCATTCTCTTATTGACCAAATGCATTGTATAGATTTTCTTTCAGTCTGATGTTACATGGCTATATAGGATGTGCTCGCAAGGAAATGCCCCCCTTCAATTCTGCCACAGAAAAGAAAGCTGTAGAAAAAGCAGGAAATCCATCTCAGCCAGACACACAAGTAGTGAAGAGACTATGCAGCCATTTTTCTTTGTTCCTTAAGACACGTTAACGAAGTCTTGTCGGCATTCATGAAACACACCAGTATCCAATAACCAACATAAAGTGCTGGGCATTCATGGCTTACCCGAGAGGTCTTTGCTTCTGGAAGTGGTGACATCTCAGACATTAGCTCCCTTAGTAGGAGTGAGTGACACCCTGACACTAAGAAGTTCAACTTTTTTGAACTGGAAACTAGTCACAAGACAACGTAGATGGCAGTAGAGAATGTGGGCCATTCATTAAGAAATGATGCATTACGTGATTTTATTGAACGTAACATCCAGATGTAACATCTGTTCCCAGGCCACACAGTAAAACGCACCCTTTTGGCCCTGACTGCTTGGAAGACAAGGGTCCTCCTGTTCCATAGTGCCACCGCTCATTCTTTTCCTCTGGGTTGTATTTCTTGATGATGTATTACTTCTGCTGGAAATGAGTAGTTACCCAGCAAATGCATACCTTCACCCTATAAAAAGAGGACCGCACGCTGGAAGATCGCCAAGGTCACGGCCAATTCTGTTGACAGCTGAAAACAGTTAAACTGACTTACACCACCCAGACAAGAGCCAAAATTTCCTTCTGACTCAAAAATCTGGACTAGACCCAGACATTCTCCCAGCTTCTCCCTTTCTCCCAAATCAGATGGCTCACTATATCTTTATAATATCTTCCTCACTTCCTCCAGGAGGAGTGTTTTGGAAAAAAAGATGGAGGCATTTGGTCAAAAGGATCAGAAATAATTCCACCATACAGTACAACTGGCCAAGACCCCAAAGCACTGGCCCCTCCAATTGCCTAGCATATAGTGTAGACCAGGGTGGGTCATTTCTCTGAAAGTTGGGGCCATTCTTCACTGGTGTGAGTGGAGATGCAGCTTGGGTTGTCTAGATTTCTTCCTCTATAAATACTCATCTGGATCCCTGAGAAGTGCTGAAGTTTTAATAAATAAACAAAGTGGGAGTTATTACATATATCAGCCAAACCTTGTTTATGATCAGGCTGGACCATACACTAAGTCAGGCATTCCTAGAAATTCCAAGAACGGACTGTTTTGATTCTATGAATGCTGTTATCACACAGCTAAAAAACAAAAACCAAAAATCTGGAGGGGCACCTGGGTAGCTCAGTCTGCGGATCATCTGGCTCTTGATTTTGGCTGGGGTCATGAGCTCATTGTTGTGGGATGGGCCCCACATCGGGCTCTGCACTGGGTGTGAAACCTGATTGGCATTTTCTCTCTCTCTTTCTGCCCCTTCCTCTCTCCCTCTCTCTCAAAATAAATAAATAAACATTTGAGAAAAAAAAAAAAAAGCCCTGGAGACAAACATCTTTAAATGTAAATGCATAGTGAAGGCACATGAATCTTTGCTAGCTCAGGCCAACTTAGAACGTTGGTACAGAATTAAAAACCAAAATGTTGTGATTGTGCTCCTGTGCGTGAACGGTGCAATGTTGTTACTTTTTGCACTGAGGCGCTATGCTGACACTGGTCTTTTAATTCCATGAAAGCCTGTGGTCGGCACAGAGGAGGCGCTCAGTAAGTACCTGCTGGATAGGCAAGGCCAGGGTGGGCGTGGCCAAACCACTCTGGCCTCTGCTTCTGCTTTTCCTCGCGCTGACTCTGCTCCGCGGGGGGGGGGGAGTGATAACTCCAGGCAGCGCACCTGCTACACTAGGGAAGTACAACGTGCTTTTCTGCTTATGGTAACTTCTGGGCTTCTGAGAAGGAGCCATTGTTCCACTATCATCAGGCTTGGAGTTTCTCTTTCAGTCCTGAGACATGAATAGCTTTGGGGAAATTAATGAGCCAGTGAGACTGCAATACAAGGGGCGCCTGAATGGCTCAGTTGTTTAAGCACCCACCTCTTGATTTCGGCTCAGGTCATGATCTCATGGTTCATGAGTTCGAGCCTTGCGTCGGGCTCTGCGCTGACAGCGTGGAGCCTGCTTGGGATTCTCTGTCTCTCCCTCTCTCTCTGCCCTTCCCCTGCTCGTTTGCTCTATCTTTCTCTCTCTCAAAAGAATAAACTAAAAAAATTTAAAGACACTGCAATTTAAGACCTTGAAAAAGATAACATTCCTTTCCCTTGTATGGCAGATTGAGCCCAGATCAAAATGCAGATTGATGTGTCTGAGCACCTGTGAGAGGACCTCCAGAAAACGAGGCCAAAAATTGTCAGCCAAGGTTCAGACCAGTTGGGTCTCCGTGAACTTAAAGCAGTTTCCTGATTTTCCATTTCAAACTCCGGCCAGGGGTTTACCTACCCTAGCCTCCAGGAGACAAGCGTACAGAACGATTCCTACAATAAAATAACTTGGGCGACACAGTCTGTTACCCTGTGAGACTTCTCAGGACCTTGCCTCTAATAATTAGAAGAAGAAAAAATATTTTTTAAATCTAAGCACCAATGGAACAAAAGCGCACCTCTGTGTACCATTTACTTCTACTTTTCAAGCAGCAAAATATCAAATATGTGTGGAACATCTGCCCTGGGCAAGACATCCTGCTTTCGGAAGAAGCTGCTTGCATGCCTGTCTAGAAAATTCCCCAGACTAAACGTTGGGAGGCCTGAGATCGATGAAGCTGCTCCTTCACAGAAGCAGGAATGGGCAAGGGGAGGGGCAGATATATTATTGTTTAGAAGCCACAAAACTTAATAGAACTTAACATCTCTGAGGCTAAAATTTAAATTAAATAGCAAGTAACTTTGTTTTTATTAAAATCAATGATCTTAGGATAATTCTGTGAAATAACACGGATTACATTATGGCAACATGACCTTGTAATTTCCTAATAAATGCAATGTTCTCTCAATAATCTACATACGGAGAGTGCATGCGGAGGGTGGGTGGGGGCGCAAAAAAGGGGTCCTTGGTAGCAGAGAGGCTGATGACCCCTAGGTGACTTCCAAGGACCTCCCTGGTTCTAAAATTTCCTAAGTCCTGACATAAGGGGAATAATAGAATGAATGTTTATACATAATTTTAATATTTTCCATACCGTTTTTGTGGAGGCTGTGTATCTTGCACACAGAAGCCGCCCGCCGTGGTACAGCCCAGAGGAGCCTCCTCAAAAGCTTGTAAAATACAAGCTTTCTCTCCCTGGCTGCCTGGAGGAGGCCGCCTGCTTTTCTGCTCTGGCAGGGACACAGTAGTTCTGATCCGGTCCATCCCCCTTCTTTCTATGCCAGTCCTGTTTGGTCCAGAATAGCACCGGCCCCTCCACCAGGACGGCCACACACCCCAGGCTTGGAAAACCAGACGCTCCCTTGCTGGCCGTGGTGGTGCCTCCGGAAGGCACAGCACCTGGCTTGTCAGAGTGCCCCCTGTCACTTCCGCCCAGAAATGCCAGCAACGCTGCTTTGTATTTCTTTGAGACCATCAGCTCCATTGTGGGCCTTAGGAGAGACCCACTAACAGAGGAACGGGGCAAGGCAGCCTGGGCCATTTGTGGCGCCTCCCCCCGGGGGCCCGGCGGGGGCGGGGGGGCGCAGAAGGAGGGTGCTCTCTGAGCGCAGGGGCTGAGCAGTGCTCTTCCAAGCCACCCCGGCTGCCGAGCAATGTGCACTTGGACGGCTCCAGCTCCAGGGAAAGGCCCCAGTTCCTTACTCGGGATCCAGGTCTTAGGATAAAATTTACATAAGGTTTATTACCAATAATCTTTTAAAAAAAACCCCTATATACGTGTGTATATATTTCAATACATACATGTGTGTACATGTTTATATATACACAACATATAGTATATATATGTCCGAGCATATGTACACATATATAATATATACATCTATATATTGTAAGTATAACTTCAAAAATGACTAATCATCCACCAGCAGCTCAAGAGAGTGCGTTTCTGTGTGTGTGTGTGTGTGTGTGTGTGTGTGCCTTTTAAATAATATCTATAACCATTTTAATTACTTTATTGAAGATAAAGGCTACAACTGGAAAGCAATTAATAAGCAATGCCTAATATGTGAAAGAGATATCACAAAATCTACGCCCTGATGAGAAGACCAGGCACTTGCTTCATGAAGCAGAAAAGTCAGGCCTGCAATCCCAAACCTGAAGGGAGGCTGCTGGGTCCCGACCCAAGCCATCCCCTCCTCCTTCCTAGAGGGAAAAACGCCCCTGTGGTTGGGGCATATCGGCCTTCGTGAATCAGAGTGCAGTGCCCTCGGGAAGTCTTCATCATGTGGGACGCAGGGCCAGGAGCCTGGGTCACAGGTGCCACCACTGAGACTCTGGAACGCACAGGTCTACGGTCACCTCACTCTCATTACGTGAAATAATAAATTCTCCTTATCGTTGAAAGCAGTCCAGTCGGAGTTGTATCTTATTTGCAGCCCAAATAATCATAACTATTACAAAGCCAATTTACTGTTATGTGCTGGACAGTTTTATTAAGCTGGGCTACCTGCTTTCCAAGCCTAAAACGTATTCCAGTAGTAAATTAGAAAGGAGGAAACAGAGTGCTTCCGACATACGTAGTTCCAAGGACAGAAAGTGACAGCTGATGGCCTGGAAGCAAGGAAATAGACTAAATTGTAAAATGAAAAGCAGAAACGAAGTTAAAAATGCAAAACTCAGGGTCATTTAGTATTGGAGCAGAGAATGCCACACACTCAAAAGCCTACAAAAGCATCATTTTCTTAAAAGACAGATCAATACTGAAAGAATCTGTTTAGAAAAATTTCCATCTAAACTAATAATTTTTTAAAGTTTTTCTGCTTGAGGGTTGAAGCAAACTTATCTGGAAAAAGAAAAGAGCTAGCTAGAACCACTAATTCACTGAGAATTTTATACATTTTAGATTTTACTCTCTACACATGCCAGAACGCATTGTTCTGAGCCACTAGGAGCTCAGACGCCACATTATAAATAGTGACTAGGTTCTAATGACAGTCGACAGAAGCCCAAAGGGAACTATAGCGGCAGAGATTCGGACTCAGTGTCTACCCATTAGAAGGTGGAATGTTATCCTGCAGAACAGACCCAGGTCATCAGGCTCAGACCAAGGTACGTCCTAAAACTATGCACCTGGGAACACGCTGCCCGTTAGCTGCCTGCCCATCTCTGGACAATGCACACTGAGGCTGGCTGGCAGCCTTGCCTGGAGAACAGATACCATATCCGGTGGGAAGCTGGAAGAGATGACCTTTAAGATCTCCAGTTCTGTTTTCAATGTTCCCATGTCCTTTTGAGTTCTGAGGACTCAGAGATGCTATGAATGGTGGCTGTTCTGTCTCTGTGATTTTCTCAGCACAGACCTCCATCAGTGAAGCACCTGACAACAGGCACAGTCCCACAGTTGGGGTGGTCCCTCCCTGCTGCGTCGCTGCTCACTGCCCATCCTGCTGCTGCCTAAAATCCCCAAGCAAAGGCTCAGGGATGCCACCACTTAGAACAAGAGTGGGCAGGACACCTTGAGAGCAATGGTGGAGTAATGAGATGTGTATACAATCACTAGCTTCTCTGGCATAGTCTTGGATTTTGACTCAGCTACCTTACCTTCTCTGAAACCTGGGTCAGCTATGCCCTTGTCCATGAGGACTTCTCTAAGAGTCCTCCTGGTTGAAAGAACATTTCAGCAGGTTCGGACATCTCCTTTATAGCACCTCTTCCATTCTGCATTCTATTATAGTTATTTGTAGGCAGATCTTATCTCCGCTACTAGGCTATAAGATCCTGTAAGTCAGGATGCATGAAATCCAGGAGAAATTAGCTCTCTCTCTATCTAGGAGCTGACGGTTCTGCTGAAGCAATTGGACAGGTGCACTAAGGATGGGTTTTGGAAGTAGCAGCTTTCATTCAACGCTGATTCATTCATATGCAGCAGGATGTCGGTTGTTTGTCTGTTGTGTGCTGGACATTGAATTGGATTCTTGAGGATGTAAGGTGAATAAATGTTATACAAATGCTTTACCCTCTAGAACCCACCGTCTAAAAATGGAGGCTGTTACCTCCTCTGATCCTCAACATCAACTCAGAGGCAGAACTTAGGAGTCAAGACATGGCTAGTCACCTAAAAGAGATGTAACTCTGTAACTGATTATCTGGAGGAAGAGTGGCGGATTCCTACTTTCTGCCACTTGACTTTGGACATGCCAACAAATCTGAAAGTGTGATGACTTTATCTATGTCTATAGAGATAAGGTGGGGACAAACCACAGGAAGTGTCATTGTCCCTGCCCATGAAGGGATTGGAGAGAGAAGGCTGGCACTAGAGGTGCGAGTAGAAAGTATGAGGAAAAGCAGACAGTGTGCTTTATCTTACAGAGGACACGAACACAGACTGTGCAGCCAGGCTGCCCAGCTCTGAATCCCAGCTTGGCCATTTACTAGCTGTGTGACCTTGGACAGCTGGTTAACCTTTCTATGTCTGTTTCCTCAGTTGTGAAATGGGAAGAGTGGTAACACCTTTCTCACACACTTATGGTGAGGATTTAGAGAGTTAGTGCAGGTGAAGTGTTCAGAACCGAGTCAACAGTGTGAGTTGTTACATTATAACCATGCCTGTGCAGTAGCCTGGCCTGAGAGTAGTCCAGAGCCTGGACAGGACAATCTCACCTATACCAGTAAGGTCAGTCCCTTCATTGTGGAGACATAAAGCCAGCTTCGCAGCTCCCATGACCAACACTTCCCAGAGAATGTCAGCTGTTAACCTGGGGAGTGAATAAATTTCCAGATCCTTCCAGTCTCAGCAGAGAGGCTTGACCAGACATGTGCATGCAATATTCCCAACGGAGCAGGAAATGTGGAGATCCTCCTCCTCCTCTCTTGCTTCAGGACATCAGTGTAAGCCAAGGTCTCCAAAGGAGACTCTCACGGTGACACCCCTCCATCCCCAAATGCCTCCAGAGTACAGCCAGTCTTCATTGCTTCAGTGTTCGCTATGGCCCTTATCCCCTGACTTGAGTTCCTGCATCAGTCTTCTGATTGCTTTTACTCTATATTTCCCTGAGAATTCCATGATCCTCATAAAACCCAGACTTTCTATGTCATTATGTCATTTCTCTGCTCAACTATGTCCGGTGAGGAGACACAGATGAAGACAAAAATGACATAGAATTGACCTGCCATCAGGATGATGATTAGAATTGAATTCTGATCATATCAAGTCTGAAAGGTAGAGTCTGGGGGAAAGGACATTTTCACACATGCTGCTGGAAGTATCCATTAGTGCCATCATTTAGGAAGGCCACCAGGCAGTGTGGGCTAAATTGAAAACACACACACTCTCTGACCCAGCAACTACAAGGCTCCAAGTTTACCCGAGGAACTTCCTGTGGGAATGAAGGAGGCGTATCAGGGACTTTCATCGAGTCTTGTCATTTGGAATAGAGAAAAAACTCAGATGAGCTAAATGCTCATCAGTAGGGAAATGGCTAGACTGTGACATATTCATGTATTGGAATACTGTGCAGCATGAGAAACATGACATGTGTCTAGATTTACTGGCATAGAAAGATGTACATAACAGTATGTTATGGGATAAACCGTACCCTGCCTCCCAAATTCGATTGTTGAAGCTCCAACCTCCAGCATCTCAGAATGTGACTATATTTGAAGATGGGGCCTTTAAAAGAGATAGTTAAGGTAAAACAAGGTCTTTAGGGTAAGTCCTCATCCAATATGACTGGTATCCTTGTAAAAGGAGCTTAGGAGGCAGACACACAGACGGAAGTACATGTGAAGATACAGGGAGGATGCAGGCATCTACAAGACAAGGAGAGAGGTCTCATAAGACACCAACCCTGCCAATATCTTGATCTTGGACTTCTGGCTTCCAGAATTGTGAGAAAACACATTTCTATTGCATAAGCCACGCAGTTTGTGGTTTGTTGTTGCAGCAGCCCCAGGAAACTAGTACATAGTATTAGATATTTTCTATGGGTGTGGATAGATGCAGGTAATATCCAGAAAATGGAATGGAAAATGGAATGGTCTACCCTACTCTGATAACAATGGTTACCTTTGGGAAAAGTTGGGATTGAGATTGAGGGTAGTGGTCAAAGAGATTGCAGCCTTAGAAATAAGGTTTTCATTGTTACAATGAGAAAGCACTCATTTGTATGTCAATTAAAAAAACCCTCTTTCACGGCACTCCATTAAATACGATATGCAATACATTTCACCCTCTGGATGCACCAACCTTCAGAACTTCATTCCATGCCCACTCCCATCCCCGCCGCTCGCACACCTGTTTGCCACACCAGAATATCCCATCCCTCTGAAGCCTCTGTCCCTCTTTCTATCCCATCTGCCTCGAATGCCTTCTCCTATTTATGCCCGGGTGGCTGATTTTCATCCTTCAGAACCTAGCTCCAATGTCACCCACTTTATAAATATGTTGACAAAAGTCTTACTCAACACATTTTCCCGAGCCACACTTCTCTGTTCTTATTCATGTGTTCCCAGCACCTATCAGTGCTTCTAGGCAAATGCTCAGTAAAAGGTTCTAAATTCACAGATGATAGGAATGTTTTCTGACAGGTTGCTTTTTCAATCCAGGGTATCTCAAAGGCACAACATTTCATTCTGTGTGTGTTAACAGACTCCCTAGAGATGAGCACTGTTATCATGACATGAGCGAGGTCCAGCCTTTAACTGTTTCTTTAATACAACAGGGATAACTAGATTTCTGGGCCAGCCAAGCCCCATTTGCTTTCAATTCTAGGGAAATCAGCTAACATTGAATTGCAATTTATTTTATTCAAGTTCTGTGCCCATAAAGGTCTTCAGTGACTTAACCCACAATAGGCCCAAATCAAAAATGCTTATTGACCTCTGACTTGGAGGCTCTGTTAATGCAGGTCTTACCTCTTCATCGGCTTGGGCGAACATTCTCTCTCTAGATTGGAGGATGTGTGTTTCACATGCATTGCATTGTAGGAAGTGTGAGTATAGTCATTTTCATCACTGTAGTCAGGACCAAGTAACGTCCGGGCCCACGTTCCCATGTCATAAGGAGGAAGCGTTCCTCCAAATTCAGAGGGCAAAAATTCAGGGTGGATTAGCTGGTGAAGGCTGTTTAAATTGTTTCCATGCAGGAAAATCTGCAAAGGAAAAAACAACTATCAACAAAAAATCCAAAACATATGAGCAACTATTTAGCCTAAGACACAATTTAGCAATGACAAATTGGATGCGCTGCTAGTGATCATGGTGTTTAAAGAGGCATTCAATTTTGTGTCTGCAGCTTAATCTTCATAAAATGTTAATTTATTGCTCAGAAAAGGGGCTGAATTAATAGTCCTTAAAAAATGAAGTTTATGAACAAATTGGGTATTATTTGGCCACGGCCCAAATTTACACATACAGTAATCTCCTAATTATCCCTGCTGATAAAAAGGATAGTGACATAGACCATGCAAACCCCCAACCATGCTTCACATGCATCCCCACATTGCTCTCTTCCTTCCACTCCCCACGAGTGCTTTCTGCCCTCTGTGCCTCCCTCCCCATCTTGCCATCCTTCCCAGGCCTTCACCAAGTGGCATCCTCTTTCTCATTCTTCCCAGAGGCACCCACACCCTCTGGTTCTCCTCCTCGCTTCCCCCAATTAACTATTATTTGCTGACTTCTATTTTTTCTGATCTGTTCATTTATCTCTTGCTTCCCCACAGGACGAGAAGGATCCTCAGGAAAAGAGATGATGTTTTCTTACTCTTTTAATACGTTCCTAGCTCCCAGGGTGGTGTGGACACTACGTAAAGCCTTATCAATTCTCTTAGTGGAACTGAAAACTGTGGCCTGAGAACTTATGGGATATTTTTGCATCCATCTTCCATTGATGTGTGGATTGAGGGCTGACACCCAAATAAATTTGCGTCTTCTAAACATATAATGGATGGTGATGGAAACCGGTCTAGCAGGGGAGAAAACGTCCCCAAATCACAATTATTTCCAGACAAATCCACAAAGTGGATAAGCCACTAGTTGATAATTACCATTTCCTACAATTTAGGAATTGACTTCTGAAAGTCTATTTAAAGTGCACCCATGGAGTGATTTCTGTTCCCACACTTCATGTTGCAAGCTCAGCGCATGTGAGTTACCCAAAAGGAGGACCACTGATTATATTCACACAGGTGTACACACGCACACCACAGTTAACCACTCTGCAAGATAAAGGTGACTTCTAAAACATTTAAATATAGCATAATCATACACCATAAAAGTATTATCAGTTATGCCATATACTATCTTATAATATACTGTGTAATTGACACATATACTTACTACCTTGCTCTGTTGTATTTATTGTAATTTATGATATAATAGTATCATTAAAAAGGAAAGGGACAAGAAGCAAAGTGCCAAGATTCCTCAGAAGAATATGGCAGCATTTCAGAAAACAATGTACGTTTTCTGACATTGGATCTCAATTTTAATAAGAATGATTGCTTTTGAAGAAACTCACATGTTCTGGCTTTTGCAAAACACTTTTCAGGAGGAACTATAGTATTTGAAGCATGGAAAAGCTAGAGCTAAATATTAGCTCTGGTGTTTAGAGCAAATATTTGTACCCACCCATCTAACACCTCCAGTTCTTTTTTTTAATTTTTGAATTCTTTATACTTTCAGTTTTATTTGTGATATTTATTTTTTTGTTTCAAGTTTTTAAAATTAAATTTAAATTCCAGTTAGTTATTAGTTTATTAGTTTCAGAAGACTTTAGCGATTCATCACTTACATATAACCCTCAGGGTTTATCACAAGTACCCTCCTTAATACCCACACCCATTTAGCCCATGCCCCACCCACCTCCCCTCCAGTAACCCTATAGTTTGTTCTCTATAGTTAAAGGCCTGTTGGGGTGCCTGAGTGGCTCAGTTGGTTAAGCATCCAACTCTTGATTTGGGCTCAGGTCATGATCTCACGCTTCATGAGACAGAGCCCTGAGTCGGGCTCTGCGTTGACAGGGCAAAGCCTGCTTGGGACTGTCTGTCTCTCTGTCTCTGTCCCTCCCCTGTGCACACATGCCCTCTCTCTCTCTCTCTCAAAATTAATACATAAACGTTTTTAAAAGGAGTCTGTTTTATAGTTTGCCTCTCACTCCCTCCCCCCCATCCTCATCTGTTTTATTTCTTAAATTCCACATACGAGTTAAATCATATGGTATTTGTCTTTCTCTGACTGACTTATTTGGCTTAGCATTATACACTCTAGCTCCATCCACGTCATTGCAAATGGCAAGATTCCATTCTTTTTATGGCTGAGAAATATTCCATTGTGTGTGTGTGTGTGTGTGTATACACACACACACACACACACACACACATATATATATATATACATTCATTAATCAATGGACATTTGGGCTCTTTCCATAATGTGGCTACTGTTGATACTGCTGCTATAAACATCGGGGTGCACGAGTCCCTTCGAATCAGTATTTTTGTATCCTTTGGGTAAATACCTAGCAGTGCAATTGGTATATCATAGGGTAGTTCTATTCTTAACTTTTTGAGGAACCTCCATACTGTTTCCCAGAGTGGCCACACCAGTTTGCTTTCCTATCAATAGCCAACAACCGAAGTTCTTAAAGGACAAAGAGTGCTGTGAAAATTGGCCATCTCTCCTGCAGCACTATGGGATGGAAGAAATTAGCAGATAGGGGGCTGGATTCTTCACCTGTCAGACCTTGTTCTGTGCCCAGAGTTTCAGACACTCCCTTCTATATCCTGAGCCTTAGACAGTTTGCAAAATGCTTCCGAATGTCCCTGCCTCCCTAGGCTGGTGAGTTCTAGTTCTTAATCCTGTGCTTACTTGGGGACAGGAGAATTTCCCCTCCCGTGCCCTGCTACAATGTTTCCTAAGGATCTGGAAGCACCTGAGGTGTAGGAGTTAGGGACAATACAGAGTGTGTATGTATGTGGGTGTGTATGTAGGAGGGTCCCTCACATCATCATTGCCCCCTGAATACTCAGGCTCTTCCCCAGCAGGGGGTTCCCTGAGTATAGGGGTGTATGTGAGGTGCCATAAGACTGACCCTGGCCCGATTGATTCCCTTGAGAGGTGGTGCACCTGACCCAGGAGGTAGCTGAAATCAAAAAAGTTTAAAAGAACGGGAGCTAAATGGGGAAGAGAATAAAAGTCACTGAGTCTCTACCACGTCAGTGGCGTTATGCTACCTGCTTCATTAAATTACCCAACAGTTCTGTGATATGGGGGTTTGTTTCCCTGTCTTATAAATGAGGAAACTGAGATTCAGAGGGAGTGCAGAAACAGTGTTCAGTCTCTCAGCTAATCAGAATGCCATGAAAAACCCTAGCCCTGATCGAAGGTGCTGGCCTCCCAAATGTCATCAGCTGATGCAATTAAGACTTTAAAAGCCTTCTTCCTAAGAGCATTATTATTTCTCGTGAAGAATGCTTTCCCAGCCTCAAAGGTGACGGAGCTGGCAGCCCTGACCCGAGAGCCATGGGAAGAAAAACAAATGGTAAACATTCTTCATCAGGATAATACATTTGCAGGACAAAATGCTAGCTATTAAAATATTCCATGAGCGGGAAGCTGCTTGACCCCGTATCTCCCTCGAGCATTTACAGTAAAATGGGCATCTGGTATTTGCATGCCTTCAAAGTTTCCTTTGGTTTGTCACTGGGACTCTGAAAATAACCCAGTTCTACTAAATTATTGATTAAATCCAGGCCATTTGCAAACTCCAGCTGAGGCTCAAAGGCTCGGGGAGTGCAGAAAAGCAGAAAACCCACAGTGAAAACTAAGGAGAGAGAAAGAGAGAGAAGGGAGCAGAGAGACTGAAAGGAGGGTCCGGTACCTGCCCTTCCGCACCCCCCCCCCTCCATTGGGTGTTTGTTTTCATTACCCGCTTCCTGGTCTTGTCTTTAAGGAATGGCTTGATGAGCGTGTACAGGGCATGGATGTACCAGGGTTGGTTGACAAAATGGACTCCTCCAAAGCGGGCTGGAAAGCTGTCCTGGGGCAGAAAGAGAGAAATGCAGTCCAATTAGCACACATTCCAGATTGGACTGGGCCCGCAGGACCGCAGCCCCGGGAACAACCTACTTCTCTCTGACTGAAGCACCAGCTCATGGCAGGAAAGAAAGCAAGCACACATACTTCCCAGCTGTTAACGTTTCCTCTATTCCCCTTGCCTCCTTCCTCCCCTTTGACTCCATAACTTAAAATGCGTGCCTACGTGCCAGCCTTGTGTTCCCCAAGTCACAGTGATGGGACCTCTGACGTGGCACGAGTGTGTGTGAACCAGGTAGTGAGGGAGCCTGAATGTTGCCACGTGTCTGATAAGCTCTGGGGTATACTCACTCTTCTACCTTCATTCTAGGCCCACCAGCTCCAGCCCTTTCCAGGGGCATTATCATGACAGCAGGTGAACTTTCTGGGCGTAGGAAGGGATTGGAAAAGGATTTCAAAGGAGCTGAAGAGATGGCGCTTTCTGGAATCCACCAACGTATGACAGCATTTGCTGGAAACTTTTCCACAGATTCCAGGATGAAGGTCCTGGGTTCTTCTTCATCCCAGGCCCCACATGGTAGGGCCCAGGGAGAAGATACTTGTGGATTGATGGACTATTTATTCCCTTAACTGAGGGAATACGGACCTCCTCTTCTGCAGATCAATATATTTTGTATACATCAGGAAATAAGAGCATCTTTTAAATGCTTCCATTTTAGAATACAGATCAGGGCACAGTCTTATCTTTAGAAAAACTGAGAAGCTGTTCTCCGTGCTAATTAGACCCACAAAATAAGGGGCCTTGACCATGAAGTCTGAGCTAGTCCCACAGCACCGGGACCTGAGCTCCTGATGCAGAGCTTCCGAAGATTACACTGCATTCATCTTGGTTAATGGAATTAAAAAAGAAAAAAAGAAGAAGAAACACCTGAAGCTATTTGAATTGCGAAGGGTGCTGCCAATCAATTTCATGGCAATGAGCATCTTTGTAAAATGTAAGCAAGAAGAGAGGGGAGCGGAGCGGAAGGAGCCGAGCTGCCTGAGCTAAGAGCTCCGGCGGCAAGCAGATCCCTGAGGGTGTATGAAATGCCTTGCCTGGGTCCTTTTTAGTAACAAGGCAAGAGAGTTATTAGCTTTTTTTTCAGAGCCCTGTGAGTCTGCAGGATCCCTGGGTGTCATCCACACCGAGACCTAGTTCCCAATGTAAGTCCATGAATGTCAGCGTAAGGGTTGACATTTTAGAAACTTAAAAATAATTTTTGCCTCTATCTAGACATTTCACAGAGTACAAAGGAATTGCATATTTTGAAGATAAACCAGACAATTTGATTAAAAGTCTTTGTTTTGGACGGTGTATATTTCTTATTTGTTTTATTTTTAAAAACTTATTGAAACTACCAAGTAAGGGTGGAGAGGCTGTTTTTATTAATTTGTAGATGTGTCATAATCTCTCATTATTCCAAATCTAATTTTAGACATGCAAAGGATTTCAACAAGGCTGTCTTTTCTCTATTAGGGTAGTTTGGGATCTAAAAGTTCTTTGGTGTCTTAAAAAAAAAAAATCATTCCCCAGAGTTTTTCCTTAACAAAAAGTGCTAAATACTAACCTCATTCTTCTTGGTCCTTTTGAACTTGTTATTCAGAAATAAAACTCCTTATCTCACACTAAGCATGGGTACTGAAGAACTATAGAAGAAGAGGAGAGTACTACAAAGGTTTTATCTATAAAACCAGGGCTTTACTATCTTTTTCTAATAGGAACAATAACAGGGTTTTTATTTCTATTGAGAGCCTGTTGTGTTATACATTTTTGCATTAGTAAAGTGGAAGAAAACTCTGTAAATAATATTCTAGAGGCAGTGGGCAAAATCTCAAAGAAAATATTAGCCTTCTCAAAATATCTAGAGACTATGGAGACTCAATCATTAAAGACATCAAAACAGTCTTCTATTTGTGTCAGAGAAGGTTGAAAGAAAAAACACAGGGCTGAGACCTAGTCATTTCTCTCTAGGTCGGCTCTGGCTTCAAGTCTGCCAGCTTGAAGGCATGTGATTTTACTGATCTCATCCAGGTCAGCCAGCAACTATGTGCAGATACCATGCACGTAAATATCCTGTGCCTGAGGTCTAGGTGCCTGAGGTCTTGGGCCAGAGTGGAAACAAGATCACTTCACTTCAGGTCTCTCTAAAAAATTCAAGTGAAACTCCCTCTTATCTAATAAAGACAATGGCAATGTTCTGGTATTCTCAAATGGGCCTGACCATGTTATTAATAATGGAGTGTGTGTGTGTGTGTGTGTGTGTGGTGCCAGGGGAAGACAGGGGGAAGGAAAAAGTTAGCCAACACAACCCTCTGATAAGCAACGACTGTTCGTGGTGTTTCCTAATCTCATTAGCAAACCACAGATAGGGGAAAGCAAACCACAGATAAAGGGAAAATGTCTCCAAAGACCCCAGTGGTTCACTACCTACACTGAGTTGCATTTCTTAAGGTCTGGACCTATCTCAAGATGGCAGGCCAGGATTCGATGACAGTGTAACACTTTGTCAGAGTTTTTGGTGACAAAGGAATATGTGCTAAAATCCTGCGTTCAAGAAAATGGTGTTGATTTCTGTACATTTCATGCATCTATCAGTGAAAATATAACATCACCTCAAATTATAAGGATATACAAATTATAAAATTTGTCCCCCAGTTTACTTTCATTTATTTCCTTATGAGAAAAATAATACCCATTCTAGAAAAGTCAAAAATAGATTTGAACAATTTTTGAAAAACTAGAAAATAGAGAAAGACAAGAAAGAAGAAAAGACAAATCATGTATTTTTCCACTGCTAAAGACATACTCTTGCTATTTTCTGTCATTTAGGACAGACTCCGTTATATTATAATAACACACAGCCCCTGCTTTTTATCATTGAAAACTATGAAGATTTATTTCTTGCTCACACAGAATTGAATGTCCTTGCTGGGTTGGCGGGGAGCCATGCTGGATTTGCTCTCAGCCAGGGATGCAGCCTTCCCCATCTGGAACAGTGTTGCTTGCCATGGCTGGAAGAATCACACCTTAGATCTTAGGTTTGGCCACCAGAAACTGATATGCTTCATCTGTCATATGTGATAAGCCAAACACATGCCTGAATTCAAAGGGGTCAGGAAGTGGGATCCTACCATGTGCCTAGTAAGGGAAAGACTAAATTTCTGGTAGGCAGCACTAAGGTTACCCATGCTCTGTTCCTTCTTCCCTTCCTTTCCCTTCCTTTCTTTTCCTTCTTTTCTTCCTTCTTTCCTTTCTTAGTGGCATGATGCTTTTGAAATTGGACTTAATAACTATTCACTGATGGCCTGCTCGATGCTGGTGATACAGTATTGAGTAATACAAATATAGCATTCACAGGTGGTAGGGACACAGACAATGGCAATCAAGTAATGATTTGTTTAGTATCTTTAATTCTTCACTAAAACATCAGTCCATACCTTGCACCTCTTCAGTTCAGCACATATTTATGAGAGCGAACACATCTTCCAAACTAGTCCTCAAAGCATTCTAACTCCACATTCAAAAAGTGCTACCTCTAAATCTCTGCTACCTGGAAGGCTGGCTCAACAACTGACCTACAAATCTGGACTCCACTCACCCATGTCCAGGAGGCCCTCTCTGCTCTCTCAATATGCAGAGTAAGGCTGTTCTCACCCATGTGCCATGTTTTTCCGTATGGGATAACTATTAAAGCATCTCAATGTTATTAAGATAAGGATCTGATATCAGAGAGTGTGCAAAATAGAATAACGCTGATGAAGATAAATGGAGGAGAAGCCAGTGACCAATAAAGGGGGTAATAAGGAATAGGTCTGAACAAGCAGGAAAATAATTTTTATTTTATTTTATTTTATTTTATTTTATTTTATTTTTTAATATGTTTATTTATTTATTTATGAGAGAGAGAGAGCACAAGCAGCAGAGGGGCAGAGAGAGAGGGAGACATAGAATCTGAAGCAGGCTCCAGGCTCTGAGCTGTCAGCACAGAGCCCGACGCGGGGCTTCAATCCATGAACCTTGAGATCATGACTTGAGCTGAAGTTGGACACTTAACCGACTGAGTCACCTAGGCAGCCCAAAAAAGACAATATTCTGCTTTCTTATTTCATGTTTCACATTTTAAACAAGTATCCTTTTGATATGTGTAAAACATTCTATGCAATAGCAGAAGAATACACGTTCTTTTTAAGTGCCCATAGGGGCGCCTGGGTGGCCCAGTCAGTCAAGTATCTGACTTTGGCTCAGGTCATGATCTCCCGGTTCATGGGTTCCAGCCCTGTGTCGGGCTCTGGGCTGACAGCTCAGGGCCTGGAGCCTGTTTCAGATTCTGTGCCTTCCTCTCTGTCTCTGCTTCTCCCCTGCTCGTGCTCTGTCTCTCTCTGTCTCAAAAATAAATAAACATTAAAAAAAATTAAGTGCTCACAGAACATATATCAAGACAGACTGACCATACCTGGGACATAAAAAACCTCAACAATCTTAAAAGAAGTTAAATCATACAGTGAAATCTGTCCATAATGGAATCAAACTGGAAATTTAACAGAAAGATAACAGGAAAATTTCCAAGCCTTTTGAAACTACAGAACACATGTTTAAATAATTCATGGGTGGGTCAAAGAAGAAGTCTCAAGGGAAATTAAAAAATACATGGAACTGAAGGGAAATGAAAATACAATGTATCAAAGTTTGTGAAACACAGCTAAAGCAGTGCTGACAGTGTGACAGTGCTATAAATTTCCCTAAATTTATAACACTAAATAGATATATACAAAAAGAGGGGAAATCTTGAATCAATAATGAAAGCCCCCACTTTAAGAACATAGAGGGAGAGGCACCTGGGTGGCTCAGTTCGTTAAATGTCTGACTTTGGCACAGGTCATGATCTCGTGGTTTGTGAGTTTGAGCCCCATATCTGGCTCTGCACTGACAGTGTGAAGCCTGCTGTAATTCTCTCTTTCTCCCTCTCTCTCTGCCCCTACCCCACTTGCATGCACGCACCCTCTCTCTCTCAAAATAAATAAAACTTAAAAAAAAAGAACATAGAGGGAGATGAGCAAACTAAAGCCAAATCAAGGATAAAAAAGGAAATAATAAAGAGCAGAAATCAATGACATTGAAAAGAGAAAAACAATGAGGAAAATCAATTAAACAAAGAGCTGATTCTTTGAAAAGGTCAATAAAATAAACATTTAGCAAGACTGACAAAGAAACAAAGGGACATGTCACAAATTACCAAGATCAGGAACAAAAGTGCAGATATTGCTACAGATTCTGTAGACATCAAAAGGATGATCAAGGAATACTATAAGCAATTATACACACATATATGTGACACCTGAGAAGAAATGGACCAATTTCCCAGGAAACACTACCTCTACTCCCCCAATATGAAGTAAGTAATTTGAATAGCACTTAACTATTAAGAAAATTATTACATTTGTAATTGTATTATTTTTTTTAATTTTTTACATTTTTATTTATTTTGAGAAACAGAGAGAGACAGAGCATGAGCATGGGAGGGGCAGAGATAAGGGGAGACACAGAATCCAAAGTAGGCTCCAGGCTCTGAGCTATCAGCACAGAGCCCAATGCGGGGCTCGAACCCATGAGCGGTGAGATCATGACCTGAGCCAAAGTTGGATGCTTAACCTACTGAGCCACCCAGCCGCCCCCATTTGTAATTTTAAAAGTTTCCCAAACTGGGCTCAGTGTCACTGGAAGATTCTACAAAATTTTCAAAGAACAGTTAGCATCTATTCTACATAATTTCTTCCAGAAAATAGAAGAGAAGGAAACACTTTCTGATTCATTTATGAAGCTAGTATTACCCAAATACCAGAATGAAACAAAAATACCACAAAATGAAATTACAGATTTTATTTTACAAGTACCATAAAGTAAAATTACGGGTCAATATCCTTCATTAATGTGGTTGTAAAAATCCTTAAACAGAATATTAGCAAGCAGAATTCAGCAATATATAAAAAGAATTATACACTATGTTCAAGTGGGGTTTATTCCAGGGATGCAAGGCTGGCTCAATTTTTAAAAATCAATTAACTGAATGATGAACCATATTTTCTAGTTTCTATATTTGATGGCTTGCCATCTGAGGACTTGTTGATGAGGAAGGAACTGCCCCTTGTCTGATTCTTGGAAAGAGGAAGAGAGAACTCCGTCATATGCAGAATACCCAATCAGGCACTCCTTTATCTGACTGTTACACTCTGGGCCACTATTCCTCTGCCCGAATCACCCCCAGGAACAGGGACAACTCCTATACCCAGGAGCCCACTGAAATTATTCACACTAGTCTAAATCCTAAATCTGCTTACCCTCCTTTCCCTGCCTTGCTCATTTCTTCCCATGAAAATCGCAATTAAGATTCTTGCCCAAGTTTTCTTCTCACTCCCTCTGCCTCCTTGACAAAACGCAGGGCTTCCTCTTGTGCCCCTCCCATCATGGCATGCCTTGACCCAGTTTCTAGGGATCTGTAAATAGAACAAATTTCTTCCTTCCTGACAGTCATTTCCATGTCTGTATGTCTCACCATACCTGACTAAAACAAACCCAGATGCCTTTACAACAGTAGTCCATTGTTTGAACAGGCCAAAGAGGAAAAAATTACAAGATCATATCAAGTGATGTAGAAAAAGAATTTAACAAAATTCAACAACCATTTGTGATAAAAAAAAAAAAACTCTTGGAAAAATTGGACTCTATTTGGAAATAACATGATTATCTACATAGAAAATTCCAAGGAATCTATTAAAAAAAACCACCAGACATCAAAAAAGAAAAAAAAAAAACAACCTTCTTATAACTGAGTTCATTAACATTGCAGGATATAAACTAAACATACAAAGTACCAACATAAAGCCATCGAAATTTAAAAATGCATTACTATTTACAATTGGTCTAAAAATTAACTACTTAATTGTAAATCTAACAAAACATATCCAGGATTCATATGCTGAAAACTGCACAATGCTAATGAAAGAAATAAAAGAAGATTTAAATACATGAAGAGACATATTATGTTGTGAATCAAAGAGAACATACTAAATATGTCAATTCCCCTCGAATTGATTGACAGATCTGCAGTATCTATCAAAAGTCAAGTGAGATTTTTTTTCTGTAGACATCAATAGGAATATTCTAAAATTTATACGGAAAGGCATAGACCCTAGAATAGTTGAAACAATTTTGAAAAGAATAATAAAGTGGAAGAAATTATTTTACCAAAACCAAAGCTTATTAGAGCTGCAATAATCAAGACTGTGTGGTATCAGAAGAGGGGAAAATGCATGGGTTAATGAAGCAGAATAGAGAACTCAGAAATAGATCCACACAAATATGCCCAACTGATTTTTTACTAACATACAAAAGCAGTTCAATGAAGGAAGAAAACTTTTCAACACATAGTACTGGAGCAACTGGACTTCCGTAAGCATAAATAAAGAAATCAGTAAATAAACACCTCTCTTACACTATACACCTCATACAAAAATTTACTCAAAATGGAACATGGACTTAAATGTAAAATAAAAAAGTTGGGGACAATCTTTAGGATCTCAGACTAAACAGTTTTTAGACTTGACTCCAAAAACGTGATCCATAAAATGGAAAGAATAATAAATTGGATATTGGGAAAACTTAAGAAGCTACAGAGTGGGACAAAATATTTGCAAACCACTTATCTCATAAAGGAGTAACATATAGGATATATAAAATGCCTCAATCTCAACAGCAAAAAGGCGAAAACAATCCAATTAGAACATGGACAAGAGACATGAAGAGACATTTTCCCCAAGGAAATATACAGATGTCAAATAAGCACATGAAAAGATGTTCCATATCATTAATCATTATTGAAATGCAAATTAAACTCAATGAGATATTACCCTATAAACCTATTAGAATGTCAAAAAAAAACAAAAACACCAAATGCTGGTGAGGATATGGAGAAACTAGATCATTCCTACATTGCTGGTGGGAATGTAAAATAGAACAGTCACTCTGGAAAACATTTTGGCAGTTTTCTGAAACACTAAATATACAACTACCAGGTGACCTAAGAATTACACTCCAGAGCATTCATGCCAGAAAAATAAAAACTTATGTCAACACAAAAAACTGGCACATAGATGTTTATAGCAGATTTATTTGTAATAGTCCCAAATTGGAAATAACCTAGATGTCCTTCAGTGAGTGGATGGTTAAGCAAATTAGTACATTCATACCGTGGAACACTACTGAGCAATTAAAAGGAACAATTATTTATATATACAACAATCTGGAAAAATCTCTGGACATTTTGCATATTGAAAAAAACCCATCCCAAAAGGTTACATATTGTATGATTCCATTCATATGACATTCTTGAAATGCAAAATACAGAAACAACAGATTAGTGGTTACCAGGGGTTAAAGAGTGGGTGAGGGTTGAGGGAAATGGGTGTGGCTATAAATGGGTAACATGAACCATCTTTGTGGGGATGAAAATGTTCTGTATCTTGACTGTATCAATGTCAGTATCCTGGTTGTGATATTGTGTATAGTTTTGCAAGACATTACCAGTGGGGCAAACTAAATAAAGGCTATACAGGATGTCTCTGTATTATCTCTTACAACTGCATGTGAATCTACAATTATTTCAAAATAAAAATTAAAGAATATGATTATTTGAATATTTTGGAACCCTCCAAAGTGGAAGTAGCCATCTTTAAAGTATAGGAGAAGTATATCTATGGATGATTTTTTTCTGCCTCATTTGGAATGTTAAACAAAAAATGGCAAAGTAAATTATAAGGCACAAGAAACATTGTAGGACGTTCTGAGGTGCCCTTCTTTATTTTCTTTGGGAGTCTTGGCCAGTATTCAGTGATTCCAGCAATCCATTAGAAGGGCACTTTATTTTTTAATGGGCACTTCGTTTCCACTTCATTTTCACACTGGCTCTATTCAAGCATCCCTCGGCTGCTTCTTCTTGGGTTTGATTGGGATTTAGGAGCAACGTGACACAGGTGTAACTATTTCCTTTCTTTGACAATCAGATACAGATGTTACTGGTGGCGGTTGGTCGAGTTTCCTGCTGGCTAATGAAGCACTTGCTAGTGCCATTTTCTAAGATTTGTAATGCCTGCAGGCGAATGTATTTCATAATAGGGCTCAAAACACATCTGACCTCAAAATCACATTGCCCTGTGAAGCCTGGGGAACCTTGCTCACAACAACTGCCCTCTCAAACTCTCCACCTTTCTCACCTCTCTGCTACCCGTATGTGAAAAGTAGAACAGGACCACTCAAATCCCCCAATGTATGAACTCCCCCATCTATTACGATTCCTCTGAAAACCAAATGCAGAGAAGAAAAAGGAATGGATGAGCCCAAAAGCCATCTCTCAGACTTTCTGCCTCCTTCCCTTGAGGGGCTCTGAGTGCTTTTCAGGGCCTTGGCAGACAGAATCCATTCATTCATTCATATAACTGCACATTGTAGGTAGGTCTGCGGGCAGCATAAAGACACATGCATGAAGTTCGGCTTTATCTATTCAGTTTATACATGTCCCACTAATGACACCCATTTCCCACATCAAAGTGGACAGATAAAAACATTTTCAGCAGCATAAATGGGCTTCACTGATGCAAGAGAGGCTTCTAAAAATGCGATATTTCATGCTGATGGGTTTTTATTATATCACGTGGTAGTCATTAGTGTGAAAGTCACATATCCACCTATTTGCAAGGAAATGGAGAGCTCATGCCATAGCAGTTACACACCAAATGCTTCATATGTATCAGTAGCAAGCATGAAAGAGGAGAGAACGTGCTTATCAGCAAGGCAGCTGGTCAACGGCTTCAACTGATTACAGGCAATGGATTCTCTTCCAGTATATGCTCCTAGGAGTCATTGTTGACTTCTGAGAAGCTGTACTGACCTGGTGTTCTCTTGAGGTTAGGAAGGGCTTGTGTTTTTTTTTGTTTTGTTTTGTTTTGTTTGTTTGTTTTGTTTTAAATGCAGGTTTAGATCAGGACAGGCTAGAGATAAAAGGTTTATCTGCAGATCCTGGAACAGATTGGCAATACTCCTAACCATAGTAAGTGAAGCTCGCCTTCTCTCAAACTGACCTGACCAGCAGATCAAGCTCAGAACTTGAGCTTGGTTGAGCTTTCCTAAACAACATTCCTAAACAACATTCCTTGACCATCTCTTTCATGTTCAATTGGTTGCAACATTCCTAAACAACATTCCTTGTTGCAACATTCTGGTTGCAATATTCCTCTGGTTGCAACATTCCTAAACAACATTCCTTGACCATCTCTTTCATGTTCAATTCTGTTCACCAGTTTCAGCAAGCAGTTATTGGGCTCCTCTTATGAGGAAAATGCAGCGGTGTGGGGATACAGGAAACATACACTGTCCTCAACCAGTTCATTGTCCAGTGGGAGAGACAGGGAAATGACAATACTTTGAGGGGAAGACACAGAATTCAGAGTTAAGGTTCTGTGCTCTATGGTAGTTCCTTAAAGCAGAGCTAATAAACAGCTCAGATAGCCAGAGGTGAAGATCAGGGGAAGGTTGAATGACCTGCAGAGGCCAGATAAAAATGCCTTATATAAAGAGCTAACAGAAAATATATTGTGACTATGTTTGAGAGTCTTCCAAAGTTTATTTGCCACCAGGAGTCCCTACATTTTGCTTAACACTACTATTGTATAAGAATAAGCTTCAGATGATCTCTATTTTAAAACATAAAAACATAAGAGAAGGAAGGAAGGAACGAACGGAGAAGGAAGGAAGGGAAATAACTAAGAAATCATCTCATGGTTCATATCTGTCAAATTTTTGTCAAGATAACAGAAAATGACTATAAATTTAATGAATATCTTGATTACACTGGTATCACCTCATGTCTGGTAAGAATGCTGTTAGTAACATGAAAACCAAGATAATCCCAATTGTCTTTTTAACTTCCTACATAATAGAGCTCCACATAGGAGAACTGCATCCTTCTTTCACTCCGGCAATCTCATTGCTGCTCAAGTGAGATGAGCAAAAAGGTGACCATGACTGCTACCAGGATAGACTACAAACCCATCCAGCATGGTCACTCTGAGTCTGTAGAGATGAACTCAAGCAATGGAAACTTAATTTGCCACAAAAATCACTTCCAGCTTTTCTAACCACGGTGACCTTATATCTGACTATTAGATAGCAAATACATTGTGGTGAGGACACAATATTTCATCTTCAGGTTTCCCTGGGGGTCCCCAAGTAGTAAACAGATGATTATTGCGCATTATTTAAAAGCCAATTCATGGAGAAACCCAGGTTGCCTGAATCACTGATTTGCACAGGAAATCAAAGCCAGAAGATACAGTATTATTCATATCATTCAACCTGCAATGTAGTGCTTAAACTCACAAAATCATGGTGTCTCTTAAAGAAAGAAGCATGGTGGAAATGACACAGAAATCACTCAAAGCAAAGTTTCCAGCTAATGGTAAGCCCTTTAACCACACAAATGTCTGTAACTAAGGCTGTAATAAGCAAGGATACTGAAATGTTAAAGTCTTAATAAATACAATTTAAGAAAAAATATTAAAATCAATAAAGGTAACTCAATAGCTAAGAGTTGGGCATTTAGTGTCTATCAGGGGCTTTTATATGTGTTAACTCATGTACCACTCACGACAATATTACGTGGATATTATATATGTATTGTATTATCTATTAAAGTATACCAGTTTTACAAGTGAGGAAGCATAGCCTTACTTAGGGTAGTTCAACACCTGTCCAAGTTCACTCATCAAGAAGAGACTGAATGAATTTTAATGCAGAACTGTCCGTTCTTATAGTTGACACCTTTATCCTTGTACTATAGGCTCATTTAAGCTGTTTACATCAGCAAAATTTTGACTGTGGGTTTTAAGAACACGTTGCTTAATAATTCAGATAAGATTAATCAGATCAGTAAGACTAATTCTGTTATTATTAGAATAGAATGGACAGCTGTTCTTAATAAGGACTCTAGAAGTTTTAAAGGTGAAGCTGAGTATCCACATATTGGCCGTGCCTTATTGGGGAATATTGTACTTTTTATAGCATAGATATATTTATTTTAACATGGTCTTATTCTACAGGAGATCTAAGTCTGCCAAAACTTTTCTTGTATTGGTGCACATTTCATTTTCTACTCTCTAAATACACATCATTTCTCCACATGGAAAACTACCAATAACACCTGTCAGAATAGCTAAAGTCAAAAAACACAAGATGGGGTGCCTGGGTGGCTCAGTCAGTTAAGTGTCCAACTTCGGCTTAGACCATGATCTCACGATTTGTGGGTTCAAGCCCCACGTTGGGCTGTATGCTGACAGCTGGAGCCTGCTTCCAATTTTGTCTCCCTCTCTCTCGGCCCTTCCTCTGCTCTGCTCTGTCTCTTTCTGTCTCTCAAAAATAATAAGTAAACATTAAAAAAAAACCCACACACATATGAAACAATAAGTGTTGGTGAAGATGTGGAGAAAAGGAACCCTCTTGCACTGTTGGTGGGAATGCAAACTGGTGTAGCTGTTCTAGAAAATAGTATGGAGGCTCCTCAAAAAGTTAAAAAGAGAACTACCCTATCATCCAGTAATTGCACTACTGGCTATTTACCAAAAAAAAAAAAAATACAAACGCTCTAATTCAAAGGGATACATGCAGCCTTATGTTTATAGCAGCATTATTTATTATAGTCAAATTATGGAAGCAGCCCAAGTATCTATGGATGGATGAATGGATAAAAAAGATGTATTATGTATGTATATGTGTGTGTGTATATATATATAATGGAATATTATTCAGCCGTATAAAAGAATGAAATCTTTCCATTTACAATGATATGGATGGAACTAGAGAGTATAATGTTAAGCAAAATAAGTCAGTCAGAGAAATACCATATGATTTCACTCATATGTCCTATGTGGAATTTAAGAAACAAAACAAAGAGCAAAGGGAAAAAGAGAGAGAGAGGCAAACCAAGACACAGACTCTTGACTATAGACAACAAACTGATAGTTACCAGAGGGGAGGTGGGGGGATGGGTAAAATAGGTGATGGGGATCAAGGAGTACACTTGTCGTGATGAGCACTGGGTGATGTTTGGAGGTATTGAATCACTAGGCTGTACACCTGAAACTCATATAACACTGTATGTTAACTGTACTGGAATTAAAATAAAGTGAAACTAAATTTTTAAAAAACTACCGATAAAGTATCTCCAAAACAAATAGTAGGGAGCGTTCTGTCAGGACAGGCTTAGACAAGTTATAACATTTATTTGTGGTACTGCTTCTCCCTCCTTATAATGGAATTGGTAGAGCATTAAAACCTTGGTCTCCTCTTCCAGGGAGCAAGGCTAACTTACATTTCCCTGTGCCCATTACAAAGTGACACATAGAACTATGTTCTGGAGAATGAAATGTAGATAGAAGTAAGATCACCACATCCAAACATCAAATAGACATGACTCTTCTATGCTCTTTCTCTCTTCTCCATGTGGCTGGAAGTGAAGAACTTGGAGGCCCCAGAAGATAGGGGAGCCCCAGAATGCAGGGAGCCCTAACCTATGAGCCACTTGTTGGAGGCAGTAGAGCTGCCTAACCAGGAACAGCAGTAGAGGATTTTGTGGGAGTGAGAAAAATCAAACCCAGCATAACGTATCCTGCCCTGACGAGCTCAGACATTAACAATGAAAGGTAGGGGGCGTCTGGGCTATGGACAGGACGGGGGAATTACCAGCTTGCAGATGATATTTAAAACCGTGAGTTCTGTGAGGTGACCCAGGCAGCGAGTGAGGATGGAGCAGAGCCTGAGTCTTCAGCATTGCTATGTTTAAAAGGCATTGCTATGTTAAAAGGCTCTGTCTGAAGGATGACCAGTTGGGCAAGAAAGAAGGCCGTGTCCTGGAGGCCAAGAAGCCTTTTCAGACAATCTCAGTACTTTCCCAATTGAGAGAGCATTCAGTGGTGTCAAAGTCTTCTGAGAGGCTGAATAAGATGAAAGCTGAGAAATGGCCCCTGAATGTGGCATGTGAAGCTCCCTGCCTTTAAGGAGCTTCCCTTCCAGCTGGGGGGCGGGAGGAGGGAGGGAGATAAACAACAACAACAGCAATAAAAGCTAGAAGGTGCTACATTGGAAAATAAGCAGGGAAGAAAGCTGCCCTGAATTTCAAAAGCCAGTCCGAAAAAGGGTCACTTAGAAAGGAACCTTGAGTAAGCCAGCTGTGTGGTTGCCTAGGGCTGGTATTTCCGGCAAAGGGAAGCAGGATAAAAATGCAGAGGTGGGAGCGTTTCCACCTTTCCACCACATCTAACGAAAGGGATCAACTAAACCAGTTCCCAAAGTAAGCACCGCAGACTATGAACTCCAAAGGATCCTTCCATACAAAAGAGGGTTCCAAGTTAAACGCTGCGTACCCAGCCTTCCCTTTGGAAGTTAAGGGACACATTTGTCTGTTTCATTAAAGCCTTTGAAAAAGTCTGGTAGCAAAGAAACCAGTTGAACTTTGTTTAACTCGTTGTTTCCCATGGGTTTTGTGCCACAGGACTTTTTGGGGGGAGTTTCTTAACGAAAGTAATATTCTAGAAAATGCGGATGGGGAAATTCTGGACTTAACCTCTCTGTAAGTTAGAAAACCGTGTACTTCGGGTATCAGACCTGTCAGATTTGAGTCAGCAGGGTGACAGTTTAAATACTGTCAGATACTATTTTAAACAAGTCTATTATGAAAGTCATATAGTTACAGGGAGCAACTAGGTGATTTTAAGACATTATTTTGTCTCCTTTTTAAAGTTAGAAATGTGTTTTAGTCATTTGAAAATCTGTCTTATTCCTATGTCACCCAGCTTCACCCTTAGAAAGAGAGACCTGCTGATTTCTGGCTCTAACCAAGTAAGCCCAGGGGCCTGGGTCTTCTTCTGAGGGAGCTCTTTTTTCACTCCAATTCTTTGATCTCCAGCCTTAGGAAAAAGCTGCACCATCCATTAGAGTTTAAATGGCACCGAGCTTGTCTGATAGAGTGCAATCTTTCCCTTCAATGGGAACACACTGAGCATAGATTTGGTGTCATCTTGAGGGCAGGGCACTGACAGTAGCAGAGCCATAGAGACGGCTGGCAGGTCACAATGACCTGGGAGCCTGGAGAAGACCCACTCTGGACCCAAAAAAAGCCTCCTATTGAGTCCCAAACTCATTTTGCACATGTAGAAAATATTGCCTCTTACACTGAAATGAGTTTGCTGCTTTCCTGAGTGCAAAACAAAAGCAAAACCATGCTTTGAACTTAGAGGGCAAAAAAGGTGACCTTGGGGAGAAATTTTATTTTTCTTGCATTGAAAAACTCATACATCTCTTCTTTTTGATTATCTAATATGCTTAATGGGGCCTATATTGACTTGTAACCGCTTAATTCCACTATTCAAAGAAAATTCTCACTAAATCACACCACAACTATGTAAATAGTTTTGTGAAATTTAATGTTTGATGTAAATATCTCTAGAGATCTGATGCATTAACATACTTATGATTCATAAAGGCATCTGAAAAGGAGTTTTGACAAGTATGCAGACTTTACAACAGTAAAGTTGTATTATTTGTACATTGCACTGGTCTAATAATAAGTGCTATTTTAAGGGCACAACTTAAAAAGCACAATAGGCTCCTTAATAAATGTTGACAATTATAAATATTTGAGTACTTTTTTCATGGAAAGACACTTACACTGATAGTTAAAAAAAAATGATACAAACGCTCCCAGAAAAAGATAACAGCTCACCAGTAAGACTTGTTAACTTTTAAAGTCTACAGTTGGTGCTTTTAACTCAGCTATGAGAAACTCTAAAAATATAATAGCCAAGTAAAAGAATATTATTACTAATAAAATTAGGTATTTTCTGTTAGACAAAATTACCACCGCCATGATAATATGCCTTGGGAAAATGGTTTTTCTGCTTTTTATTACTAACACAAATTCTTGTATTATATTTTCTACTACCAAGAAACACTATTCTTATTGAATGATTTCAGATTAAAATCTTCCAGAATTAGCTTATATATTCAAGAAAGTGCTTTTAGATATAATGATATCACACACACACACACACACACACACACACACAGTAACATCATCAGGGATCAGGATCAGGAATTTCTGATAGTCAAGGAGTATCTCAATCAGCTCCAAGCAGAAGATTGTCTTTTTACATAAGCACAGCTCATATCTGCTGCCCTGGCTACTTGCCTTCCATGGAGTTCTTACTTAAGAAATGAGAAATCCTCTGCTTGAGGGAAAAGACTCTAGAAGGGTATATAAGAGTTCCAGGGATCTTATTCGGGATGTTATAATGTTACCCTCCTTTCCTACTTAATTTTGTGTTACCACTTTATGCCTTACCTACATTAACTCAGGATAAAAGTTTTTATTTTATCCTTGCTTTCTCCTCTTAACACACATACTCGCAACACACACGCACACACCATGTGCCAGAGACCCTAGCGCACAGTTGATATCTATTTTTTGGGTTTTTTTTTTTGTTCTTTTCTCATTGGCAAGGCGTCTGAAATTTAGGGTTCAATGCCTTCAAATTTACAAACAAAAATAATTCGAAAGTTGGATTTCCCAGCAGGTGGGCCAGCTGTGACTGACGGGGTGCTCACTGAGGGTCTGGAACAAATCAGCATCCCTTCTAGACCTGGAAAATCCGTCATTAAAGAACCATCCCTTTGCCCGAGAGCTGTGTCTCCTGGGTGAATAAAGACACCGCTGCGAGGGTAACACTTCAGTTATTTTTCTCTCATTATTTCCTGGGAGCGGATTTGGAGCAGTTATTGGCACATATTTTGTCTGGTGGTGGGGGAGGAATGTGAGTGTTGGTGGCAAGAGGATATCTGTAGGGCTGAGGAGGAAGCCCGGCACGGAAGATAGAAAAACATGAACTTCACAGTGTCCCTGCACCAGCACTAACTCTGTCTCTCTAATGGTCTCACCATAGGGACATACGTATAGACTCCTGTGGGAAGGCAAACTTGGTATTTCAGGTGCAATGTGGCCAATGGTAACTTGGCAGTCAGTGGTTTGAGGTTCCAAAGCCACCTATGGTGAGCCTTTAGGCAAGTTACTTAATCTCTCTGGGCTCAGTCTGCTTCTGGCAAAATCCTGCAAGCAATCGTTGAGGCTTCATGGATCGGCATATGCAATCCACAGCATCTGGCAACTGGAATGTGCCCTGAATGGCCCTCTTTTGAGCCTTTACCCACGGTTCCCACTCTCTGTGATAGCACTTGTGGGCATGTCCACGTGACCAGGCCATTTCTGTGCCGCCATGCCTGGCTTTCATTCATATCCTTCTTTTCTCCAGGTTTGTCCGTTATGTCTTTCATGATTGTGCATGTCCTGGGTTTATTTACCCCAGGGTGGCTCCATCACTATGCCTCCCCTGATGTGGGCTGTAAGACAGGCTTCCAACCCTGCTCCTGGCCTCATGTCCCAGGTTCCTTTTCAGCCAATGGGAACTATTGGTAGAAACTCTGAGGTGGGTGAGGCAAGGAGAGAAACCGGGCTATTTATCCCAGGTTGCTCTACCTTGGGTGCCCCCACCCACCCCCGCCCAGGGCTCCTGCTCCCTCAGGACAGGGTCGTTTCTGCTAACCCTTTCACTCTCAGGCTCAGGTAGGCCTCTGCTTCCTATTCTTGCCAATCTCTAGCTTGCTTCATCATCTCTGTTTGGCTTCTCAGATTTTCCATCACCTGTGTAGGGTAGCCAGTTCCTTGTGTTAAATTAAGTTACCCTTGTTTTAACTACTTATGGTGGTTTCTCTTTTCCTGCTTGGACCCTGACTGGTCCAGAGATGCTGTGTTGACAACATTACTAAATTTTAGCCTCTGAGTTGGAAACACACGATGGAATTTCAAAGCAATGGGTACTTAGATTCATCAGGGGAAAGGACTTGAACCATCACAGGGCCAAGCTGACTTAAGGAGACTGGTGAGTATAGCTGTACACAGAGGCACAGAAAACACAGTAGGACCTCTGTTAACCCCGGCCATAGACTGAGTTGAAATGGGGAGTTAAACTTCTGAAGGAAGGACCAGCAAGAATCTTGGTGACCAGGAATGCCATATTCCAGCAAGGATGGGAGCAGAGGACCTTTTCTTAAGATACTATTACTATTCTGTGTTAGGCGAGGGCATGAGATATCCCATCGAGTTCAGGTTTAGTGGCCATAAACAACTTCTGTGTGCTTGCTGCTGTTTGTATCACAACATCTAGTGGCATGCCCCCAAATGGGCAGGAAAATTCCTTACCAGCACTGACAGCTTCTTTCCATTTCATAATCTTACTGCACTCATAACAGGGACAAAAATTACTGTTGGAGTATTCCTGGTCCTCATCCATTTTCACTGCTCCCCTCATCCTCACTCACTTCTAGAAAAGAAAGAGTTTGTTGGGTTGGTTCTAGGATCTTTTTTGCAAGGCAGCCTTGGGTTGATGAGTAGAAGAGAGAGAATAAAGGCGCCAGAGAAACCGAGTGAATCTGCCACTGAAACAGAGGCAAGAAGGGAACACCCAGAAAATAGGTGCACATTGAGCATGGGGAGAAACTTAGGAATTGGAGTAAGGGGGACTAAGATTTGTAAGAATATGGGGGTGGGGGAAAGAAAGGAGATTCTGTGAAGTGTCTGTTGAATGTGAGTTATATCACCTTTAAAGCTCTTCACAAGATACAAATAAAAATCTGATGTACTTTAAACTTTTAGTGGTTAGACTGTACTTAAAAAAATGGTCTGCTTATTCCACACTGCATAAGTAGCTGAAGTTTATTTGGTTTACATGTTGTCTGCTGGACATAATTAGCACCTTAAATGATATTACCTTGTTTTCTCATTGTTTCACATGTATTTGTGCTGTCTTTCAGATAGGCAGAAAGCTACTGACAATTGCCTTTTTATTTATGTATTCACATGAAAAACATTGATTGAGAGCCTGCTGTGTACCAGGCTCTGTGTAAAACTCCATTTCATCCCTGATGAGCTCAAAGTTTAGGGAGAGAGGCAGAAAGCAAAACACCCACGACACCATGGAGCAAATGTCAGGACAGGAATGAGGATACAGGGTGAGCAGAGAGAAGGTGTGCTGCTTTCGAGCATCTAGCACAGAGCTAGGCACATAGTAGGTGTTCAAATATGAGGTAAATTGAGGAATGGAGGGTGCCAGGTCTGCAAACCAAATGCAGGGACACACCAACACCAGTCAGCAGGGGTCTGACTCTCTATTATAAACTGGGAGTCAGGAGACAAGATGGTTCAACTTATGTCTTTCTATGTGACAGCTAAGCCAGTTCCATCAATTGTCATGTATTAATGGCATGAAGACATACTACCAGGTGACAGGGCTGAGATGGGACAGGGGCACCCTTCTTTCTATTCTCAAGGCAACCTTATTCCATTTGGGATGATAAGACAAATACAGAATACAAATAGCAAATAATACGTCCATATACAATGAAGCATAAAAACCTGAGCTAAACGTGATTGTGTATTGTGGGAATTGTCTGTCAGGTAAGCTTCTCCTACATCAAAGAATTCATGCCACAGAAATAAATGCCCATGAGGCTGTTTTCAGTACACTAAGGTGACACCGTAGACTCCCTGGTAGAAGAGGCGTGTGCGGGAATGACACATGTATAGGAACGACAGATTGGTGTTTGTGGGCTGACCTTCATTGGGTTTCCCCGGAAAGAAGAGAATAGAAGCAGAGTGTGTGAGGGAAGCAAGCCAGACTTCCTCACTTACACACCGCGTGGTCTCTGGATCAGAGCCAGGGGCTAACTCTAAACAAACTTGTAAAAATGTATTCACAGCTCTGCAGAGAATAGCAAATGATAGCCAGAGATAGCAAATGATGGTATTCCAGCAATTTAAAATTCTCACTTCATATAAAATAAGGTTATATTTGACCTTACAGAAATCAAGCACAAAAACGAGATCTGGTCTGTGTACTCTGAGCTTCTCTCTAAAAAGAACCACGTCTAATAAATAGGCTGACGTATTTACTCTCTTCTGTCCTTATGCCCCAGACCCTATTCAGTAAATATCTGTAGAGCAAATGAATAAGAGCATGGTAGGGGTGCATAAACCACCACCCCAAAAAAGCCGACTACCTATTCTGATTATGAAAACTTTACATGCGGTCTTTAAGATGATTTCCCCCCCATTGAAATGGAGCTACATGGGCTCTGCAGGCAGGGGTGCTGGGGAGGGACTGCTAATGGGTATTGAATTTCTATTTGGGAGGATGAAAATGTTCTGAAATTAAATAGTGGTGACGGTTGCACAACTCTCTGAATACAATTCACTGAATTGTGCACTTGGAAAGGATGAATTTTGTGGTATGTGCATTATATCTCAATAAAGCTTTTATTTTTTTAAAATCACAGTTGAGATGCAGTCTTGATGAGATACTTTATAATTCTAGAATCCAAATACAGCTCTTTGTGCATGGTGTAATAAATTAGTCTTATTCTTGAAAATGAGGAGATTTACATTATAACGCAGTGGAAATTATGATGTTGTAATAGAGAAAAAATTATTCTTTTGAAATATGAAACCACTTTAAACAGAAGACCAGCATGCAAATGAGCATGGGCTCATTAACCTAGAGCTAAAAATATTTTGTTTGTGTATCAGAGAATTGGTAGCTTGCCTATTGATTCATCTGGCCGTTCATCCAACAAACATTTATTAAGAAATCTCAGTAGCAGTATTTTTTTAAGGTCCTAAAGAGCTGTCTCATCGCTGGGCTGATTCACTGAACACTAGAAAGGTTTGAAATTCTCTAAGACCACTTTAATATACGACATCCTGAGCTCTGCAGATCTGGGCTCTCTCAGATGAAAATTCGGACAGAGAGTTAGACAGCTCAAACAGAATTGGGTTCCTCTTGACCGCAAGTCCTGACGCTCTCATAAACACAAAAATGGAAGTTCTTTCCTAGATGAAGTGACTTTTTTCTAACCCTTATGGCCCAGAACTATCATTAGTTCTCTATGTATCTGGAGTCTACAGTAAGCTTCAACAGACTGCAGCTGTCAATTCTTATAACCCTGACCTGTCTGGTATAAGCACCACTAGACATACAAGGTTATTAACATTTGAAATGTATTTTGCCCAAATTGGGGTGTGCTGTCACCATAAAGTACCCACCAAATGTAAAGGATCTAAAATATACTTTAAAAAATATTTTAAAATCTATATCACATGTTGAAATGACACTGTTTTGGATATATTGAGTGAAATAAAATGTCACCCCTCCCAAATGTAGCTATTTCTCTCCTGAGGATGAACAACAAAGGGACTCAGTGAAAGAGAGCTTAGCCTTGAGAAGGTGACAACGAATGGCATCAAAAGGGGTGAAGGGAGGCATGGCAAGCTCTGCTTACTAACTTTTTGTAACTTTTTGTAATTGGGGAGGAAATTATGAGAATTAGGTTACTCCAAAACTGGCTCAACCCTTCAGCCATTGTGAAATATTAACATCATCTTGTAACCAAGACTTCCTTCCTGAAGGGGAATCCCAGCTGCCAATAGGCAGGTTGTATGCTGGGCATCAAGAGCTAGAAGGAACGCAGAAGCTAACATTGACTGCTGCGCTACGTACCAGTGTATTGGATGCTTGCAAAGTTGAATCAGATGCCAAGAGAGGATCAAACACTGCTGGAGCCCTTTACCCAGATATAAGGAGTCATTTGCAAACTATAGTTTTAATGTCCATATGGATAAAGAGCTCACAGCAAGGAGAAAGAAATAAATGCATTTGCACTGCATAAAATGTCGTGGTATAATTTTCAGGACACGTTCTAGTGCACTTCGTTTATGTGAACAGTTCCAGTTGAAGAGAACCCAAATCTTGCAGAGTAACTCACACATACTTCAAGCTCTTAGCCATCAATTCTGTAACAAGAGCTACTGTGCCCGGGTGGGGGTATTAGAGATACAGAGATGAAATGGCTGCGTGGCCTTCCATAAGAGAGACACAGTTTGGTAGGGGAAAGACACAAGAAAACAAACAACTCAAGCAATGGTAGGTATACTATAATTGTGATATTTGATTACTAGTAGATGTAGGAAAACATGGACAGTTTTGTAAGCAATTGAATACAAGTCTACACAGACTACTACTTGGCTAACAAAACTTGTGCTGTGCAACAGTAAATAAATGATCTGCTAATTATCTTAGTTATGGAATTTATAGTCCATACCACTTTGGCGTTAATATGTTTGTGTGTGTGTGGTTCTTTGCTGCTGGTGACTTAGAACGAACAAATTAGGAATGAGTCTTTTGTTTTAGCTCTCTATGCCAAAAAGCAGCCATTTGTCCAGGAAATTCTATGCTTTGCTCACCACTATTGGTGCAATAGAGGCTTTGCTCTGCAGGAAGAATACAACCTTTGTGAGGTTCAAGTTTTCACTGAGAGGCACTAATGATGATAATAATGGAAGACGATTTGAGAAAACAAATGAATTATTATAGCTGACAACCTAGGGGGAAAAACATGAACTAATTAATGAATTTGCTAATTAGTTCTCTGTGATACAGAGTATTTGTGTATAGTGCAGGGTGACTTTGTATTTTGTGTGTGTGTGTGCATGTGTGTGCACACATACACACACACACAAGGGAGAAGAGATGAGCATGGATAGAGTTGGTCTGCATTCTGCAGTGTCACATAATAATCTTACAAATCATTGATAAATGTTTCCAAGTGTCTGCAGATTATTATTGGTTTGTAAATTAGACACCTTTGCTACATAGAAAAAAATCAGTGTTCTCATATTTGTAAATTAACCGTTCTAATCTTTTGATATTGCTCAAGTAACATTTCCATCTTGGTTCAGTCCTCTCTCACTTGAGAGACCCTTTGGTCAAACGTGGTTTGCTATTAGACAGTAGAAAGGGAATATTCTGGTCATTTTTGGAAGTTGCAGCTGTGTACAATTATTTGGAATCCCTCTACCAGCTGCTGGTAAGAAGCAGGAGTAAGAGAGGGCATGCATAGTTGAAACCTCCCTGAAGAGTATTTTAAGGGAACCCAGAAAAGACAAATCAACCTTAAAAGAAAAAAGAGAGAGACAGCAAAAAGGAGATTCCACTAAATTCAATTAGGCAAGGAAACCGGCTGTTACCCATTGGATTATTAGATCCGAGGTTTTGCTTGTGTGTATGCATTTTAGTGACCAATAAATAGGCTTTATGGTACACTAAGAACCTGTGTGAAATCTCTGTGGGCAGCACACATATGCTCATTTTGTAGAACTTGGAGCATAGATATGTTGTCAACTTTTCCTATACAGGTTTATAATTGTACATTTATTTTTGGTCAGATTTAGGACACATTCCTCATTACCAGTCATTCTCTTAATGGGAAACGTTTTTAGGTACAATTATATAACACCACACAGATTGCATTTTGGAGGATATTTATAATTAGGTGAGAAAGGAAAACAGGTGTCCCTTGCAGGGAGAAATCCCTACAGTATATTTCAGATGCTTGTCCTGCCCTAGAAAAAATGTAAAAGTCATCACGAATTTGTTTCGAGTAAGCTAATGAGCATCATTAGTTTAACATGTTCTGTGAAATAGATCATTTTCTCTATGGCCTGGCTTCAAGAATATTTTCATTTTTAGTATTACTAAATTCTGCTAAAGTTAAGCAGTTACACATTTACTTACATGAGTTTTAGGATTACATGAGCTAATGAAGAAACAAGTGCCTGGTTGTGATGCCACCACCCGGGAGAGGTGGAAGAAGGGAAGTGGGCCAGTGGTGGGGTGGAGCCAAAAAAGGAGAAAAATTCACGGTTCAGGGCACATTTTGCTCATTCTGGCAAACCTTTGGCATTCACTTTGATCCCCAGAGTTTCCCATTAAGAACAAATCAATGGAGGGGCGCCTGGGTGGCTCAGTCGGTTAAGTGCCCAACTCTTAATTTTGGCTCAGGTCATGATCTCATGGTTTCATGAGTTCAAGCCCCACATGACTGACAGCACGGAGCCTGCTTGAGATTCTCACTCTTTCTCTCCCCCTCCCCTGCTCTCACTCTGTCTCAAAATAAATAAATAAATAAACTTAAAACAAAACAAAACAAATCAATGGCTCCTGGGGGCTAGTTCATCTTCCAAGAAGGCTCACCGTTGATCACGTATCCATCGCCAGCTGGAGGACGGCCCACCTGGGGCAGGTCTGAAGGACAGGGTGATGGGTGGGTGTAGCCACAGTACCTCTAACTTCTTTGACCTCTGCCCTCTGAAAATAAGCCTCTTTTCCTTCTTTAACAACCTCCTGTTGTTTCAACTAACTCATGAGTAGACTGAGAAATACTGTTGATGAGCAGATTTCCTTAGCTTTTATTCTTTTAGTCTTCCAGAGCACACATAGCTGATGATGGGTTTTAAAGATGCTTTTCAGTTATGAAGATTCAGTATTATTGTGTTTGTTTTTTACTCTATCCCTTGTTTTCCTCTATATTCTAGGTAACCCTCTTCAAGTTAAAGACGGTTCCTAATTGGAACTTCAGCAATTTGAAAAAAAGGTACTGAGTTTACATTCGGCTTTAAAAACAAAAAAGTTGAAGCAATTAGAAAAAACAACTAAGACAAATTGCAAGAAAGCTTAGCTGAGAAGAATTTTTTTTACCACACAAATCACATTTATGTGTTTTCCTCTTCTCCATAGCACTGAACATAATCTTTAGTTACATATTTATTTGTTCTATGTTTTCTTCTCCTCAGGACCACAGTCCCCGTGACTCATTGACCACATTTGCTCTGCACGCTGCACACCCAGCACCCAGCTCAGCGTCTGGCTTGTGGAAGGGGCTTGGTAAGTAGCCATTGAGTGAATGAATTGATGTTATGTTAGCGGATATGTAATCTTCAGTTTCACACACATATGTGTATTTCCATTGACTTTACTCAGGTGATTCAAAAATCCTTAAGGCCTTTTATTCCTTACTTAAAATTAGAAATTTGAACATAATCTACATCATTTCTATGGCTGCCTGGAAATTCTCTTCAAAAGAAAAAAAATTAAGCTGATAAAAATGAATCTCACCCTCAGCACTGGAATAGAATCATCCAGTTCACACTCTTTCCCAAGCAAGAAAATCCTCTTTCATTATTTGAACCCTGTTTCTTAACTAAGGCACAACGTTTTTATTCATGGGTCTGGTATTTCAATCTGTGTGTTCATAGCAGGAGGTATAACTATGAGATCCTTGCCCCACGATGGAGTCTACTTAGCCGCACGCTCCCATTTCACTCCAGAACAAAGGCATCCTAGCATGACCACGGAGGAATAAAATAACATTTGGTTGTCTCTTCACATTTAACTGCAAAAACGTACTTCTGCTATGAAGAGCCAGCAATAACATCTCCCACTGTCTTGTTTCCAGGGAAAGAAACAGAAACGGAGTGAGCGCTGTGGAATTGGTCCTGTAATGGATGGGAACGCTTGACAGCTTGTCCTCCTGGATACTACATCAGCCAGCGCTGGACTGACCTGCTGAGCGCCTTGGAGTGGTCTCACCTTGGTAATGAGAGGTTGAGAAAACTTAGACCTTTTATAGTTCAAAGGTGTTATAATTAGCTCAACCCAGAGCCACCCCCAATTCAACTCAGCAGTGGTTAGAATGGCTCTTATAAGGATCAGCAAGCTCTGGGTTCTCCTGTGTGTGGAGGAGGGGTCTATCCCTGGAAGAACCACCCCGAATGTTACCTGCTAACTCTGAGAAGACCTGGAGCGGACTCTTGGCTCTGGCACAGGATGGGCTTTGTTACATAGGCTGTTGCTTTATACTAGCCTTCCCCATGCCCACCTCGCTGCAACAGCGTCTCCTGGACGCTAAACAGAGAGTGACGTTCATAGTGACACAGCTCTTACTCGCGTTCTTCACTACAGTTGAGCAGTGGCCTCCATCCGGGCTCTATTAAGGGGGTGGGTCTTAGAGTTCCTGCCAGCCATTTTTCATATTCCAAAGAGTCTGCCTCAGAACCGGGTTTGCATCCCCATCCAAACACCAACTACCTCAAACAAAACAGCAAGAACAATCCTATATTTGATGCTGGTTTTAATTTCTCTTTTTCTTAGCTTGCATACTCTGTTGCATATGATTTTTAGGATTAATTTACAAGATAAATTAATGATTAATAGACATAATTCCTAAACTAATAACAATGATTTTTAAAAGTGTTTTCCAGACCTTTATTGGGTTTTTTACCGTGTACCAGATCCCCGGCAACATGCTTTTTTATAAGCTTATCAGTTAAATCTCATAATAATCTTATAGAAGACAATATTATCGGTTCCATTTTAGGAATGAGAAAGTCAAAGTCCAGAGATGTTAACTAACTTACCCCATGACCTACCACTAATACACTCTGGAGTCAGAATCTGATTCCAGGCAATTTGACTCCAGAGTTCCTATATTGAATATGAATTCCATGAAATAAAAAGGAGGAAAGTTATTGACATATATTAAATATAATTAGAAATATATTAGATTAGGGGCACCTGGATGGCTCAGTTGGTTAAGCATCTGACTCTTGATTTTGGTTCAGCTCATGATCTCACAGTTCTTCAGATCAAGCTCCGTGTTGGGGTCTGCACTGACAGCACAGAGCCTGCTTGGGATTTTTTTCTCTCCTTCTTTCTCTGCCCTTCCCCCACTTGCATTCTCTCTCTCTCTCTCTCTCTCTCTCTCAAAATAAATAAACATTTAAAAAATAAATAAATTATGGAGTGCCTTGGTGGCTCGGTCGATTAAGTGTCTGACTTCGGCTCAGGTCATGATCTCATGGTTTGTGAGTTCAAGCCCCATATCGGGCTCTGTGCTGACAGCTGGGAGCCTGGAGCCTGCTTCAGATTCGGTGTCTTCTTCTCTCTGCCCCTCCCCCACTCACACTGTCTCTCTCTCTCTCTCTCTCTCTCTCTCAAAAATAAAGAAAAACATTTAAAAAAATAGATTAGATCTATTGGAAATAATCAGATTTGAAGATTCCAGACCTGAGTAAATAATGGATACATTCCTTGCCTGTTACCTTACTGAGCCAGCAGCCTTAGCATACTTATTTAGCATGACTAATGGGTAAGTAGCAAGAATCAAGGGGTTCGGCAATTATTCTTAGAAACTCTAGAAGCCCCTTTGGACATTACATCTTTAACTAGTGGTTTGCACTAAGCAGTTAAGTTCACATGCAAAGTCCAGAAGCTTCTAGAATCAGAAAATTATCCCCCCAAAGCCTGAGAGCCTATGGAGACATTAAGGAAGATAAAGTGTATAACTAAGGCATCCAGCTCTGTGAGTCAGCTCCTTCCAGAGGCAGTATTCCCCGAGGACGTTCCAAAGAATTATGTTAAACTGTATTAATGTAAGAGGGTAAAAGAGAAGCCTGATTTCCAAGTCAGCTTTGGAGTTCCCTTGGCTGGTGAAACAATTACAGGTCCCTTGCCACCAGCCTTCAGCGTGTCAGCAATATTTTTTTTATTGCTCATTCAAATACATCCCTAAATCTCTTAGAGAAAATTCCCTATTTCCCCTCATTATTTTCTTCTTTATTTTTACTGCAACACTTCTTAAAGAAATGGTCCTCATTTGCAGCTCCTTCTTAAATTCATTGGTCTGTTCACTAATTCTTCTGGTATCTCTCTGTTCATTAATTTCTCTGATATCTCTCCCATCTCCTCCCTCATTTATTGGTCAGCTACCCTGTACCAGGCTTGGTCTTTGGGAACAAACGTGGACTTGGTGGCCCTGGTGTTCTTCCTGCTCAGCCACTGGGCCCTTAAATTTCCCCCACTCTATCTAGGCCTGGCAGATAAGACAACTCTGCATTCTATGCAACAAAGTTACTGACTTCATTTGTGTTCAATAAACTCACCTATTCCTTCACTCAGTTAATTTCTTACTCATTGAAGAAAGTAGGAGGCTGAGTGGTGACTATAGTTTACCAAGCTCTTTCATGTATCTCATTTCATTTGCTTCTCAAAACAACAATATATTGAATGGGGGGGGGGATCTAGTTGCAGAGCATAATATTATATATAAATTTAGGTACAAACAAAATTCCTCTTTATTTATATGTGTTTGTATGAACAAGGAGAAGGCAATGGAAGGATCTGTGTTGGGCTATGTGCATTGCCAGTATCAGGAGTGGGGGAGAGGAGGGATGAAGGGAGAAATCATCTTGCCTTTATACAGTTTGGTCTCATTAGCGTCTCTTTCATCAGGTAAAATAAGCATGCATTACTTTTGTAGTTTGAAAGGTATCAAAAATTTTTACACTTAAAAAACAAACAGAAAAATAAATAATACTATGAGGTTGAGATTAGCAATTCTTCAATTTTATGTGTGAAGACGTTGAATCTGAAAGAAAGCAAGGTCTTCCTCAAATGATAGGGCCAGAAATAAACAGAGCCAGGCTTCATTCCAAATCTTCTGGTTGAGAGGACAGTGAGATTTCTACCCACAGCAGCTGTTTCCTTTCCGCAGAACAAACACATCACAACTTGTTAGGATTTGGGGATTTGGGGCATTGTACAAAAGTAAAACAAAAGTCTCTGTATGAGGGGATGAGACATTTTGACTTAAGGGACCAATAGAGGACCAGTTGGCTCTGGGCGTGATGTCAGACACCAGACTGACTACACTGAGTTCTTCATAACTCTTCTCCCAAGTCCAGAGAAACTCTTATGGCCTCCACATATCAATACACCACTCTTAAGGAAGCAGGTTAAGGTTGACTGTAATTTGTACGTATGCGCAATTGTGTGGGCTGCGAGTCCTCAGTTGGGAAATGCTTAGGATGTTTTTCTACCTACTTCTCTTTTTTGAGCATAGTTTTTAACATCTGATGCCAGTGAAAATTAATTTACAAGAGTCTTGGAAAAGAGGAGAGATATTACAGTGGTGACAATCCATGGTGATCAAAAAATTAAGAGCACCAGGAACCGAGCAAGTGAGCAGCCCACAGAATTCTGGCCCTTGAGGCAGGCTTCCCAGAACACCGCAAAGTTGAACAGGTAAAGCCAAATTTAAACCAAGAACTTTATATGGTTCAGTTTCTGCTTAGCATCACATTTAAAGAAACAAAAGTCTGGTGGAAAAACAAGGCCTAAATAATTCAGATATATAGAGTGTTAAAACACTCATGTGCACAGGCACATAGGCGGGGGTGGCAGACAGAGTGGGGGCTACTTACTTGACGAGCAGCCACACTTCTTTGTTTAGTGTTTAGCCTTCACTCTTACTCTCCATCTCACTCCTTGTCCTGGCTTTTCAGTCTCTCTCCCCATTCCCGGTCTCCTTCTACCAGGAGTGCCTCTGGATGACTCCCCCTTCCCTGGCCTTGTGCAGCCACTCCTGACAAATAGCTTTTCCTGCCACATAGTAGGGGAAGAGCATCACTTTGGTTGGTATTCTCTTACCAATCAACCCCATCCCGCCTTGGCCGAACTCTCCCTCCACCCACTCCCAACTCCTCAGAATTCTGGCTGATAGAACATTCTGCCCCATAAGACTGAATTTCACCTTACCCCCCAATGTATGGATGGATAATCTAATAGATCACGGCAAATAATGGGGGGAAAAAGGTGGAACTGCTACAAGTGGAGTCTAGGTCAAGGAAGGTTTCCATGAATGAGTTCCTGCTTTTCCATCCCTGCATTCCTAAATGGAAGCCGTATCCATTGGTTTCCTCTTTGTGATCCACTCTTTTGAAGGAGGTAGATGCAGAGGTGAGGGCTCAGCATAGTGTATTTCACATCAATATGTCATATTTTATAAAATAGCAAAAATAAGAATCAAGACTGTTAACACAAGTGACAGTTCACCTTGGGATGAACCAGTGCAAAGTTCAGTATTTTTCCACCGATTGTTTCTAATATTTATGCCAAACGTTGCATATCTATGTATGTATCTACCTTCATCTTTTTTAAAAGTTTATTTACTTATTTTGAGAGAGATACAGAGACAGAGACAGAGACAGAGAGAGAGAGAGAGAGAGAACATGAGTGGGGGAGGGGGAAGGGCAGAGAGAGAGGGAGAGAGAGAATCCCAAGCAGGCTCCATGCTGTTAGTGCAAAGCCCCACACAGGGTTTGATTTCACAAATCATGAGATCATGACCTGAGCCAAAGTCAAGAGTCAGGTGCTCAACTAACTGAGCCACCCAGGTGCCCCACTATCTTCTTCTTGGTCATGATCACTATCATCATCTACCTATATCTTGTTTCAGGAGATCTTTTTCGGAAACCAGGGATGAAATTCAGAAGAGAAAAATGACAATAGACAAATATCACCATTTTAAACAAATGTAGAATTCTCAAATTCCATTATCTGAAAGTAGTTCCAGAACAATAGTTGCTAATCCCAGAAACTATGCAAAAAAGATTGTTACTTCTTATGTACTCTCGTCACAACTTCCATAACCTTGTTATCCAAGGGCACATCGCCATACCTTCAGATCTGCAGGGTTCCTCTTAGCTCTTGTGCAAGTGTTGTCTAAGAACATCCATTGAGTCCATATGGTACAAGGAATTCACCAGGCTTTGTTTTCTGCTGGTCAGGCTCAAGCTCGGGGGTTTCCAAACTTTTCAATAGTGTATACTTGCGTATAAATTGAATGCATGGATAAAATCAATGAAAATAGAAAACAGAAAATTTTCTTCCAATAGATCAGGTTGTGTACCATCTGTGGACCCCTAGTCCATCCCATACTTAATTACAACATGTGGGCTTCATGGCCTCAAGGAAAGGGTAGGTGGCCACTCACTGGGAATCCTTTGCATTTCTGGACAACAAACAGCAGGGAGCATGCACCAACTCTCCAGAAAGGTACCGTGAGAGCCAGTGTTCCTTTAAAGTCCCTGAATGCCCACAGTTCTGCAGCTATTCTAGAAGTTCTGCAATGCTCCCATTAATTGTTGCCCAGGTGTTTTGGATGAACAGGAGGGGGAAATCTGTTGAAATGCTGATTATTTTGATGTTTCAAGTAAATTTCTATATCTTTTTTTAAAATAGTTTATTGCCGAGTTGGTTTTCATATAACACCCAGTGCTCTTCCCCACAAGTGCCTCCCTCCATGACCATCACCCCCCTTCCCCTTTCTTCCTCCCTCTTCAGCCCTCAGTTTGTTTTCAGTATTTAAGAGTCTCTCATGATTTGCCTCCCTCCCCCTCCTTAACTACCCCCCTTCCCCTCCCCATGGTCCTCTGTTGGGTTTCTCCTGTTAGACCTATGAGTGAAAACATATGGTATCTCTCCCTCTCTGCCTGACTTATTTCGCTTAGCATGACACCCTCGAGGTCCATCCACTTTGCTACAAATGGCCAGATTTCATTCTTTCTCATTGCCATGTAATATTCCATTGTATAGATGAACCACATCTTCCTGATCCAT
>CM053569.1:66300027-66336787 GCA_028646485.1 Cryptoprocta ferox
CTAGACCTTGGCCATCACCATTTGAAAGACAAGTGAGAATCTCCTAGAGACCATTTTTTTATTATTATAGATTTTCCTTTTTTTTTTTTTTTTCACTAGATAATGTTCTAGCACTAGTTTAGGAGTGTGAACTAGACATCAGGAGACTGATGGCAATGTGACCCTAACGACGAACGTCCAGGGTGGGCGGGTGTCCTGGTTTCCAGCATGTACCTACACTTGGGCCTCCACTTGGGACCCCATCCCTTTTGCTCCCACTCTCAGGAAAGTGTTAACAGGCCAAACTGAATCATGTAAAAACTGGGCCTGATGCAAAGTGACAAAGCCTATGAGAACAGAGAAATGCAGAGAAATGGTTGTGGGGGAAAGGCCTTGCATGTAGATGAGGCAGGAGCCAGGGAGAGTGATTAAGCCCAAAGCCTTGGGCCTTCACCCAGGGAAGCACTCCCCTCTCCTGTTCGCTGGGAGTGGGGAACTTTGGTTGACTGTTTTCATTTACCAGTCCCCACGTGGTGCCTGACTGCTGCCTCCCTCCGTGGCTGACAATGGGGTGCAGAGAATAAGCGAGGCCTTATGAATCTATAAAATATATTAATAAGTTGCTTGATAAGCAGGTGGATTTTCCCAGCTGGAGACTAAAGCAGAGGCAGGTACTGGGAGGACAGGCTGTATTTGACACCTCTCATCTGACTGGCTTGGTGGGGAAGCCTCCTGCCTGAGAGGGTCAGCCAGGGTTTTCCCCACACAGACGGCTGTTTTAGTCATGATTGCTCTCAGCACCACGGAGGTGTTTCTCTTTCTCTGTAGACTTCCCTTTCCCCCACAGCTTCCTTCAGTGGATTACGTGCTGGAAATCACGAAGAAGGTCGGAGCAGGCCCCTTGTACCGGTCTGGAAGCCCCCGACCCCACCCGCAGCTCCACTAAGGATGAGGCCATTCCTCTGTCTCTGGGAAAACAAGTGTGAGACCTGGCAGGTCACGATCATGTTTCCATTCAAGACACCTCATTCTGTCCCCAGTTTGTGTCATAAAACTATTCCAGCCCCACTATTAGTAGAGAGAAAGCAAGAATGGAAAATATGGGGGGTGGGGGGGAAGTTTCTGATAAATTCCAAATGAGGCTTGAGTGCTCTGTCTTTCCTCTGAGTCTTTCATAACTTATGAATTGTGCAAAGTTCCCTGCAGATCTCATCTCAACCACGGGGCTGACGGCATAAACTCCCAATGTGATGCATTTCTTTCTCAGAACTTTCTAACATCTTGGGCATGCCTTTGTTTTCATGCTTCTTCCTTTTCTCTCCAAGCTCTAGTGTATATGTCTGCCACTTTCACAAAGTGTGAACCACTTTGGGGCAAGGAACCCAGATTTATTTATTTTCTTCCCCTCTCTTTTTTAAATTTTATTTTATTACTGTCATACATTATTCTATTATTCTTTTCATTTTCACACCCAGTGAATTTCTATTGAGTAGGATTATTCACAGGAACTGGATGCCCTGGATATTAAAACTTTTTTTCAGCCTCAATAGTTAGAACAGTGTGAGTATCTTTGCATAAAGAGACCCAAGTATCTATAGCACGTGATAAAGACAGCCAGAAAGCACAATCAGAAGTGGAGAAATAAAAGTTTCCATAAATTGTGCTGGAGCGGTGAGGCAGCCTTCTAGGAAAAACAAAAACAAAAACAAAAACTCTCACACTGTACACTAACATTAACTACAAATGGATGAAAAGTTTAAACATAAAATAAAAAGAAACCATAAAACTTTAGAAGACCTTCCAGAAGCCATACAAAATTGACAACTACTATAGTAAAAAATCCTCTTAGCTAGCAAACACAAAACAGAGCAAAAAAAAAAAAAAAAAAAAAAATCCTGTAAGGAAAATTGAAAGAAAACTATGAGAAATATTTGCAATTCATATCAAAAAGAGCAAATTTTCTTAACACGAGTTGATAAGACCAATAACGCAATAAAGAATATGGGGAAAGATGAGAACAGGAAATGAAAAAAATGGAACGGGGATACAAATTCCACTTAAACATACGAAACGATGCTCCATCTCAATTGTAATTAGGGAAATGCAAATTAAAAATTCACGGGCACAACATTTTTCATTCTATCCAGCTGTCAAAAATCCAGAAGTTTGAGGATAATTCTGTTGGTAAGGCCTTAAATAATAGGTGTTCTCATACATTATTGATGGTGGACATTGTAGTAGTGCATTCCCCATGGAGAGAGATTTCTGAATATTTACCCAAATTACAAATGGAAAATTTCTAATTTATAAAAAATCCTACTTCTGGGAATATATCTTGAAGATATAATTGTACACTTGTACAAACGTGATGCATGTACAAACTTGTCAGTTGGTGCATTTTCCTTGTTTATCTTTTATTATCCCTCTTCTCTCAGCCACCAATAGATTATAGACTACAGAAGAGCAGGGACAGGGTCTGTCTTACCCTCCCATGTAACCTCGGTGCCTAGAGCAGTGTCTGGCCCATTATAAGACCTCAGTAAATATTTGTTGTATGAATAAATGGAAATTAGGGTCCACGTCTGATTGGATTTTGTACAGAAAACCTAGCATAAGAAAAACATTTAACAAATACTCAGTGAATGAATAAATTCAAGCAAATTCTCCATTAGATATGGACATTGCCTTTTAAAACACTCAATCTTGCAAAGAAAAGACTCTGACTTGATGCTTATTTATACAGTGATCACTCTTTTATCATACTTAAAATAATTACTGAGATTTCTGAAATTCTGAATTAAAAAACCCAGCTTTCTTTTATAATTTTAGTATTTATTAGAAAAGGCCTAATATGCATTAAAAGGCTTATTTTTTTAAAAAGGCTATTTGATTATCAGACTTATCTATTAGACATATAATTTCTTTCTTAAGAATCAGTGGTACTTGTACTAAACTGAATCAAGTTTTCCTTTGATAACTGATTTAAAAATCAATTGCACAAAATTCTTTGTCATGAACAATGCAGTATTTCTTTAGGTATTTGATTCCAATTTCAAATATCACTTTTATAAGTATAAAAATAGATTTTAAGTTATATAAACAAGTAGAGTTTATTGATGTGTTGGTTTAGTCAATCTTAAGCACAGGCTACATTTACAATATTAATATTAATCATCCTACAGACATAATTAGTTATATTTAAAAGTACAAATAATACCTGTACTTTTTAATGAGACTTAAATCCTTTTTTAGAAAATGCATTTCCTTCTTTAACATATGTCCTTTTTTTATGAGGTGAAATTACAGATAATAAGGCAGGTTTTAGAATGGGGAATAAATATCTATTGCATGTCTAGACATGTTCTAGACATGGTACTGGGTATTCTTCATATGCTGGTAGGGCCAACCAGATAGTCTCTGGAGTTTTTTGCAAACCACTTAGCCTTTGGGGAACAACCCTTGTGAACTATTCTGAGTGATGTAGTCTATACTGTGAGATGCTCCCTTGGGTCCCTTGGGCCTATGGAAACTCTGAGGATGAGTTCAGCCATCTTTTTCACTTTTTTTATGTTTATTTATTTTGAGAGAGAGAGAGAGAGAGCACAAGCAGGGGAGGAACAGAGGGAGAGAAAGAGAGAATCCCAAGCAACCTCTGTGCTGTCAACACAGAGCCCAATGTGGAGCTCCATCCCACAAACCATGGGATCATGACCTGAGCCGAAATCAAGAGTCAGATGCTCAACCCACTGAGCCACCCATCCTCAGTGAAAATGAGCCACCCTCATTTGCAGTTTTAAAACTTGCCTATGGAGCACTTGGGTGGCTCAGTGCATTGAGTGTCCAACTTTTTTTTTTTAATGTTTATGGGGTTTTTTTGTTTTTTTGTTGCTGTGTTTTTTTATGTTTTGTGTGTGTGTGTGTGTGTGTGTGTTTTGAGAGAGAGACAGACTAACAGAGCAGGAGCAGGGGTGGAGCAGAAAGAGAGGGGGACACAGAATTCAAAGCAGGCTCCAGGTTCTGAGTTGTCAGCCACAGCACAAGCCCCTGATGCAGGACTTAAAAACACAAACCCTCAAGATCATGACCTGAGTTGAAGTTGGACACTCAACAGACTGAGCCACCCAGGCCCCAAGCATCCAACTCTTGATTTCAGCTCAGGTCATGATCGCATGATTTGGTTCAAGGGATTGGACCCTGCCTGAGACTCTGCAATGACAGCACAGGGCCTCCTTGAGATTCTCTCTCTCCTTTGCTCTCTGCCCCTCCCCACACTCATGTGCACACGCTTTCTCTCTCTCTCTCAAAATAAATAAATAAACATTAAAAAAACCTTTTCTATGGATTCTGAAGAATGCTAGTTTGAGGCTCACTGATCTATACCATCCCTAAGCTCTATTTTACATCTAAAACTAGTGATCTAGAAGAGTAGGGGACAAAAAGTTTGCCAAGAATTAGAGGGGTGTCTGGCTGGCTCAGTCGATAGAGCATGTAACCCTTGATCTCAGGCTGTGAGTTCAAGCCTCATGTTGGGCATAGAGCATACTTTAAAAAAATGAGCAAGAATTAGAAAATCTAGAGAAAATCTTAACAGAAGAAGTGAGGTTTTGTCTAATGATATGCAGTCATACTTATCATGAGGTATGGATAGGACTTTAAGAGGTAAAATGGTAGGCAGATTGGCAACACTACAGGCTAAGGGACTGGTGGGAATGGGAATGGAGAAATAGGAATTTTGTCATTTATCTGTGATCAGGAAGATCAAGTAAGTGGAGCAGTAGAGGAGGGCACTGTTAGGCAGCACTGATAAATAAACTTGGATGAGTACGACAGGGCAGCATATGATAGTTCTTATATGCCAAATATTAGGTTTATACTTAGAGTTCATTATTTTTTCTATGTATCTATTATGCTTGGAGTTAACAGAGTTATTATATGCAGTTGACTTTCTTATGGAAGATGTTGTACTGAGACACTTCACTTTTTTGTAAACTTAAAGAAATGTGAGTATAATCGGAACAAAACACAAGAACAATAAAGACACAGAATATTGGGCCAAAGTACAACAATAGCATGCTCTGACCTGAGAAAATGTTTCAGAATGTTCTCAGGCTTTAGATTTATCAAGATGTCATTTCCTTCAGAGCCTCAAGTCAGGCCCCCTTTTCTCTAGATCTCTTTTAGAACTGAGTTCCCCCTTCCAAGGTCATAAAATCCTCTTTAGTGTTGCCCTGCACTCTTGTTTTTCCAATAATATCTTAATTAAAACTTCATTCAGTTAATGAAACAAGTAATTCATAATTTCTTTCAAATCCTTAATGAGTCTACAGATTAAGGCATTAGGGATTACTCCTCTCAATTAATGACATTCCAATTGAGCTGGCATTAGCTTAAGCTTTTAAGTTTTTTTCACAATGTTAATACTCTCTATTAAACATCTTTAACTTACTAACCTCCACTCTTATACTATTGAAGCAGGAGAGATCATCATTAGGACTATTTATTTCAGAATTCCTTAGCAGTGAAAGGTATTTTCCAAACTCTCCAGCTTTGGGGGCCCAACAACGACTGCCCTCTAGCAGGCTAAGCCATCTGGATTTTCCTTTTCTCCCATTTGGCTCCAAAGAAACACCAAGCTAATCTTCACCCCGTCCTGGGGGCATGACCGCCTGGTCCTTCCACGTATGCCTGCCTGGCACAGTAAATTGAGTAAATAGTTGCTAAAGTGAAGTGAGTCTCATCTCTCCATCCTTTGTCACTTCACATTACTCCCAATTATGAAAAATAGCCTCACATTTCTTACAGAGAGCATGCAATGCACAACCACCTCTGTCATTGCTCTCATTCTCAATATTCCCGAAGCATTGATTCATCCAGCTTCTAAAATGCCCTTCAGGATGCATTGTCCAATAACCGGTATGAGGGCTAAGTGAAATACATGGAGAAGAAAATGAAGTTAGATCTTTTCCTCACATCTTTTCGAATGCAAATTCCGATAGACAAAAATGCTGAATTAAAAACTCTAAGGCTAGAAGGAAACACTAGTGAATTTGCTACAATATTTGAGAGGAAAAAAGAGATCTTCCGAGTCCTACCAAAGGCAGCTTATCAGACTTGATCATATAATCTTTTTAAACTGCTTTAAATAAGAATAGCAAAAATAAACACTATTCATTATAGATGAAAATGATGAAAAATGTTCAATATGATTAAAGGCATATTTCCTTAAGTAATAAAAATCTCTTACAAATTGGTAGTAAGACAAGATTTAAAAACGTCAACTGAAAAATGGATAAAATACATTAGTAGGCAATACACAGAAAAGAGAATGCAATGTCTAGTAAACATATAGAGAAATGTTCCACCTCACTAATAATCAAAGTAACCAAAGCAAATTAACACAAAAAGGCACCTTGTGTTGGAGCCATCATGGGAAGGTTACAAATAGACCAAGATTTATTTTTAAGAATGAGGGTCTGGGTTCAGAAGCAGACCTTCTCATACGTTGCTGATGAATACTAAAAACCCCTTCTCTAGAGCATCTTCAACAGGCATTCACCTCTAGACATTAATTCTTAAGAAGTGATTTATGTGGCCAAAAATTTAGCTAAGGAGACATTCATGTCAGCATGGTACATACTACTGAAAAAAATGAGAACAATCCAAACATTCAAAAGTTGGGAACTGGTTACTACATTATCATATAATTAAATAATAAAATCCTATGTGGTCATTATAAATGATGTTGAGGTAAAATATTTAAAGAACTACAATACTGTTCACTGTATATACTATGCCTGGGTTTATGATGTGTATTCCTGAGTAAAGTTGTGTGCAGTTTTGCATTTTCTTATTTTTATTTACCAGTTTTACCAGTATTAAAAAAATTTTGTATACTGAACATGTGTAATGAACCCACAAGAGTGGGGTTTGAGAGTGGAAGTTTAGCTTAGAGAATGTGACAGATTTCAGCAGCTAAAAGCACTTAGAGCATCTACTGTTCTTCCATTTCAGGGAATCTAAAAGACAAACTTTTAAAGGGATGTGTCTTGGCAATGAGGAAACTGTTTTCACTATATAATGAAACTTTTCTAAAACTCTAAAAAATGAATAATTTCTGGGATTCCTAAGTTATATAAGCGACTAAGTGACTTATACCCTAGTCACTGTAAGTGACTGTATAGTTACATAAGTGACTAAGGATCTGTCTCTTAAGCTATAAAATTTTCTGTATCATGTAAATATCTTAGATGAAATGCTTCTACAATGTTAAACATCTTCGGTGTCTTCAGTAAAGCTTATTGAATGTGAGTGAGATTATTCCAGACAACTCGGGATCATGGATGCGTACATCATACATGGCATGTCTCTGTGGTATCTGGTGCCCTCCAGGGTACATGAAATCTTATGCTAAATGGCCTCAGTCGTGATGTTTCTAGTTTCATTAGTCAAACTTTATGTTATTTGTGTTTCTTCCCTGGCTGACAGCTGTTTCCAGATATAGTCTATATGCTAATGTGGATTAGCCCTTCAACCAAATTCTTGTTAGAGACTTTTAATATACAGTGAGGTTGGAAACCACACATCCAAATCAACAAGAATCATGTGTAAAAGGAGAATAAATAGGCTCTAAGGGAAAGTTTGAGAGAATCTCTTAAAAATGAAGTTTATACATTAAATGCAGCAATTTTTGTAGCATTTATTTGATACTGCATATTCTATATTCTGTGAGATACAGTTGCTGTATAATTAAATTCCACAAAGAAAATGTGCTACTGCATTTCTTAGTCTTAATATTTTTCAAGAATAATTTTGTTTTTAAATGTGGTCTATAGTTTGAGATCTTTGATGAAAAAAGTACAAACAGATAGTACCCCAGTTGTTGTTACAGCACAAAAGAATGATTGACCTTGGGAACACTTGGACACAGGAGCTAAGTCATTTCTTTCTGTAAATCAGACCCAACTGTGGTAACACTAATCTACAATGTTGGCAGTCGGGAAGTAACTATCTTTGGGAGTCGATCACTGGGAGGAGAAGAGGGACCTCAGGGTAAGTGTTCTTTTTCCTGATGTGTGTTTGGTCATTTAAATGCTTTAATTTTCTGAAAATTCACTTTCTACCTTAAATTTATTTTTTAAGTTTATTTATTTATTTTGAGAGAGAGAAAGAGAGAGAGAGGGCACAGCGGGAAGGGGCCAAGAGAAAGAGAGACAGAATCCCAAGCAGGCTCCACGCCATCAGCACAGAGCCTTGATGTGGGGCTAGAACTCACAAACACTGAGACCATGACCTGAGCTGAAATCAAGATTCAGATGCTTAACCAACTGCACCACCCAGGCGTCCCATCTACCTTAAATTTCAAAGCAAAAATTTTTGTCATTTCTCAGCATTCACTTACAATTTCAGTAGTTCTCTGACGGTCTACTGCACATCAATATAGTTTATTACACAAAAATTGGGTCCTTCTAAATATAAAAATAAGAAACTGCACTGTGAAATTTTGTCTTCGGGCTAAAAGGGGTTAACAGTCCTTTGTGGTTTCTTAGCAACAAATGCTTTTCTTTGGTGAAAATGGAGACTGCACAGCATCACCTATTTATTCTCACAAAGTCCACCTTCTCTCATGGTGAGACACAACACAATGTCTCAGGTCATTAGTTGGCCTCGAAGGCAAGGATGATCTTATGCAGAATTGATATTTTATTGATGGTTCCAATCAATCTTTTTCGTGTTTTTATTTTGAAGTGATGGTTTGTTCCTCTCTTGCTCCCCTTATTACACAGGACTGTTGGGAAAATCAGATAAGACATTGTGTGAAAGTACTTTATTTTTATACTTAAATAAATAAGTACTTGATTTTTTAGTTTTTTAATTTAATTTATTTACTTTGAGAGAGAGCAAGCAGAGGAGGGCCGGAGAGAAAGGGAGAGAAAGAATCCCAAACAGGCTCCACACTGTCAGTGCAGACCCTGATGCGGGGCTTGACCTCATGAACCGTGAGATCATGACCTGCGCTGAAATCAAGTTGGACACTTAACTGACTAAGCCACCCAGGCACCCCTGTGTGAGAGTATTTTAAGTGCCAGACTAAGAATGGGGACCATCACCACCACCATCACCACTACCACCACCATCATCATCAGGTTTGCTTATTTCTACCCTAGATTAGAAAATATGAGCTTCTTCGAGATGTTTGTCTTACTCTATGGTTATTCTCCTTATTTCTTGTACCCTGAATATTGGACTGTCCCCTGAAAAGGTTAGTGAGAACACTTGAGTCAGTGTATGTGGCAGGCTTGCCCCTTTATTATCTGTAATGAAGGCAAACGTCTCAAATCAATGCTAGCATTCATGGAGCTTGCCTCAAAATTCTTCTTTGCACTGAAACCTAATTACACTCGACCCTTGAACAACATGGGAGTTAGGGGCACAGTTGAAAATCTGCACATAACTTTCAGCTTCCCAGAAACTTAACTACTAATGGCCTATTGTTGACCGGAAGCCTTATCAATAACATAAAGAGTCGATAAACACATATTTTGTATGTTATATGGATTATACACTGAATTCTTATAATAAAGTGACCTGGAGAGAAGAAAATGTTATTAAGAAGCTCGTAAGGGGGTGCCTGGGTGGCTCAGTTGGTTAAGCATCTGGCTCTTGGTTTTGGCTCAGGTCATGATCTCAGGATTCATGAGATCAAGCCCCCCATCAAACTCTGTGATGCCTGTGAGGAGGCTGCTTGGAATTCTCTTCCATTGCTCTCTGCCCCTGCCCCGCTCACCCACACTGTCTCTCTCTCTCTCTCTCAAAGTAAATAAATAAACTTAAGAAAAAAGAAGCTCATAAGGGAAAGAAAATACATTTATAGTACTGTACTGTATTTATTGAAAAAAATCCACATGTAAGTGGACCCATGCAGTTCAAAACTTGTGTTGTTCAAGGGTCAACTGTATTTAGATTTGTTATGTGGGGAAAGCCTATTGCCCATCCCTAACATAGGCTTTAAGTCTGTTCCATGAAGGTAAAATTATAGGTTTGTAGCATTAGGTGATAAAAAGGGTTGTAAGGAATTATCTAGTCTAGTGTTTTCAAGTGTAATCCCTGGACTAGCATATCAAGATGACCTAGGAACTTGTTGGAAATGCTTTCTCACTCACCCACCCCCACCAATCTACTGAATCAGATACTCCAAGGTCATGACTCTGTAATCAATAAGCCCTTCAGTGATTTTCGTGTGTGATAAAGTTTGAGAACCACCCCTCTTGTCCAATCCTGTTGGTTTTTGCTGATAAAGGACGTTAGGTGTACAGATGTTAAGCCATTTTCCCAAGGTTATCCATGGAATTAGTTGCCAAACAGAAACAAACTCAACTTCCTAACTCCTAGTTGCTATGTTGTATAACAAGTAAAGAATTGCAATAAAACTTCTAATTTTCTGCCTTAAATTTCTAAGCAAAAATTTTTGTCTTTCTCAGCATCTTTTGGGTGCCATCCCTCCAACATTCTTAGTCTATGCAGTTCATGTGTAGCATCCTGAGGGGCCCCATAAACTGGTCTGGCCAGAGTACCCCCAATCGCCTTGCTTCTGCCAAGCATTCAGACACAAGAGGTCACCTGTATCTGGAACTGTTGAAGTCTTCCTTGTCACTCTCAGGAGAAAGCCTGTCTGAGAATGAGGTCAGTACAGAGAAAAGTGTAACTAAGAGATGGACAGAGAAGGAAAGACTGAGCTCCTAGGGCATTGTTTCAACTTTGCCTCCAGGACTAGCCAAGCTGGGAAGATAGAGTAGCCAGGAAATTTTCTGTTATGTACATGTCCCGCCCCTCCATTTTTCTTTTGTTTGCCCCAGATTTGAGTTGCTTTTTCATTCCAGGAAACCAAAGGGCTCTGATTGATATTTTTTGGAAATGTAGTATTATCTTAATACCTGTAGTTCAATGACCAGAGAATGTGGATGACAGAGCAAGTTTTCCACATGGTGCCTTCAACAGCTGGCCTTCAAGACAGCTGACTACTGGGGTACCTGGGTGGCTCAATCGGTTGAGCGTCCGACTTCGGCTCAGGTCATGATCTCACAGTTCGTGGGTTCGAGCCCCGCGTCAGGCTCTGTGCTGACAGCTCAGAGCCTGGAGCCTGCTTCCGATTCTGTGTGTCCCTCTCTCTCTGCCCCTCCCCTGCTCATGATCTGTCTCTCTCTGTCTCTCAAAAATAAATAAATGTAAAAAAAAAAAAAGATCTGAATACTGATTAACTCTGTGCCACTAGGTCCCCCAGGACACTGACAGGACTAGAAACTTGTAGGTAGTCCATATTTCTGCAAATATATAATATATTCAGCAGAGTCCCTGGATAGCTGTGTCATACCTCATTTCATAATAATGAAGGCAGAGATCTCTACATTGGTGCATTGAGAAATATTAGCCTGGAACTAAGCAATTCACAAAGGTCAATCTTTTGTCAAAACTGATCTTCCACAGCTGTGTGAAGGTCCTTAATATATTTTGCTGCTGAAAGTCCTGTCCAATAGGAAAGTAAGATGCAATACTTCTTCCACTGCCGTCTTCTTGCTCCCTCTCCTCCAGTTTCCTCTATCCACCACCTGCTGTGGTCTCCTGGGCATATTTCTTGATAGAGTTACCTCCATTTTTTCACCTTCCTCCTCAAACCAGAGCTGTCTAAATGCTACTCCCACCACTACCAATCAAAGAGTTTCCCTCCTTGAAGCCCCACTCCCTTAGTTTCTGTCAAGAGATGAGCTCAGGATTCTTTTCACACCTCCCCATCTCAACCTCCCCTTTATCTTTGGTGGGCTCCTCTTCATCCAACTTTTTCATTTACATTGATCATCACTTGGGTTCTTTTCTCAGTCTTTGTTCATCACTCTAGTTTTTCTCTGAATGATCTTTTCCTTTTCCATGATTTCAGATACCACCAACTCTATAGATCCTGCCTAGACCTCTCCCCTCAGCTCAGACTTAATACAAACATCTCAAATATCTCATGGGATCCTAAATTCACCATGTCCAACCTTCAAATAATGCTCATTATCTCCCCACACCTGCCCTTCCTGTCTGCATGATCTCATTGGTTGGCACCACCAGCCACCCTTCACCCTAGATGCATACCTTGACTCCTCCCCACTTCCCATTCTCAAGCATCCAACCACCAAGCACTGCCTTATTTTACTTCCTATGTAGTTACTTAATCCCTTCCATCACCCCTACTTAGTCTTATTATTTCTTATTTGAATTATTACACTTGCCTTTTAAGTATTCTCTTGCCTTTGACTCTTCCCTACTCAGACCCACCAAATTGATCCCATGTGAATATAAATTTGTGTTGCCATTCTGCTTCAATATATTTACTGGCCATCAATGTCTGCAAGGGCACACAAGCTCCTTGCCTCATCCTTGTGCACTCCAGAAATACAAAATCAATTCCATTTCTCTCTCTTACTGAGTATATCTTGCCTGTATGTCTTTGCCTATATTATCCCCCATGCCTGCTTTCTCTTGGCTATTCTGAATTCAGCTGCAAAGAATCAGCTGATGTGTGCCCCTCCCAGGATGCCATTTCTAATGCCTTTGGCCTGGGTTGCGATTTTATGAACCTGGTGCATATCCCCCCTTTGTGCACATGCTCATTATTTCATCATTTGTTCATGAGTCTGCCTCTGCTTTGAACCATGACATCTTGAGAGCAGGGATTGCATTTGTTTACTTTTGTGACTGATGCAAAGACTTAGTACCTGTTTCTTAAATAGGTACATCAGAGCATTGGCTAGATCTGTAATGCATGAGAGTCCAGAAAAACTATTTATCAAAAAGATGCTAGAGACACACCTATTTAATTGGAACTGTTTTAAATAGGCCATACTGTTTGCCATCAGGATCACTAGAGTCTCATTAGCCCTAATTATCATCCTGAGTTTAATTGATACTTAACAAGGTAGAGCATTAAAGGAGATATTTTATTCTTCTAATATTTCCATAGTAACGTATTGCACTATTGCAAATTCAGAATTACAGCTTTGTGGCTGAGAAGGTAAAAATCATTTGGAGGGAAAGTGTTCTTCAAATATACTGGGAGTGTTCAGAAAACATAAATTGAGAAACTTCTTGGCAAAGTAGAAATATCCTTTTCCTTCAATCTGTTTCTAATATTCTTTAATACATGACAACTGCGAGAATCAATAAAAGACACCATAAATGTTATCACTAAATAGTCCTGCAGGATGAAAGAGGGGATTTTGACCCCATTAATCACCCAACTGCAAAAGCATGGGCGGTGGACTGTTTGGTGATAATTAAAAGGATCACACCACATGAATAGAAAGAAACAGCATCTCAGGTACCACAGCCTGGGCAGGTGACAACAACCTGGACCTACGTCATTAACTAAGGTGAGCAAGGAGACGGAGCTCCCAGTTCAGGGCCAGGGAACAGGTTGATGAGATCTCATTTTCCGAGATCCACACTGACAGACCTGGGACAATGGAAAGCATTCTCATTTAAATCCATACATTAGAGACACAGGAGCCCTTAAGGGCTGGTCTCTTCCTTCTTTCAATAACACTCTATCACTCAGCGAGCACTGTCTGTGGCGCTTAGTCCCAGGCACCTTTTGTGTACAATCCATTTTTACCATAAGCCTATGAGGTGGTACTGTTATAACACCACAGTTTACAGATGATGAAACTAAAATCTAGAATGATCAATGACTTGCCTGAGGTCTGTAGGTGACAGAACCGGAACTGAAGCCCATATAATTGGAGTTGATGCTCACCTACATCAAAGTGTGATTGTACCAACAGCAGCCTCACCTGGAAATGGTTTTGAAAGGTAAATTCATGAGCTCTGCTCCAGATCTATGGAATCAGAAAAACTGGGAATGAGATCCAGTGGTGGGGTTTGTACGGAGCCCTCCTGGGAAGTCTGATGCACTTGAAGCAGAGATCCTGTTGTCCTGTAATGTCAGCTGCTACAGTAGTGTTTCTCCAGCTTTAATGTGCATGCAGATCACTTGCACATTAAAGAACTTGAAATGCAGATTCTGATTCAGTGGACTAGACTGAGTGTCTGCATTTTTAACCAGCTCCTGGTGATGCTGATATTGCCAGTTTGTGGACTACAGTTTGGATAATAAAGCCCCAGCATGTAAGCTTCAGGAAGCCTGATCAGCTCAGTTCTATGCTATAAATCCTGTTTAGTTAGGGAGTATCTGACCCACATTCTATGTTGAATGTCTTCAGGAGACACTATATCTGAAGGTCTGAGTCATTGATGTTTGATTCGGTGTGAATCTACTACCAACTTGAAATGCATTTGCCCAAACTGCTTTTCCAAATTTCTAATCACACTATCCATTCATTTACCCCAGAGAACTGTCAGGTTGCCCACTGACTTACAGAGTTTTTACTGTTCTAGTCTTTTAGGTGAATAGGGCTCTAAAGGCAAGTGAGCATGTCATAGGTTTTAGAAAAGGGTTGAAAAAGTAGCATGTGGGAAGAGGGTAGAGAGAATGGACAAAGGTGGGAAGCAGGGTAACAGAAAGGGAGAGATGATTTGCAGTTGGCTGAGCCTCTGAGCATTGCTCCAAATCCATCCTCACTTTCAGGCTAAGAGTTTGAAAAGCAGTGGACCTCCTTTTGCACTAAACTGGCTCAAAGCTGTTGGGAGTTTGAGGAGGGAGGTGGAGAAAGGGAGAGAACTCTATCAAAAACATTTGAACGTTTTGAACGTTCAAAAATGTTCCCAGGTATTGCAGCTGCTGCGGGTGCAGCCAAGCTTTGATGTAGGTGCTTCAATTCAGGCTATTCAGGCTTCGATCCTGATTCCACCATTTAAAGACCTCAGGCAAGCCACTGATCTCTCTAGATTTTAGTTTTGTCATCTGTAAAATGTGGTGTCATGACAGTACTACCTCATAGGTTTATGGTAGAAATTAAACAGTATGTGAAAAGTGCCTGGGGCATAGTCAGTATAAATCAAGTATTTATAACAGCATAAGTCAAATATTTATAATATTTATAACATAAATATCATAATACCCTCCTTAACAACAACGAAACAGTCACACAGTTAAGCTTTGAATGAAGAGTGGATGAATAGAATAAGTGTCTGATTGGCAAGAGGAAAACTACTTAAGTCCAGAAATGAGGGGAAAAGAGAAAAAAGAATGAATGATGCCTGGCTCTCCTCCAGTGAGTGAGAAGTAAGCTTCTTTAAACCCTTAACAAATGCCTGGGTCTTTAAGGGAATCAAACATTTTGTAAAATAGCCCGCAGGACACAAGGCTACAGCTCTTCCCAAGGAAAACACTTCCGCCTGGTAAGCTCTTTATAAGTATCTGGGTTGGCTGAACATTTATAAATGCCGTGTGTTGATTGTAATGGCTGGGCCACAATGATTTACAAGAAATAATTCCAAAAATTGATTTTGGAGACATTACAAAACTCAAGAACAGGATTTCAGCATGTTGCTCATTCTGCCAGAATTCCCCAGCAGAATTGAGAATAATGCTGAGCTGTATTAAAATGGTGGCATAAATATTACTTTGAGTTTGATTAAAATTTAAACAAGTTGTAATGAACAGATACACGGCTCTTTTAGACATTATTGACCGCATTTAAGAGATCAAACAACCGAGTGAGAGAAAATGGCTTCCAGGCATTCTCAAAATTAGTGTTTTAACTGAAGTTCTTTGAACTAATATTCATAGAATATTTATGTAACTGGGACAACTTAACATTCTAAACAATGACATTTCCTCAAAGCATTGCTGTAAAAGGGGGAATGTATAATACATACACTATTAGAATTTCATGACTGGCTGATACAGCGTAACTTTTGATCTAGAAATCTGACGATCCCTTAAAGAGCAGTCTTCTATAGGGTTATTATTATAACTCAGGAATTCAGCCTATGAACCCATAACCAAAGTTCTATGCACATACCATTTTTTGGATAATTGTTGTTAGAGGCAACATAATTATGTTCATTAAAAAAATAATGAACTTCTTTTTTCATTAAGGTTTTACTTTTTAGAGCAGTTTTAAGTTCATAGCAAAATTAAAGGAAAGGCGCAGGTATGGAAAATCCCATATAGCCCCTGATCACACACATGTGTAGCTTGCCCCATTATCAGTGTCCCCCCCACCCCCCGCAGAGTGGTGCATTTATTACAACTGATGAACCTACATTGACGTATCAGTATCATACAAAGTCCATAGTTTACATTACAGTTCACTCTTGGTATTGTATGTTCTATGACTTTGGACAGATGTATGACAAGTATTCATCATTATAGCATCACACAGCCTTTGTGCCCTACCCTGTACCCCCACCCACAACTCCTGGTTACAACTGATCTTTTAACTGTCTCTGTAGCTTTCCCTTTTCCAGACAGTCATATAATTGGAATCATGCAGTATGTAGCCCTTTCAGATTGACTTCTTTTACCTCATAATATGCATTTAAGATTCCTCCATGTCTTTTTGCGGTTTGATAGCTCAATTCTTTTTAGCACTAAATAATATTTCATTGTTTTGTATCACAGGTTATCCATTCACCTACTGAATATCTTGGTCGCTTCAAAGTTTGAGCAATTATGAATAAAATTTGTAAAAACATCTATGTGCATATAAGTTTTTGATTCCTTTGGGTAAAAACCAAGGAGCATGATTACTGAATCATATGGTAAGAATATGTTTAATTTTATAAGAAACCACCCAACTGTCTTCCAAAGTGGATGTACCATTTTGCACTCCTACCAGCAATGAATAAGAGTTTCTGTCGCTCCACGTCCTTGAAAGGATTTAGCGCTATTGGTGTTCCAGATATTAACCATTCTAATTAGGTATATAGTGGTATCTCGTTGTTTTAGTTTGCATTTCTCTGATGAATGTGATGTGGAACACTGTTTTTATGCTTATTTGCAAACTATATCTTTTTTCTGGTGACGTGTTTATTCAGGTCTCTGGCCCGTTTTTTTAGTTAGATTGTTCACTTTCTTATTGTTGAGTTTGAAGAGTTCTCTGCATATTTTGGATAACAGTTCTTTATCAGATGTACCTTTGCAAATATTTTCTCCCAGTCTGTGACTTTTCTTCTTACTCTCTTGACAGTGTCTTTTGGAGAGGAGAAGTCTTTAATTTTAATGAAATCTAGCTTATCAATTATTTCTTTCATGGATTGCGCCTTTAGAGGTGTATCTAAAAAGTCATTGCCATAACCAAGGTCATATAGGTTTTCTCCTATGTTATATTATTGGATTTATATAGTTTTCAGTTTTACACTTAAGTCTGTGATGCATTTTGAGTTAGTTTTTGTGAAAGTGTAAAGTCTCTATCTAGATTCCATTTTTGAACATGAAATGTCCCGTTCTAACACAATTGGTACAAAAGACTATCTCAGTTCCATTGTACTGCCTTTTCTCCTTTCTCAAGGATCAGTTGAATATATATGATTGACTTTTGAGGCACAGAAATACAACTGGTAGACCACTGATTTCCTAGCCCAGTGCCCATCACCCCAATATTACTGGGTATTACTTCCACTTTGGGTAGAATTGAGGACTGTATGTAACCAAGAAAAAAAAAGCAGTTAAACACCTAGATTCAAAATATAGGAAGCTCCTTGACATTACATTACAGGATATTCCAAATATCTTTTGCTTATTACAGTAGATATTCTTATATATTGCCAGGCCTCATTCAGGACTGCAGATTTATTTTCCAGTTGCTCGGGAATGCTGCCAGCATAAAGGTGGCAGATAACAATGCTCTCTGGGGCTTCAGGCTGGAGAGAGTCACTTTGCCCAAACTCACAACCATTTCCCAGAGCAGCCTGTACCCAATGACTAAACAGTGTGGGAATATTAAAGTCCAATCCCTTGGCCCCAATCCGGGAGAAATCTGAAGGGTCATCTCAGTCACAACACCTGAGGCTTTCACTGGAAATGACCAAACCCTAGCTTAACTTCTGCTGGCAAACATTCTTCCATAGCTTCCCTTCTACAGGAGTTGATCCCAAGAGCACTCCCTAATAAACCTCATGCATGCTAATCTCTTTGGCAGAGTCGGCTTCTCAAGGAACTCAATGCAAGAATTAGTAACTGAAGGTTGCACTGAACAACTGTCGTTACAGAGAATTAAGAATGGTAATAGGGCTAAAACTCAGGGTTTGAGAACGAGGCTGTTATGCAAGGTGTGGGATGACCAAAAATGATTCTAAATTCTCACTGCCTGAGCAGTGAGCCCCCACCCCCTCCTCCCTGTGGGAGGTGTTGTATTACCTATATGTGGTAATATCCCCGGGCCCCAAGTTATCTAGGGTTTGAGCAGCAGGTAATCGGAGACAGCTCCCATAAATAGCCAAAACCCTAAACCAGATGGCCCAGCACAAAAGTGGTCCGATGACTCCCCCTGACAGGGCTGCTGTCTCACACCTACTCTACAAAGGCAGAACAACAGAGAGGACAATTTCTCCTTACTGGAACACAGGATCTCCGTCCCCTGCAATTTCCTGCATGTCTAACAGATACTCTAACCTCTTCAGACCTCTCAGAGGGTACACAGTAAGAAAAACATGGGCTCTCTTCTCTCACTGACACTGGCCTTACCTCGTTTTCCCTTTTTCCACAAGTCTATGCCTTTACCCACGTCAGCAGTGTTGTAGAGTTTATCTTGAATCTTCATGGCTGACAAATGGAGACCTGTATGGGATCTTCCTTTTACAACAAGTGTGACCACAAAGGCATGAATTTTTTTTTTGTGTGTGTGTGTGTGTGTGTGTGTGTAGAGTTAGCTAACATACAGTGTAGTGTTGGCTTCAGGAATAGATTCCTGTGATTCATCACTTCTATACAACACCCAGTGCTCATCTCAACAAATGCCCTCCTCAGTGTCCATCACCCATTTTCCCCACCCTCCCAACAGCCTGACCCCCATCATCCCTCAGTTTGTTCTCTGTATTTAAGAGCCTCTTACTTTTTGCCTCCCTCTCTGTTTGCATTTTATTTTTCCTTCCCTTCCCTTATGGTCCTCTGTTAAGTTTCTCAAATTCCACATATGAGTGAAATCATATGATATGTGTCTTTCTCTGACTGACTTATTCCACTTGGCATAATACCAAAGGTATGAATTCTGCTCAGTACAAGTTAGGACTTTTTTGAAATGTCAAAGGGATTAATGGCTACATTGTGGATAAAAACAATCCTTACAATGAAGAAAGATCACTGGAAGAGCCAGTAGAGGGGTGATCATGGTGTCTGAATGTCTCCAAAGCCTAAGAGAGGATAGCCTGGAGTGAGAAGTTGCCAGTAGCTGGCCATATCTGACTGTCCTCTGTGTAGCAAAAGCACTACCCATCTGCAGTGGCCCTGAGGGATTTTTCACAGTTGCCAAGACAACAGCTAGATGATCCTGGTTGCCCGTATCCAAGATGGAGGAGCTACACCCATGCTTAGCTTCCCCTGGGACTATTGGCTTCCTTCTCTTAGCAGGAGAGTCTGCACCTTCTTAAGGGTTCCCAGGTCTTCAGGGCCTGGACAGGCAGAATTCCCAGAAAAATCTGCATTCCAATCCAGATAGCCTGACTCCATACTGGCCTGATACTTTCCCACAGTCAAGGGAGTTTCCCTTGCTTTACATAAAGGGAGAGGAGTAAAGGGGTTCATTGTTCTGTGAGATGATGGGAGGATGTGCCTTTACTCCACTCTGACCTTGTCCTCATGCATCTCCTCTTCTCCTAGTAGAAGTTATTCCATAACCAGAACTATAAAAAGGATGTTGTGGAATTCATCCCAGGCCCTCGTACAAGTAAAGGCCCAGATGGGACCCACCTTGCCCACAAAAGGTCACCTACTATTTCTCACAAAATTATCTTACAAGCTTATGTATAGCCTTACCTTTTAAGACACATTCACATGCATTAACTCAGTAAGACCCACATCAGCCTGGTGACGTTGGCAAGGGACATATTATATAATCCACATGTTTTCAGAAAAAAAAACTGGAACACAGGGTTGGATAAAGGACATTTGCTTTCCTGATTTATGAAAAAAAATCTTATGAATACATAGAGCTTGAATCACGGCTACCTATACATGTAATGATTATCTGTTTTAAAATGGATAAATTAAATGAAGCTTCTACTACCACAGAAAACCCTGGAAATATGGTCAGCATAATTATAGAGCATGAAATAAACTTTGCAGCTTCCTTTAAAACTCCTTTTGATAAAAGCTGTAAGGAGAGGAAGATCAGATGTTCAGTGATTTGGGTAAGAGGAAGCTGGAGAAAAGGAGTTAAAGCTGAGAGAAAGGGATTGATAGTATGGGGCAGACTTATCTGTGATTGGGATGGTTAAGGCAAGGCAGGACACTGCCTGTAGTCTAGAAATTCAAAAGAAAATTCAGAAACATGCACCCGATACACTGCATGATGGAGCCACCCTGGATAATGTGGCATTAGTGGAAGAGGGTGTATTTGCTCCTTCTCCTCTGAAATGCCCACCCTACTTCTCCTACCTTTGAAATAGGAAATCATTTCAAAAAAAGAAGATGCATTCAATGAACATGTTTATCAGAGGCCCATGAGGTGCTAGAGATTTGCAGGAGGCCAAATATGAGTAAGCCACAGTTCAAGAAACAGACCCATCAAAAACTCATCACACTAGAGGGTGATGAGTGGTGGAAATGGGTCTCCTACTTTTGCACTTTGAGGAGCATGAGTCATGGCTGCTGATCCGAGAATTAGCAAATATTTTGCTTTCTACATAGCTGTGTATAACTGGCATCTTTGGGGAGAGTCACCCATTGAGTCATTCTTCCTTCAGAATTAAGAAGGGACATGAGTTTTATCTGTGCTGATCCTGAACCTTCCCAAACTGTGCCTTTACTTTGTACTATAACAATGTCACCAGAAAGCTACACAGTACTGCCCTTTGAGTTTGTTACTTTTCACAGAATGATTGGTTTTTAAAAGTAGAAGGGACCCCAGAGACTGATCATTCCGATCTCCACGCAGCACAAAATCCCCTTCCCCTAATCCTGACAACTGGTCATCAAACAGTAAGTAGAGTTTTGTCTGCTTCCTTTGTTTGTGCTGAAGTGATTTACTTTAGTACAGACACTCAAGCACAGTGCGTTCTGGGAAGTGAGGATCCACAGGGTGCATTTCCATGGTGCAAAACTGATTCTGGAAGGCCACCATGCCACCTCTGTATAGGACATGCTCATAGAGCAGATGTCTCCTCTTTTTCATTTTTGTGAACTCTCAGACGGATGAGTCTAAATGTCTTTGAGCTTTATTCATAATTGCTACCGTAGGTAATTTGTGCCTGTGGTAACAGTAATTTAGAGTTGTTAATGAAAATGAAGACTGCCTTAAAAAACAATCTAATGCAGGCTGAAGTGAAAATATGGAGGATTCACAGGCGAACTGTATCTAAGTTTTCCTTTTCTATTCCAAAGGACAAATATTACTTTGGTTGAAATTAAAAAAAGTACATTGTCACACAGTCTCGTACTGTACAGTGGTTGAACATACCTGCAGCCCTTCGATAGCCAGTTTGAGGATTGAAGGTGTCAGTTTGGATGCTTGTTTGAAGGAAAAATTACTCCAGTCTATAATTAAAATGAAGCCATTTATCTGAAGCTCTGGATCTTCAATAAGGACTTCCAGGGACAGCAGGATGGCACGGAGGATGTCTGTGAAGGAGTTCCTGTGGCCAAAGCAGAAGGGAGAGGCTGCGTATTAGAATTAGCAGGTGATAGCATGTTGTGTGCAGAGGGCTGGTTGCCTCACGCCCACTGCATAAACCCAATCTGCAGGGTAACACAGGTCCTAAGTGACCAAAAATACATTTGCTAAACCTCACAGGAACAATGTTTCAAGATTCACAAGATGGGAACCTCCCTTTGATCTGACTGCATCAACACCCCAAACTTTACAAGTTCTCTCTCTTTCGTGGTTCCATTGGTTTCCATACTCTGCTTCTGGCACAAAACTGATTGCATTTCCCCGAAATGCATCCCTTATTTATCTCTCTCCCTCGCAGAGCTCTGTTAACTTCTAGGGCAGGGACTGGGCCCTAAGCATACTTGTGTCCTCAGTACCTCGCTCCTCGGTGAATCATCGCTGAACAAATAAGGTAAAAATTGCAATCAGAGGTACTTATTTTAATTAAACTCCTCATTCTTTTTGTATGCTTAAAATCTTGCTAAAAGTATAAAAACACCCATGCAATTGAGGCTATTTTTTAGCTTCAGTTCTTGGTTGGAGAAAAATAAAACAGGAAGAATAGCTTATTTTCATTGAAGTGTTGCAGAGTATGATTCAGGAGGGAAATCGCTTGGAGTACATCAGTAACTATGACAACAGGCAGACCTGAATGCGAATGGGAGTGACAATTCTCCAGTGTTGTATGTGTTCCTCCAAGTCATATATTCCCATTCACCAGATGATTTTTGTGTTAAATAATTATCAGACATGAAGAAATTGATGGCATTTTCATTCTGTTAAATTCTTCCAACAAATTATCTGAGCTATAAATCTAAAATCATAGAGAATCTCTAAGTTCAGTGTCTCTTTTGGTAAGTAGGAAAATAAAGCTTGGATGGCAAGTGATGGCAAAATTCCTTACTTCCTTCAGGCTACTATTGAAATCAGAAGGCATCTCCTCTTGTGAAAGAAGTGTGAAATGATGGGACCCTTGGGCATTTCCACCTGGTTCAAATTCTAATCAAGCCTAATGATTCTAGATTAGAAATCAGGAAGATTTCTAACAGTAAATCAGTGAGAATTTACTGAATGTCTATTGTAAGCTCAACATTGTGTCTCATTCTTAAGGTTATAAAATTATGTGTTGTAATTCTATTTTCAAAGAACGCTTAATTTAGTTGGGGTGGGCTAGGAAACTATCAACATGAGTTGAAAGGATCAATAAAATTTGAGTAGTCAGGGAAGAGTTTATGGAGAGATGAAGGTTTAGGATTAATCTGGATGGATAGGATTTTGATGGGAACTGAGAGAAAGGGAAGCAAGACATTTCAGGAAAGACGAATGACACTAATTGAGAAATAAAGATATATAGCCCTTTCTGTTTCCATACAGTTCTGTTTACTAAAAACTTCTTTCTTACATCAAGCTAAAATTTATCTTCCCCAAATCTACCTATTGGGTATAGTTCTGCTACAAAAGAAAAAAACTTCAAATCTTCCATGTTACATACCTTCAACTATGTAAATGTGATGATCATGATGCCCTATGTAATCTCTAGATTAAAAAAATATTAGTAATGTTAACCATTTCTCATAGGAAATGGTGTTTAATACTCCTCTCATCATTATTGTTTTCTGTCAGGTGTGTTCTCTTTTAACTTTCAGAGCTGTCAGATTCCTATTAATGTATGATAGATTTTCATTAGGACTTTGTTTTTGTTTTTGCATTCACATCAAACATGATATAAAGACCAAAGTTTTTTTTCAGACATACAGCTTTAAGGGCATGTGATTGTTTCAGTCGGTAGAGCAAGTGACTCTTGATCTTGGGGTGGAGAGTTTGAGCCCCATGTTGGGTGTAGAAAGTACTTAAAAATAAAATCTTTAAAAAAAACATACAGCTTTGTATTGGGGAGAAACATTGATTTAAGTGGAGCATGGGACTAAAGATTATGAAAATATGGAAATGCCTAATAGTAAACTGGAAATTACCATTAGGGAATTGGAAAATCTGTCCCTGGATTAGCTTTCTTAGGAAGAGCACACACATGGAGAAAGTTAGGACTAAAAGGCTAAGACTTAGGCAGGGCCTATTTACAGTACTGAGTTGAAAGAAGAAGAAATAAGGAAATAAAAGATAAGAGGATGGAAATAGTCTTGGGTTACAAAAAAAAGAGTGTTTCAAGAAATAAGGGTATGATTGATTACAAATGTTACTACTTGTTCTTTTGCCTTTTGATGTTGCCATGATAAAAATATACTACAGCTCGCATGCTGGAAAAGGGTGAGGAACACAGATCAGTGACTCCCTGCCAGCTAACAGATCTTCATGAGAAGCAGAACTACCCAGCTGAACTCAGGCCAGACAAACTCTAGCTGTTCCACAAACGTGAGCAATAATAAGTGATTACTTTCATAAGCCACTGATTTTGGGGATGGTTTGTTACACAGCAATCACTGTCCACTCTCAGTAGTTAACTAAGTCAAATGCAACAGTATAAATGAGAGATAGCACTTCTTCCCATCACTTATCCACTTGTATCCACTCTCAAGAAGAGGTACTGAACTCTGTCTGAAAATGTGGAAACCATTTCATGCATTTTCAACACCAGAACCTTACCGCAGGATAGGCATTGTCAGTGAATGAAGTATTATATTCATGGGATGATGTCAGGAGACAAGTGAAAGGAATCTGGACTTTATTATAGTTTCCAAATGTTCAACTGCTTCACTTAACAGAGGAACTGGGTGAGCAGGAAAAAGTTGAATGGAATATGTTTCAAGTCAGAAGGTTTAGCCCCTGTTGAGGCATACAATCTCACCTAATATCTTGGTTATGATGATTATCTCGAATTCCTTACTTTTTGCCTTCCTCCTAAGGATTTCCTCATCTTTTTCCTCATTCCTCCTTTTGACTTGTGAAACGCTCCCAGGTTTTTATAGTTTAAAAATACCTTTCAGACCAAATACTTTATGCAGATACTCTGCCCTCAAGGAGGTGGAGCATAAATCCCCACTCCCTACTTACGGGCTGAGCAGAGTGACTTCCTTCCAAAGAGTATAGTTGTGGAAAAGGGGAAAAATAAGTTTAAGCTGGAGAAACCTGACAAACACTACCTTGGCCAGATAATTAGGGTCAACATCAACAGAGATAACTCCTGTTGATAGTATTATCCCTTGATATGGTAATGAAAATGGCACTTTACCCCTGTGATCTTCTTCCAAAAACCCATAATCCGAGATAAATCAAGAGGAAAACATTAGACAAATTCCAATTGAGGGACATTCTATAAAATGCTTGACCAACATGCCTCAAAATTGTCAAGTTGATTAAAAAGCAAGGGAAGTCTGAGAAACTGTCACAGTCAAGAGGAGCCTAAGAAGACATGACGATTGAAAGTAATGTGGTGTCTTGGATAGGATCCTGAAATAGAAAAAAGATACCAGGTGGAAACTAAAGAAATCTGAATAAATTATGGACTTAGTAAATAAAAATGTATCAATATCAGTTTATTAGTCATAATAAATATACTATACTAATAAAAGATGTTAACACTAGGGGAAACTGGATGCAGAGTACAGGGGAAACTATGCTATCTTCATAATAATTGTGTAAATCTAAAATTGCTCTAAATAAAAAGTTTATTGTTTTTAAAGTGCTTATTAGACTTTGTAACCTGTTATGGTAAGTTTCCATGCATCTTCTTTTTTTTTTCCTGAATACAGTACTTAAAAAAAACTTTTTTAATATAGTTTATTGTCAAGTTGGTTTCCACATAACACCCAGTGCTCATCCCAACAAGTGCCCTCCTCTATGCCCATCACCCATGTCCCCCTCTCCACCTCCCCCATGCATGAATCTTCTAACAAGGTTTCTAAGCAAATCACAATGGTCATGAACAATTCAGCTGCTTTAAGTAAATTGTAGAAATGAGAACAGAAGTCAGTTATGGATTGTATCAGTTTTCAATTGATAATTAAAATCACAAATGTCATAATGTATGTGAGAGCATGTGAACTACAAATTGCCAATGGAATGTAAAGAACGGTATTATTAAACAATAGAAACCTCCCCCCAAAAGGATAATATATTTATATTAGTATTTATATTGATTAGAACTTAGTCATGGTTTATATAAGAGTTTTCATAATTATACTGTGAACACTCAGATATTATAAATAGTGACTCATTTTTAGGTTCTATTGTTTTTATGAGTTGAGCACCCGATATTGTTACCCGAGGCTTTAAAATTCAGCAACAGCATACTACAAGTGGGATGTAAAATAGTGGAAAATAGTAAGCCTCTTATCAATGAGAAGATGCTTAAGCTTCAAGGAGTGATTCCTTTTTGCTTTGAAATTTTGGTGGAGATTCTAGAACCTAGAACCTAGATCCTAGACTTCCATAAGGAAAAAAAATGCTGTATGTGATCAGATAACCACGTAAAGATATGATAGGGTTGCCAGTGACACTAGTTCTTAGAAGGTGCAGTGAGAAACTTCTTAATCATTCTGAAATCACAGTGCATATTCCTATTCTAATTTTTCTGCTGCAGCAAGAAGTCTCTTAATATTTGTAGGTAACGCTTTTTGGCCAGATGTATCTCAAAATCTCTTAACTTCACACTCCATATCATCAAGTGTTTAGTTTTTTCATGGGAAGTTTTTAAAGTCCTCCTTAAGCCACAAAATGCTTTTGCAAATAGTTTGCTACCAAATATCTATGTTTTATTCACAGATGCAGGAACATTGTATCTGAGCATGCTTCTTTATCTCTTCATCCCATTGAAGCTTCTTTCAATGTTAATTATTGAAATAACCATGCATGGCTTTCATAGTTACTGACTACGCTTTGCCCCTTATCTGATAATGTTGCCGTGGCCAAGGTGGAGAGGACCATGTGCTCCATCTATAGCTTCTCTGATGAGTTTTTGCCTCAGGACAGGGGAAGAACCCTCTTTGGTAAAGTGACCAAAGGACTCGTACTTCAAGGCTTGACATCCTGACTCTGTCATCCACCAAATATGCGACCACACTCCTAGAAGCCTGGAGTTCAGTAAGGGGTAATTTCCTGCTCCTCCATGCAGAGGGCTGTTGCAAGAATTATGCAAAATGATGTGTGAAGAAGCTTTGTGAATTGGAAAGCACATCCCAATAGGAGGCAGTATTTGTACTTGCATGAATTATAGGGATAAACTTTTTGGTCCTACTGCTTTCGTGGTGGTGATGAGAGCAGGACAATGAGAAGTGTACGAATTCAAGTGTGTCCTTTCCAGAGGAACCCATTTTCTCCTCCTTTAGCTTCTCGGATTGGGGGTTTTCAAAACATGGTCTGAGATGGGAATTCTGGTGATATATTTTTTTTAATGACTTCTAATAATTCCTACATGAATCAAGGGTTAGCTGAACAGTCTCTGTGTGTCATGGTGCACTGAGGAAAATGAATCCATATTTCTCAATGAGGTAATCAAGGAAAAGTAAAAAAAAAAAAGTGTTTTGAAAACAGTAGGTGCAAGGAAGATAGTAACAAAAAAACATTTAACTTTGCTGTCGTAGACTTAATATTTGCAGGCGCTTACTATTAAATTTATTTTCCTAAATGTTAGCTGGAAAGTAAATTAGACAATTACTTTTCTCAGCAGGGATGATCACCCAGGGAACAGAAGCCTAGATTTAATTCTGCCTCACATGATTTGATGAGGCTCATGCTCTCAAGAGGAGAGAGAAAGGGAGAAAGGGAAAAAGAGATCAGGGAAGAAAGAAAAGACAAAGAAAGAATGAATGAAAAGAGAGAGAGAGAGAACATTTTGCTATTAACTTATTATCTATTAATTTCATCCTATTCTGGTCAGTGAAGAAAACATTTGGATTTGTGTTAACATAAGAATACAATTGGGGCGCCTGGGTGGCTCAGTCGGTTGAACGTCCAGCTTCGGCTCAGGTCATGATCTCGCGGTTCGTGGGTTCGAGCCCCGCGTCAGGCTCTGTGCTGACAGATCAGAACCTGGAGCTTGTCTTCAGATTCTGTGTCTCCCTCTCTCTCTGACCCTCCCCTGCTCATGCTGTCTCTCTCTCAAAAATAAGTAAAATATTAAAAAAAGAAAGAAAAAAGAATACAATTCCTTGTAATGCCAGAATAATAATGAGTTGCCTATTGACTTATTATTAGTTGCAATATGGGAATATCTGGTTCTCAAAGCTTCAGCGTCAGATAAAAGGAATAATGCACCCGATACCATAACATATGCAGCCCTTCCTATGTGTGGAGCTTTAGATAAGGGGCAAGCTACAGCATATCATCTGCTTTCGGAATTTTAAGTTCAGTCCAGGTCACAGATTCTCAACTCAAATGGCGTGTAGTTTATAAAAACAAGTACAACCATTTCAAATGTTTGTCTAGCTCTACCAAGTATTACAACAATATATGGAAAGAGTATGGGGAAGTCATCTCCGGTCCAAGCCCGCCTCCTCCCCAACCATTTGCTTGTAGAGGACAGAACACAAAAGGGTAATAATCTTGTCTGAGAAGAAGGCCCTTATTTGGAACTAATATAGAGAAAATAGAGATAAAAATGGTGAAAACAGTGTTTTGTCACTCAAGTAAAACTTGAAGATAAGAGGCTGTGTTTCTGTAGACCAATCCTGACAGGCCTACATCTCTAGACCCAGAGACAAGAATGTCAAGTATTCATACCCAGCATTCAAAATAACACTGAAACTAAAGCTCGCAAATTCCAACCTGCCAGTGTTCTTCCTTTTTTGTGTTTCTATGGCAAATAAGAGTATAAATCGTGTGCGTGTCCATGTGTGTGCACATACAGTAACTCACCATTCAGAGTTAATTCTCCTAGAATTTGTCTTCCATCCCATTTTTTGTTTAAATCAAGAAATGGTTTGAATATATAAAACCTATGTTTTCATTGCATTTGATCCAAATGCTTCTAAATTCTCCCCCAAATTGAAAATAATTAAATTAACAGCAAGTGTATCTATCTGCTCACTTAAACAGATACTATGATTTCTTATCAATTAATGTCTTCTTTAAAATTTTTGAAGTTCCTGGAACTGGATGAGGAGTTAGGAGACATTCATTCAAAGATTTAACAAAGTTCTACTTTATGGAAAACACATACATAAAATAAAAAGATTTTTTTTTCCTTTTCTGCTAGTACATGGACACTGGTGGGGATATTTAAAAATAGGTATATGGGAGGCAAATGAAGCATACTCATTAAAAACAGTGAGATTTGGAGTGAGGCGGACTCTGATTCAAATCCTGGCCATTCTATGTGAGCTTAGTAAGTTATTTATCTCTCCATGGTTTAGTTTTCTCATCTGCAGAAGAAGGATCACAGCACCTCACCCACAGGTAATGATAGAGTAAGATAATGTATAAAAAAGCCACAACAGAGCAACTGGCTCATGATAATCCATAGAAGGTGGTTGGATAATCCATAGATAAGTAAATATCATATCAGAGAGAAAGTAGTAGAGGTCACAAAGTGCGTGGGAGTACTGAGAAAAGGAGTTCACTTACAGCTGGGGGATTTGGGACATCTTCAGCTGGGCTGTGAAGAATGGGAAGGTTTGGACACTGGACATAGAAGGGAAAGGGAAGAAGGAGCCATACAAGCAACAGTGAGAGTTGAGAGCACAGAGACCAAGTATTGGGAGCCATGGAGTGTTTGCCTAGGCCGTGGAACAAAGAGAATAGAAATGGTCAGAAATGGGCTTGTGACTTGTTTTCATTCTGCTCGATGGGGGAACTACTGACTGTCTATGCAGGGGGGTGGGGAGCAATGGCAGTTATGCTTTAGGAAGATTTGGACTGGCAACAGGGACTGTAAATTGGAGTCAAGAGACTGGAGTCACACAGCCCAATTAGGAGGAGGTGACAGCAATACATTAGGTGAGAACTGAATGGAAATGATAGAAATGTGAGAAGAACTGGGAAAGACAGTACTTAGGACTTAATTACAGATTAGATGTAGGTGTGAAGAGAGGAAGGACAGGGCTTCTCAATAGGACAAAAGGAGCCCTGTCAGGTAAGAAGTGAGTCATAGGCACTGCAGTTGTATCTTACAGAGCTTCTTACATAGTAATAATCAGCACCCAGGACAGCACACAATGCTGATATTAGCATTAATATGATTTGACATCAAGGCTATCAAGAGGGTGCCTAGAAGTACATGATTGTTTGGGGTTTGCATTCCTGCCACACAGGTGATGAAATACCACTTTAAATAGATGCCATGTCTGCAGACAAGAATAATTCCTGTTCTGTTCATAAAAGACCACTTGCCTCTATAGCCTAGACTATGAGTTCACCAGAGCTGGGAGTGTTATTTGTCTTTGAATCCCTGGCAATCACCAGTACTTACACATAGTAGATACTCAACAAAAGATGCTTGGTGAAGGCAGAAAGGCAGGTATGCTAAACCAACCTGTTAGATGCTCCGAAACAGCAAAAATAGACAAAAGCCACATTGAGAACACCACTGGGTAAATTTTCTGCCTCTTCAATGTCCATTATGCACATTGCTACAGGTAGTGGTGTCAGATGTGTGTCCTTAAGCACTTTTGCCATTAGGGCTCATATTTATAGAATAATGTGCTACTAAGCACCATGTATCCAAGAGGAGGAAAGGAAACTAGGCTTTATGATTTGATTTCGGTTTAGGAGAAGGCCATGCATGCATTCACATAAGGTTAGTAATGGCATTAATTAAGACTAAGAAAATGACAACTAGAAGAGTTAATAATAAATGCTAGATGGGGATGTTTCTAGATAGGAAGTCTGGTATACCATGAGATTCTTGAGACAATCTAGAAGAGTATACCAGAGACAATCTAGAAGAGTATACCAGGTATACCAGAGACAATCTAGAAGAGTTAATAATAAATGCTAGATGGGGATGTTTCTAGATAGGAAGTCTTGTATACCATGAGATTCTTAGCCCACTGGGAAAGAACTCGTCCCCAAATACCACTTGAAGACACCCTGAAATGCAAGTGAGGAAGAGGTTTATTTCATCCAGCTCTCTATATAGGGATTGATCCAAGGTCTATAGGGAGCCACAGAAGAAGAATTGAAAAACCACCCCAATGGAAGTGAGTTATGAGCATTCCATCCATTACTAAATGACTATGAAAAATTAATTTCATGCTTGTCTCTTCTGGTAACTCCCCTGGCTGAGGAGCTGCAGAAAAGTAAAAACTAGAAAGTCTCAAGAATACAAATAATTAGTACCTAGTATTAAATACTATGCACAGAGCTAGGATCATATCATCCTAACCGAGGTCACGAAGAGCAAGATCTTCCTTGATGTGAAGGAGTTAAGGTGGATGTCACATGAGAGTGACATGACTCTTACTTCCAATGGAATTCAAGTGACATTTATAGATCTTGGACAGAGTTCATGGTTATGGACTAGTCACAACTTGAAATAGAATATTCTTTCCTATGAGTCTGTGTGTCTCTTATGACAATAAAATCACTTTTAGGATAAGAAACTGGACAGTCAGCTGAGAAGGCATTTTAGGAAAACAACCATCCCATAACAGTACATTGCTTTGAATGATTTTGCCTCCTGAGTATCTTCCCTTTTGTGGTATGCTGCTGTCACTCGTGCAATCAGGAGTTTCCTTTCCAAAATCACAAATTCTGATAACAGCATGCAAGGCAACTTGAATTAAATAGTCCATTAGCAAGACACCTCTGTAGATGTTGCATTTCGTGGAAAGCACACCTGTGACTTGAGCTGGAAGTACACAACATCTTATAATTTTAATTAATTCAGAAAATTGCCTACTCCGATGAAAATTCCAAATCTTGGTGCTTAATAAAGAGGTTAACAATATCTTAAAACCAAGAAGTCCCAAGGCTCTAAAATTAGTTGTCTGTCAGTAAGAGTCTCAACCCTGAAAACTATGGATAATTCACATCAGAAGATTTAATAGAGACTGATTCAATTTAGAGAGTCTGCAATCTGATTGAAGTCTTCAAAGTTGGTTTATCCTTTCCCCCTTTTAAAATTCTAGCCCTCTTAATCATAAGCTACTGAAACAGCAGCAAGCAATCAAATTCATGAAAGATTAAAAGGAGAGAGCCACAGGAAATCATTATGTAATAGAAAGAAAAATCTTATTTTCAGAGATAGTGTATTTTTATGTATTTATTATCTGCCCTGACAGAAATGTAACTTGTTGGCTGATTTTCAGGTAGACAGTCTTCCACCTGGCTATCAGCCTTAAATTATTTTATCTCCCTTAAGACACTTTAAGGTTATTGGATTCGTGGGAAGAGAAGGATATAAGGTGGCTGTGTCTTCATAGCTTTCAGGCTCAGAGAGACCCTTAACCCCCTCTATGCTGTTTCTGACTTTGAACACCAGTAAGGCAAGCCTAAGGAGGAGAATTTGGGTGTTGATCAACTCCTATAATGCTTAGCGATGGTTCACACATCACAATAATGATAAGAGGATTGAACATGCTTCAGAAACCAGGCTAAATATATTCCCGTGGCCCAGAGAGAAAAAGCTTGCTGCAAATCCCACCTATACTTCTTCCATAACAGGACATGTGCTTAACTTCAGAATTAAAAAAACAACAACAACAACCCTTTGGAGGCTTCAGATGACAGCTGGAGCCCACAGCTTTGTGCCTATATAATAGTTAACTAGCAGGACAAGATGTGTTAGAATAGAGATATGGGAGTTTCTAGAATTCTCCCAGAAAAAACATGCACACACACACACACACACACACCCCACCCAGCCCGAATCAGGCAGGTCACGGACACTGAAGATGGTAATCCTTCTCCCTGGGCTCTCTAAACCAGGGAGCTGAGAGCTCTGATGGACCCACTTACTGAGCCTCAGCCAGAACTCCTTATTCCCACCCCACTTAATTCTAGGAATCGTGTGTGAAACAAAGGTAACATTTAATATGTTTATAAAAGAACAAAAATATGCTCATCATAGCTGATTTAACAATATAATACAAAGTATGGGGCGCCTGGGTGGCTCAGTCGGTTGAGTGTCCGACTTCAGGTCAGGTCATGATCTCACAGTCCATGGGTTTGAGCCCTGCGTCAGGCTCTGTGCTGACAGCTCAGAGCCTGAAGCCTGCTTTGGATTCTCCCTCTCTCTCTCTGCCCTTCCCCAACTCATGCTTGCTCTCTCGCTCTCTCGCTCTCGCTCTCTCTCTCTCTCTCTCAAAAATAAACATTAAAAAAACCCAAAACAAAACAAAACAAAAACCCCAAAGAATTGGCTGACTTTTCCTAACTGAGGTAGGGTGTGCTTGGAGAGGATTTTGCCCTACAAGGTGACTTTACACAGGAAAGCTCTGGGGAATTATTTTATGGAGCTGGTTAAAGACAACATTAGTTTCTTTTACTTAATTACATCACAGATTATCACTTGGCAATTCTCTAAGCAATTAGAGCCAGTGGTTATTATTTATTGCTGCCATTTAATAGCTACACTGCAGGAGATACTGTAAAGCATCAACATACATTTATCTTCAACATAGGTCCAAAATATCCTACTCTGAAGAGCAGAACAGAATTTGGGAAATGGATTACATATGTATATAGACACATAATTTGTATATTTAAATATTCACACAAAGAGAAAATACAGCATTTTGGGACTTGGGATTTTGTTCCTCTTTATTGTAAGAATATTTCAGTGCCTATATTTATTCTAACAAAATCTCAGAGACTGTAAGGGACTTCTCGGAAAGATTAGCAGTTTAATTCCCAAAGAAGAAAAGAGGAAAAGAGGAAAAGATTCAAATGCTTAGGCTCTGAAAGGTTCTATCTCAAGTTTATCCTCCTGCTTTAATCCTTGCCTGCTATAAACTGATGCACTATTATCCATCCTTGTCTATTTATTAAACAAGGCGCAAGGAGGGTTTTCCTCATTCTGGTTCATATAGAACATTCCCAGAAGGAACTGAAACTTCCTGTCTGCTCAACCCACTTTCAGGAATTGGGGATGGTACTTACGCACCTACCTAATTCTCTAAATCCTGAAGGAACATATAAGTACTGCAAGTAATTGCTGACTGCAGCAGACCAGAGTACTGGGAAAGCATGGAGGGAGGGTAGATTAAGATGGAGGCTGCTTCTTCCAGAATGGATTTACAATTCGAATAGAATAAGGCAACTGGCTGCTAGCAGGAATCTTTGTGATTACTTGGTGATCCTCATTTAAAGGTAAAATCACTTCCTCCCCATTTGGGGGATGTCTGGTAATGTGTGTGTGGGAGGAGTTGATGGTTTCCACATTATTTGGATACTGCTACCGGCACCTACTGGGCAGAGGCCAATAATGCTAACTATCCTGCAATGTGCAGTCCAGGCCCCAGAATTAGAGCCCACCCCAAATGCTTGCAATTTTTTTTATCTTAAATAATGACGTTCAGATACTGAGAAGCTCAGTGAAACTGCATCAGCAGTTAGTTGCACAGCAATAACTAGATTCCTGACTCTTGAGTCCAGTGTGCCTGCTATATCCCAGAGACTTCCAGAACATTCAAAGGAAGAAATACTAACCTGAATGGGAAACGGGGCAATGTATGGACCCAAGAATATCTTTTGCTGTTTCTCTATTTCACTTTTCTAGACTATTCTTTCCCTTCCCTTCACCAAACCAAATCTTTCTCATTCTTGAAGCCCTAAGTCAAACGTTACTTTCTTAGGGAGACTTTCCTACCACAGGAAGTAGCAAAGTATTGATAAGGATTGACAAGTATTGTCAAGGTCTCACCTTGACCAAACTTTAGTCAGGCTTCTCTGAGCCCTTTTCACCTAGGCCTTATGTTGGTCCACATCCTTGGCCTACAGAACTCAGTTATAGTCAATAACCCTGCCAAGCCAGTTAACTGAGAATCTCTCCAGCCTTGAGATCTGGTCAAACGCTTCTCTGCACCACCATCCCTGACACCCAACCAAGTTTCTCTTAGTAATGTTCCATCCATTCCCTCCGCCTGCCTGTCAGATGTAAATCCCTACTTGTCCCTGTTGTTTTCAGAGTTGAGTTCAAACTCCCTTTCCTATTGCAATAGTCTTGACCCCTTTTGCAATAGTCTTGAAAAAAGTCTTACTTGTAATTATTAACAAGTTCCAGGGAATAATTTTTCTCTTGTAGTATCAATAAATATATGTCAAATGGATGAATTCCTGATAGAAGCTATCTAGATAGATGTCCCTACATGGGGGAAAAGGCCTGGCAGATGAGCTAAAGGAATCTGGGGTGACTACAATAAAGTTCCTTTAATAATCTGACCCTGCAGGGGCACCAGGGTGGCTCAGCCAGTTAAGTGTCCGACTTCAGCTCAGGTCATGATCTCATGGTTTGTAGGTTCAAGCCCCGTGTCGGGCTCTGTGGTAACAGCTCAGAGCCTGGAGCCTCCTTTGAATTCTGTGTCTCCCTCTCTCTCTGCCCCTCCCCCACTCATGCTCACTCACTCTCTCGCTCTTGCTGTCTCAACAATAAACATTAAAAAAAATTAAAAAAATCTGATCCTGCAGAGCTTTCCTGTGCTCCCAGGGACTGGTCCTGAGGAAGTCTATTCCTTCCATTTGTGCTACTGAGCCTTTTCTTGGCCCGTTGTGTCAATCCATGGGACAGAAAAAGGTAGAACACTTCGAGGCTTGGAGAATATCCTTTGGGGTATTTGATTTACCAAAGAGATAATCTGGTACCTGGGGGGGCTACATGGACAAAATTAAGGACTAGGACACTATCAAGTAGAACAGACCTTTCTGGTTATTATTCCATACTGAATGGACACATTCTTTTGTACTGATTTATGCGTTCTTCATGGACACATTTGTCATTGTTGGGAGACTGAAGAAATCCGTTAGAAAAATCCCCTCTGGTATTTGTTACTTATAATTTAAGGAAGAAGACACAAATTCTTCAAGAATCAGTAAGACCATCTGTTTGTTATTCCACCCCAGATACTATGCAACGACAACTCACATATTCCTTAATTAGCCTAATGTGAAGTTGTCAAGGAAAACAAGGTTTACCTTTTTTCCTCTCCATACTAATCTTGAAACTTTATAAAAGAGAAACTTCTCCATTTATATGACTCTGGTAACTTGGACAGAGTCATCTCAGAGGGGCATAGAACTTACTGTGAGGTTCGGTCAAAGACACAGTTTTGGTCTGGCTGATTTTCATTTTGGCTAATCTCAGAAAAAAGGAATGGAGCTGATATTTGAGAATCACCCAGCATGTGCCAAGTTCCATATGTCACAATTCCACATACGCTATCTCAGTACTCTCACAACAGTCCTATGAAGTAGGCACCAGGGCACACAAGTGCAGAAACCGTGGCTTGCTGAGGTCACTCATCACACAGCAAAGTGATGAGCAGAGATTAGAACCCAGGTGTCCAAAGGTAGAGTTCACAGTTTGTTCTCAAGGAATCATGAGCAGGGTATGTCTCGGACACTGCCTTCAAAAATAAGTCTTGACACTCAAAATACCTTCATAAATAAGGTAAAGAGAAAAACCTGTTTGCCACTGCCTGAAGAAATGCCTGTTCTAGAAGCTTCCCTTTGCCCCAAATGTCTGGGAGTAAACAACATCCACCCAGGCCATACTTTTGGCATCCCCGTGGCCCCCAGTCTTCCCAATTCTCCAGGTCCCCGCTTGCCCCTGTTTGTATTCGGAGTCAAGTTCAAATTCTCTCTCCTGTCCTTCCTACTCTGCAATGCAAACTGCAAAGGACTGAAAGTTGTTTACATTCTGTGATTGACTTGACTGGTGACTCTGCTTTAAAAGCACACACTCAAAATGCTTGTTCAACCAGGTTTTTAAAGATTTGTATCTCTGATGTGGGATGCTTCCTACAGTTGAAAAATTTTCAGAGTAGGGATGGAGAAAGAAGAGTTCCAGAATTACTTACACCACAAATAAAACTCTATTTGAGGTTTTTCAAAGGTAATTAAAAAGCATCTTCTCTCCATTCCTACACAGAAACTAGGAAGGCCTATTAAAACAGCAAGAAAGCGGGATTGGGAGGACAAGATGG
>CM053569.1:66337287-66495329 GCA_028646485.1 Cryptoprocta ferox
CCATCTCTGCCCAAATCTGCTTCTTCCTGAACTCCCACCCAATCTGCCTAGAATGGCTTTCCAAAATTGCAAGTGGTTTTGAGGGCTGAGATGCATATCATCTCCAGTGTTCAGTACAGGACAGTGCTCATAACTAGTACTACATAAGCTAGAAGAATAAGGGAGCTCTAGAGATCGTGTACAGTGGCTCACAGCCCAAATGCCTATGAGACCAAGCGGGACTTGTGAATGAAGGAAGCAGGTTGGGGGGTGCAGACTCACCAGCCAGGATGTGACCATGCGGGAGCCACCAGTTGACACCAAGAGCAGCTAGAAATTGAGATTTCTAATGTGAATCTCTCAATGCTTAAATATTGAAAAATAGGTCTGCTTCTACCATTTGGGAAGCCTGGCGTAAGGGTACAAATGGGGGTCCACATACCATCTGTCTAAATATTTAAAGGTTAGAAACTAAGTCAACAGATTGTTAAGTAAAATATACTCTAACCCCTACTCTAACAAATATACTTTCATGGTGACCTGGAAGGCCAGGTTCTAATTTAGAATTCTTGGGTCTTTTGAATTCCATGCCCAGTTGTAGTACCACTGAGAAAACCAGCCCCAGTGCCTGAGTGCACCTACCCCCTGCTCTTTTCACCCCTGGCTCCATCTGATGTAGGCTGGGCCTTGAATCAGAGAGATGGACAGCCTGGTTCATATATGTAAGCTCCAGACATGTTCTCTACAGTCAGTGCTCCTTGGTTATGTCTTAGGCCTGGAGGTGCACATTTGCACACTCTGGGGGAAGTCACACCTGAAGAAGAGATCCACACAGACCTTGGAAGTGGATTTGGGACCATTTGGGCAGAGAACTCTGGGCTTGTGGATTCCAGAGCAGCACAGGCTAGAAGGAGAGGGTATGGACTCCAGTTGGGCGCTTCTCCTGGTCCTACAAACTTCTAACCTTCTTGGAAAGGACCACAACTTTTGGAACAGAGGAAGTTCCTCTAAAACGTGAGATCCAGAACAGGACCCCATTGCTGCCAAGTTCTAAGCACAGTACTATGGCCAGATTATTCAAAAATTTGAAGAGCATTGAGTGGATCATGCAAATGCTTGTGGACAACCAATTTGTTACCACTGGTCTAGGCAAAACATTGAGTTGGAAACAAGGAAACCAGGCTTTGCCATTGGCTAAATATATATATTTAAATAAATTATGTTATTTTTTCAAGATTCTAGTTGACCACTAGTAAAATGAAGTGCCTTGCACAGTGGATCCAGAGTTCTTACATCTAAATTGATTATAGCAGTCTTTTCTAGCATCATTAAACACAGATACATCTTTATATTTATATCATAGGAAAAAGCAATTTCTCCCTCTTCAATTTACTAACAGATACCAACTTTATAGGGTCTATAAACTTGGTCATATGCTACAGACACAATAAAGTTACAAGAACCTAATATTCTATCTGTGCTAGAGTGGTCGGTAACTTAGTCCTTTAAATGATGAGGACTTGATTTTGGAATAACAGTCATAATAAACCATTATTGGCACATTAAAATGTTTCCTAAAACAAAGTTTAAGAGCCATTTCCTTTATATCAACAGGACAACTTTGGACAAAAAGAAAGCTGTTGAAAATATGTCTATAATAAAGAATATAAATAATGACTTAAACTTTTAAATAATAATACTATAATTATTCAAGATTGCTTGAGGAAATACTTAGATAACATACACATAACTGGGGGAAGAAAGCCTATGTATTAGAATGGCCAAAATGTGAAATACTGGCTCCACCAAACGCTGGTGAGGATGCGGAGCAGGAGGAATTTGCATTCATTGCTGGTGGGAATGCAAAATGGTGCAGCCACTTTGGAAGACAGTTAGGTGGTCTCTTACAAAACTAAACATACTCTTCTATGATCCAGCAATTGTTTACCTTGGTGTTTGTCCAAAGGAGTTTTATAATTACCAAAACGTGGAGTCAGCCAAGATGCCCTTCAGTAGATGAATGGCTAAATAAACTGTTGTACTGCAAGACAGTGGAATGTTTCACTTATTTTTATGTGTTCACTTACTGCTAAGTGAAAGAAGCCAATCTGAAAAGGCTACATATTGTATGATTCCAACTATAAGACCTGAAAAAAGAAAAACTATGGAAACAGTAAAAAGAATGGTGGTTGCTAGTGGTTGGGCATTGGGAGAGGGATGAGTAGGTGGAACACAGAGGATTTTGAAGGGAGTGAAAATATTCTATGATACTATCATGACAGATACCGGTCATTATGCATTTTTTCAAACCCATAGAATGGGCACAAGAGTGAACTGGAATGTAAACTGTGGACTTTGAGTGATTACGAGGTGTCAATGAAGGTTCATCAATTGTTACATGTGTACCTTTCTCGTGGGGGATGTGATAAGTGGGGGAACTATTCATGTGAGGGAGCAGGGAGTATATGGGAAAATCTCTATACCTTCCTCTCAACTTTGCTGTGAACCTAAAACTTTGCTGTAAAAAATTATTTAAAAATTAAAATGTGTATTTTATTGAGCACACCACAAAAGAGAAAGGCCTCATAAGGTCTTCTACTTGTTATGATGAACAACTTAAAATCCTCCATGTTTCTGATGTACCCTAGCTTCACAGATTTGTGATCACTCTATCCTGTTCTTATTCCAATAATCTACTTGGGCAGCCTCTCTCCTGAGGATACCCAGACCTTAATGGTGGAGATGTGTTTTCAGTTCTCTGCTCCCAAAGCTGGGCTTTGCATTAGGAGCAAACACACTGTTGACATATATCTTTATACTCATGTTCAGCTTTATTCCTTAGAAGGGGAACAACGGTGTCATGTCTGGAATTCTGACCAAATCTGGAACCTGTCCTTGGATCAGACATACTGGTCAGACAGCCTAGAGTATTGTAGCAAATTAGTTAGACGTTGGACTAACAGGCCTTGGGAAGGGTATAGAAGAAAGTAAAAAATGACTAAATACTGATACTGGAAAGGCTAAAGAGGCCCGCACACAGTATGAATAGCTGCACACAGTATACAATATGATTCTATATTGATTTGACTCGCTGGAAATGGCTGGTTAGGAAAAGAGATAAATGAGGGGCAAAGAACATTTTCAACTGTTTTGAGATGACTTTCTCTTCTTCCTTCTCTATTTGTTGGGTCCAGAAAAAGAAAGTTCTTAGATTACTGTTTGGAAGATTCAGGTTGGACAAAAAATGTCCTGATAGTGACAATTGCTCACGATGTGAGCAGATTACTGAGAGATTTAGAATCAACTTCTGGCGACCTTAAGACATTATAGAATTTGAGATCTGTTCCAAAGCCTTCATCTTTATACATGAGGGAAAAATGAGCCCTGGAGGACACAGCTAATAAATATCAGAGCCAAGACTTTAATTTCAGTGTCTGAATATCACAGAGGGAAGGGACCTAAAGATCATCCAATCCCAAGACAGCCAGCAGGATTTGTTTTCCACCAACTTTTTATTAAGAAATTGTCCTGGCATGGGGCACCTGGGTGGCTCGGTCGGTTAAGCATCTGACTTTGGCTCAGGTCATTATCTCACAGTCGGTGAGTTTGAGCCCCGCGTTGGACTCTGTGCTGACAGCTCAGAGCCTGGAGCCTGCTTCAGATTCTCTGTCTCCCCCTTTCTCTGCTCCTCTCCCACTAGTGCTCTGTCTCTCTCTCTCAAAGATAAATAAACATTAAAAAATTAAAAAAAAAAAGAAAATATCCTGGCAAATTAAAATTTTGATATCGACAAGATCGGGCACATTCAGGGTGGTATGGCCATAGACAAAATTTTGGTAGAGTACACAATGATACACCAATTATTGGATCCAACAGTGGTCAACATTTTGCATAGCTGTTTTATGTATCATATGCATATATGATACATACACCAAATAATTTTTTATGATTTACATGTTACCATCCTGTAAAATGTTCTACACTTTTGTTTTCTCTTTATGCCATTTAATTTGTTCTTCTTCAATTGGAATGAGGTCCACAGGCTTGGTTAGATTCAGGTTAAGTAATTCTGGAGAGAATATTTCATATAGTGATGTGCCAGTTAATTCTGACCAATTGAAGGTTGCTGCAAGCCCTCTTGTTGAGAAAGAGCCAAAGACTATATTGAAGCTCAGAAGAAATTAGTGCCTGGATGGATTTGGTTTTGGTATTGTTGGGGGTAGAAAACTCCATATTTATAAAGAAGGAAGAATAAAGTATTTTAAACACTGAAATAATTGTCGGTTCACATGTAGTTGTGAAAATTTTTATGTGTATGTGAGCATATGTGTATTTAGTTCTACATAATTTTTTCAAATGGATAGTTTGATATGTCCACCAGCCCAGTCAAGATACTGTACAGACAGGTTACAGCAAGGATCCTCTATATGTTGCCCCTTTAGAACTGCCTCCTTTCATCTCTACAGCCTGGCACCTATTAATCTGTCCTTTATTTCTAAAATCTTGTCATTTCAAAAATATTACAGAAATGGAATTTTATGTCAATTAACTTTTTGGGGTTAGCTTTTATCATTCAGCATAATTACCTGGAGATTCATTCAAGTCATTGTACGTATAGTTTGCTCCTTTTTATTGCTATGTAGTATTCCCTGGTATGGATGCACCACAGTGTGTTTAACCATTTACCTGTTGAAGGACATCTGGGCCGACTCTAGTTTTTGGATATTACAAATAAAGCTACTGTGAGCATTTGTGTATAGGCTTTTGTGTGAATATGAGTTTTACTTCTCTCAGATAAATGTCCAAGAGTGTAATTTTTGGATCATATGGTAATTGCATGCATAGTTTTTTTTTTTTTTAAACTGTCAAACTACTGTCCAGAACACAATGGCATTTTATGTTCCCACTAGCAATATTGATAAATGATTCTGTTTCTCTGCACCCTTGTCAGCATTTGATATTGTCACTATTTTTTATTTTAGCTATTCTGATGTGTGTAGTAATATCTCATTATGGTCTCAATTTACATTTCTGTGATAGTTAATGATGTTAAACATCTTTTCATGTGCTTATTTGCCATCCAAATATCCTTTTCAGTGAAATGATTGTTGATGTTTTTGCCCATTTTCTAATTGGATTTCTTTATTTACTTCTGAGTTTTGAGAGGAATTGTTCCATTTTTTGCTAAGTTGTTGAATTTATAAGGATAAAGTTAAAGTATTCCTTCAGTTTCTTTTTCATGGATGTAGAATCTGCAGTGATACCATTATTTCATTGCTTGCTGATACTGGTGATTTGTGTCTTCTCGCTTTTGATTTTTGTCAGTCTTGCTAGAGGTTTATCATTTTTATTGATTTTTTTGAAGAATCAGCTTTTTTTGCATTGATTTTCTCTTTGTTTTCTTACTTTCAACTTCATTGATTATTTTATTTACTATTTCCTTCTTCTAGTTGCTTTGAGTTTATTTTGATTTTCTCTTTTCTTCTTTGTTGAGGTTGGAGTTTAGGATTTTGATTTGAGATCTTTCCCAATAATTTCTAAGAGCAACATCCCATGTAAGTTAATCTTCTCAGCACTGTTTTATCTACATTCCACATATATAGATGTTTTTTATTTTAATTTTCATTTAGTTGTGTGTAATCTTTATTATTTTTAAATGAAAATGACTTATTTATTTAGAAAGGGTGAGCAAGCAGTGGAGGGGCAGAGAAGGGGAGAGAGGGAAATTCAAGTAGGCTCCGCACTGTTGATGCAGAGCCCAATGAGGGGCTTGAACCCATGAACCATGAGATCCTGGCCTGAGCCAAAACCAAAATCTGGCCACTTAACCAACTGAGCCTCCAGGTGCCCCTGGTTGCATGTAATTTTTAAGCTTTCCTTTAAAACTTCCTCTTTGACCCATGGATTATTTAGAAGTGTGCTAATTTTTCACATCTTTGAAGATTTTCCTATTCTTTCTGTTTTTGACTTTTAGTTTGATTTCATTATGATCAGAGAACACCCTATATTATTTTACATTTTAATTTGTTATGGTTTACTTATGATCTATGTTGATCAATGTTCCAAGGATATTTCAAAAAAAATGTGTATTCTAATGTTGTTGTGTAGAGTGTTCTATAAATATTAATTAGATTCTGTTGGTTGATTGTGTTGTTCCGATTTTCTACGTTCTTGCTGATTTTCTGTCTACTAGTTCTATCAGGTGAGAGGGAGTGTTGAAGTCCCCAAGTATAATTGTAAATTTATCTATTTCTTATTTCATCTCTTTTAGTTTTTTCTTCATGTATTTTAAGACTCTTGTTGGGTAAGTATGCACTTAGTATCTTTATGTCTTCCTGGCGGGTTGATCCTTTTATCATTATGTAATGATAATAATCTTAGTAATATCCTGTCTTCTGAAGTCTACCTTATCCTAATATTGCCATGTCTACTTTCTTTGTTCAACTTTGCATGTGTGTGTATCTACCTATGTTATTGAATTTGAAATGATTTTCTTGTAAGAAAAATATTGTTGGAGTTTGTTTTTTTTTTCAATCCACGGCCAAACCCTGTTTTTTGATTGGTGTATATAAACCACTTACACTGAACATAATTATTAATGTTAGTGCTTAAGTCTACCATTTATTGATTGCTTTCTTTTTATTTTCCCTGATTATCATTCTTCTGTTTCTCTTATCTTCCTATGGGTTGTTTTAATAATTTTTTTATAATTCCATTTTAATTTATTCATAGTGTTTTTAGTATACTTCTTTATATAGTTTTCATAGTGGTTGCTCTAGGTATTGTAATGTACGTATGTAATGAACAATTACGGTATTAACACTGTACTATTTCCAGTAAAGTATGGTAGCCTCACTTGTATTTAGCTACCTTTACTTTCCTCACTTTTAAATATCATTGCCTTGAGTGTCAGATATCAGAGTTTATGTTTCAATTATCAAATATGATTTCTAAAACTCCTGAGGAAAAGAATAGTCTATTACACGTACCTATATTTTTGCTCTTCTTAACTGTTCTTTCTTCCTGATGCTCCAAGTTTCTTTTATCTTTGACTTTCTGTCTGTAGAAATATCTATAGCTAGTTCTTCCTGATAGCTCTCCTGGGAACAAACTCTTTTAGCCTTTCTTTGTCTGAGAACATTTTTATTTCTTCTTCATTATTGAAAAGCAGTTTCACTAGACATAACATTCACAGTTAACAATCTTTTCTTCCAATGCTGGAAAAATGTGTTTCTTTCTTCGGCCTCCATTGTTTCAGATAAAAAGCCCACCATCCTTTGAACTGATGTTTCTGTATCTCTGGTTACTTTCAAGACTTTTGGCTTCAGTTTGTGAATTAATTATGATTTGCCTTAATTTGTTTTATCCTGTTTAGAATCTATTTAGCTTGTTAGATCTGTAGGTTTGTGGTTTTCACCAAATTTGGAGAGTTTTTAGACACCATTTCTTCAAATACAAACATGGCTCAGAGATATTGTGGGTTCAGTTAAAGCAAATATTGCAATTAAGTGAGTCAAATAGTTTTTTAATTTTCCAATGCATCCATTAAAAGTTATGTTTACACAATACTATAGTCTATTAAGTGTTCAATGACATTGTGTCTAAAAAACAATATACATAAGTTAATTTTAAAATGCTTTATTGCTAAAAAATGCTAATCATCATCAGAGTTTTCAGTGGGTCATAGTATTTTTGCTGGTGGAGGGTCTTTCCTCCATGTTGCTGGCTGCTGACCAACGAGGGGGTAGTTGTTAACGGTTGGGGTGGCTGTGGCTAATTTCTTAAAATCAGACAACAATGAGGCTTGCTGCACCACTTGACTCTTCCTTGCACAATTTCTCTGTTATGAGATGCTGCCTCATAACATTTTCCTCACAGCAGAATTTCTTTCAAAATGGTGTCAATCCTTTCAAACCTCACCACAGTAAAGCAACTAAGTTTATGTGGTATTCTAAATCCTTTGTTGTTATTTCAACAGTCTTCACCAGGAATAGATTCCATCTCAAGAAACCACTTTGTTTGCTCATCCAAAAAAGTAACTCCTTATCTGTTAACGTTTGATCATGAGAGTGCAGCAATCCAGTCCCATCTTCAGGTTCCACTTCTAATTCTGGTTCTCTTGCTATTTTCACCACATCTGCAGTTACTTTTTCCACTGAAGTCTTAAATCTTCAATTTGTAAAAAAAAAAAACAAAACAAAAAACAAAAAAACCCCAAACAATGCAATATCTGTGAAGTGCAATAAAGTGAGATCCAATGAAACAGGGGTGTGTGTACCCTATCACTGCACTTTCTTCTCTCCCTCTGGAAATCCAATCATATGAATATACAATCTTATAATATTCCCCCACAGATCCCTGAGTCTGTTCAATTTTTTTCAGTCTGTTTTCTGTGTATTGAGTTTGGGTATGTTTTATTGATCTGTCCTCAAACTTACTGACTCTATCTTTTTTTTTCCATTCTACTATTGAGACTATCCAGCAAGGTTGTTCTTTTATTATGTTTTTCAGTTCCATAATTTCCACTTAGTTCTTTTTTTATATATAACTTTTATTCCTTTGTGGGGATTCTCTATCTTTTCATGGTGCATGGCTCTTCTCATGTTGCTGGGGAGATTACCGTTAGATCCCATGGAAAGGAATGAGCCTACCTGGGATGTTTTCTTTTTTTTTCTTTTTTTTAAAGTTATAGTTTATTGTCAAGTTGGTTTCCATATAACACGCAGTGCTCTTCCCCACAAGTGTCCTCCACCCTGGGATGTTTTCTGTTGCCAGGGTGAGTGTTAGGAAACAATAGGCCCGGGGCACTTTTCTTTCATGGGTGAGGACATAAGATGCTCTGTCACTGTGCCATTTTCTAGTCTTGGAGTCTTAATCAGTTTACCTTCTTCCTGTCACTTCTCCAGGCACTCCATTAAGTTGTCTCTGGTGCTATTTCCAGGGATGACGGTTGTGGTTAGTGTGGAGGAGCAAAGAAAAGCCCATCTATGCTGCCTTGTCTGGAGAGCAAGTCAGGAGACTGTTTTTTAAGGCTTTTTGTTTCCAGAGCAGGGGTTCATAATCAGGTTGGATTTTGTGCCTTTGTGTGCATTTGCTTTTCTCTGTATCCTGGAGCTTTCATATGTGTATCAAAAGAGACCGGGATAAAAAGAGTCAAGCCCTGCTCTCAGAGTGGCCTCACCTCTGCAGCCTGCCGCACAGCCACACCAGCTACGCCCAGACTGAGTTTCCATGAAAGGCTCAGCAGGACTTCTGGCGGCCCTTGCTCCTTCCCACCCATGAAAACCAGAGCCTCAGGGGCTGTGTATCTGTTAGAACCCTGAACTGAGCAGCAGCTAGATTAGAAGTTCTACAAGGGCAGCATCTGTGCGTGGAATAGAGAAGTCACTCAGTAAACGTCTGTGTGAATAAAATGGTTGGACTAGAGCTAAAGTAGCCTGAGTACACCCTATAGCCCCAGAACTTCTTTATGAGTCTAGAATGGTTCACTATAACCCTTCATGGGAAAGGGAGATTGCTCAATATGGGGTAAAGGTCTCATGGAGAAGACCCTATTCACTTTAGACATTCCTGAGGTACTCCTGACTACGTGGGATTCCTAGAGGAGTCCAGACCTGAGCAAGTAGAGAGGAAGGGCCAGATGCAGGGTGTACCACATAATATGGCTTACAAGGACCACCCATGGTGCCAAACATCTTTCTGGAACAGATGAAGACATGCATCCATTCCCCACCAACCCCCTCATACAACCTAAACATTTCTAGAAATTTCTATCAGTATACCATGCCCACAAGGCAGGCAGTATGCACTCAACTCCACAGTCAGAGAGAGGTGAGTAAGGCTTCACAGAAAAGGGCCAGACACCCTTTCAGCTCTTTGCTACCATCACCACTGCGTGGATGATTGGGAATCACCCAGTTAACTAAAGGCTTCCATTTAGCTGCATTTCCTCTACTCAACATGGTAATTACTTTGCTCACTTTTGCTTTACCTTTGATCTCAGTGCACATGACCAAAAACATAATGATATAAGAAGGGGAAAGAAGAACATGCATTTTCTAAGCTGCCCAGAGTCTGGCAATTGTTTAACTGTGGATGTTCATTTAACAAGATGGCAGATTATGCCATTAGCTTATCTTAAGGTAATAAAAACTACCATTCAGGAACCAAAAATCTTCTAGCGGTTTATTGAAATGGTTCCCTCTTGCAACGTATTATCACCGTACTTTACGATAAGGAGAAAAGTATGTTCCGATACAACGTCAGATAATGCCAAATACACAGACTTGCAAGAGAAATAGCTCACTTGGGAAATATAGAGAAGCGAAGAAAATGTACTGCCTGAGAGATGCTCACTAGACCTCTGGTAAGTGAAGTAAACAACGACCCATATGGGACATTGGATTCTCCTAGGTGGTCAAAAACACTCCTGAGGAGGGTGAGTAGAAAGGAGCCACACTTAAATGTGCTTTAGTTACTATAATGCCCCACAGACTTATTAGTCTATGCAGGAGAAAAAATTAAAGCTTTCTGAAAAAATTTATTACATGGCCAAGAAGGCATGGGCCTCAGTGATGCAGTTCAGGGATTATTCAGACAGGGCTCGAAAGATGCATGTAGTATGGTGCACACCTATGTCATGTTTGGAAAGTGCTAGAGAGCCCAGAGGCACTTGATGGAAATGCTTACAGTGCTCCTTCGCCAACTGGTGACCCCTTCCTTGTGAAACTTTAATTTATGTAGGCTTCTTTTGAATTTATATATTTTTTTCTCTTTGGAATTTTCAAACTTGGAGAGTTTGGGAATTGGAATCAAGTACACTAGAATTGCAAATCATTTCAAAGAGTTTCCTACGGACTCCGGGTGGTAAATCAAGAAGTTTCTGAGCATTCAGATGGGGGATCAAAGAGAAAAAGAACACAAAAAAACTACTTGCTATGCACACTGAGCCATCTGACAACCCAAATCTGGTCGTCCCCTGGCTCCCCATCTCAAGGGATGGCACTCCCCCAAACATGGGTTCTCCTGCAGAAATCTGAAAGGTAGCCTTATCTTCCTTCCCCATGCCCTTCTGCTGACTACATCCAGTCAGCCACCAAGCCCTGCCGGTTTTATCTCCTAAGAGCTCTTCCATCCGCCAAGGTCACATTACCCACCACTGCCTCGCTCCTCCAGTCACCTTCGTCTCCATCTCTGTAGTAAGTCGCCTTAGTTTGACTCTTACAACCCCCTAAGCCATTTCAGCCTGACAGGTAGAGGCGAGTTTTTAAGAGACAAAACTGATTGATTCTATTGCTCCTTTCCTTACAACCTTCAATGGCCTCCTCCTGCCCTTTCTTAGAATGGCCACCAGACTCTGCATGACTTTGTGTCACTCCTCAAGGCCATTTCACACAACTCGGGGTTCATTCTTGGTGCTGCCATCGCCCTGTTTGGTGATCTATGCTGCCCTGGAGTTAGCTATTTAGCCACCCTGAGTGTGTGTACATTTAACAAGAGTGGGGGACACAAACTCTAACTACTCAAACCCTAACTCTTCAGCTTCATTAGCCTTCTCAAGTTTTTACCCCCTGAGGACATTTGCACAGACTGTTCCATTGACTGGGATGCTAATTCTGGCTCTCTCAGATCTCATCTTAAATATCTGCCCCCGAATAGAGCGGGGACCCCGCTTTCTACTCCTGACCATCCCGTTCTTCTCTTAACTTTTATCACCCTTGTGCTTTAAAATTAAATGAGACATTATTTGTGTGGTGAATTGTTTTACAACGGTCTCTGCCATTAGAACAGAAGCCCCGTGAGTGTGGGACTGCCATCTGCCATGCTTCTGGCTCTGTGTCTTATAGGAGCTCAAGATTTGTCAGATGAATAAATTATCTGGGGGGAAAAAAGACAGAAACAGCTCACAAGGAAAGCTCAGGGGAGCACAATCTTGAAGATTTGCTGGTGAGAACGTGATGACAAATGGAAATTAATTGCATAGTACCTTTTAACTAAATTGGAGATATGTAAAAAGTTATCATTAGTGTTTGGTAGGAGTCCTCATCTTTTTAGTGAGCGCAAACATTTACACAGGCTAAGGTCTCTGAAAGACTCCCATCCCTGAATTGTCCTTTAGTTTCCTCACCCATGACCTCTACTTCTCTGTGCAGAGGCTGCTTAAGACAGTGGTTTTAGCCTTGGCTTTACATCCAAAGAGTTTTCCCAAAATACTGATAGCCTTGTTCCCCCATTCCCAGAGATTATGATGTAATCATTTTGGGGCAAGTCCCAGGCAGCCTGGGATAAGAAATACTGATGAGACCCCATACCAGATGTGAATAACTCTTCAGTGAAATGCCTTATTGTAGGGAAATTGGAAGTTCCTTCATTTTTAAATAAATTTTCTTTAGGATTTGATGGACACAATTTTACCTTAGGCCATTGAAGCAACATGCTTCCTTAAAAAATATTTCACAATGGGGTGCCTGGGTGGCTCAGTGAGTTAAGTGTCCGACTTCGGCTCAGGTCATGATCTCTCGGATTCGTGAGTTCAAACCCTGCATCGGGCTCTGTGCTGACAGCTCAGAGCCTAGAGCCTGCTTCAGATTTTATGTCTCCCTCTCTCTACCCCTTCCCCTCTCGTGCCCTGTCTCTGTCTCAAAAATAAATAAACACTAAAAAAAAAAAAAAAGAAATTCACAATGGAGTTAAATGTGCTCTGTCTTCATTGTCTAAAATAACCAAGAATGGATATGGCCTTGAAGTTGTGGAGCTGATTTTGACTGAGTTCCCTGAAATACCTGCCCTACAACCCAAGCTGGGGCGGGGTGGGGGTGGGGGGCTTCTGGGCCCTGTCAAAGTGACACTGCCAGCCTCCAGGCCCAATTTCTCACCTGCTGAAACACCATCTACCCCCTCACCCCCAGGTAATGTGATGTGCCGTGTGATGCACTCACATGAAGGAATATAGGAAATACCAGCCTACTTTGTTCTGAAAATAAAAAATTAAAATGCAAATCTAATTTTGTAACTAATAGTCATGGATTATGGTCAATAATGGAAAAATATAATTACAAGGATTATAATAAAGAAAAATGTGGTTGGCAAGTGTATGGGGCACATGGCCATGAGAAAGAAAGTTGACCTTGCTTTATCTTGGCTCTCACCCATATGTTGTCAGTTGTCATCTCTATTAAAGAGTAGAAATGTGCTCTTTAATAGGTTAACAAAGGTATTTATTCTTATTAAAAACTTTGCATATAAGGATGGCTTAGAAAATTCCCACTAAAGGGACTCTAGGAGAGAGGATAAACAATAGTCAAGCAAATCTGAGCAAACCAAATACACCGTTGCGTTTTGGTAACACAGTAGATCACCTGGATACAATTTTTCCTATTATCCATTCTATATGGTACTTTTTATCCTCTCTGGAATACTGCTTTTTTCCTGAGTAGCTCAGTCCCCAAATAGTATACCTTTTGCAAAACCTCAGTTTAAGAAGGAAGGAAAACCAGTGCTTACCAAAAAAGTATGTCTCATGGCTAAAAAGTTAAGGTAAGCATTAAAACCAATTAGAAAAAAAGCCCAGAGCTGTTTCCTTCAACGAGAGAAAAAGTATCTCAGTTCAGATCCTAGTTGGATATTCACTCATCCATGTATTTATGGAGTGCTCGTGATGTACCAGCCCTATGCTCCACGCCGGAAGAGCTTAGACAGAAGGACAGCTGCACAAATGCCCGTTTATACTGCACGATGCCAGAATTGAGAGGTGAGCAGATTGCTGTGGGGTCATGGGGGACGTGGAGGTTATCCAGCCCAACTAGATTGCTCCATTTCCTGGGGATATCTAACCCGATAATAATGTGCTGAGCACCGTGCCTGGCCTGGTCCTATTGAATTAAGGAGAGATTAATCTTGCACGGTTCTCTTGACAGTCCCTGGGCCATATGGCACAGTGGTTAAGGGTGAGCACTCTGGAGCCAGACAGCGAGGTCTGAATGTTGCACCTGAATCTATCACTTTGACTTGGTCGAGTTTGTTGTTTTTAAATTTCCCTGTATAATCAAAGTTCCTCATCTGTATAATCAAAATGATAGTGCCAAGTCCATACGATTTCTGTGAAAGAATTAATACATTTAAAGAACTTAAAACAGAGTCTAGAGTAAGTGAACAACAATAGCAACTACTATGCACATACCGATCCTTTGTCATATCATGTTATTCTGATTTATATTATTATGTATGTATGTGTGTGTATGTACCATGTTCAATAAGCCCTTTCAAGATATAAAATAGGTCTGAGCTTTCTTTATACTTCTTAGCTCCTAGCATTAAGGTTTGAAGTGAATTGAGGGTGATAATTGCAGAAATGTGTAATTTTATTTTATACACAACATTTTCTTTTTAGGACAATATCAGAGAGTCAGTATTTTTTCCAACCTACCACCCAATTGAAAAATTGTATCTCTAAGAGATATCCCAAGGATTTTGCTTTGGAGAATCAGAAGAATTAAATTCAGAATGAGTTGAGAGACTCTTTATTTGACATTATTTTGCAATTGGCCCTAAGACCCTGTGTTGCCCCGGGTTGTTTCCAGACTGTTTAGGTCCACATTTCTGGGTCTTATGTTTGCAATCTTCTCTTCGTCGGTGGATGGTAGTTATTATTACTCAGACTTGCTAAAGCAAAAACAAAAACAACAAAAAACTTCAGACTGGTTTGCAGTATTCAGTCCACGTGCATTATCTTGAAATGTTTACTTGTTTATTTTTTGAGAGAGAGAGAGAGAGAGTGCAAGCAGGGGAGGGGCAGAGAGAGAGAGAATCCCAAGCAGGCTGTGGGCCTCAAACTCATGAACTTTGAGATCATGACCTAAGCCAAAACCAAGAATCAGACACTCAGCTGAGCCACCGATGTGCCCCAGATGCATTGTCTTTAATTCTAGAGAAGCTGCTTTGAAAATGCTGGGCAACCTTTTTAACAGAGCCAGGCAGCACCAGCACACAGAGCAGTGTCTCTATCAGTTCTTAAACAGCTGTCCTGTCAGTGTGCAATGATCTCCTCTTCCTACTTTAGACTTATTCTAAAAGTGGGTCTACCGTGGGGCGCCTGGGTGGCTCAGTGGGTTAAGTGTCCAACTTCAGCTCAGGCCATGATCTCACAGTTCACAATCCCGAGCCCCACGTCTGGGCTCTGTGCTGACAGCTCAGACCCTGGGGCCTGCTTCAGGTTCTGTGTCTCATCTCTCTCTGCCCTTCCCCACTTGTGCTCTGTTTCTCTCTGTCTATCAAAAGTAAATAAATGTAAAAAAAATTTTTTAAGTGGTTCTGCTTACCACTAGCCACCAGGAGCTATAGTAAAATCTGCATTCTAATCATTAGCTGCAACTGCAGCCAATAAAACATCCCCATACATGTTTATCTCTTGGTGAACAAATGTTTTGCTGTACATCCAAAGAGCATCAGAAAATCTGAAGAAAGCACTTTATGTATTTTAAGGGAATTGTGCTATACCAGGTAATGCTAAATAAAATATAACCAAAGATACTTTCAAGTGATGTTAGTTTCATTAAATTAGGTGGACCAGTGAGCTCTCTGTCTTGCTCCAGTATATAGAACCTAAGGTTTTAATACCTGAAACCAGATGTACATTTTTAAAAAGTGGATTTTTAAAGTATTATGCCTATACTTTTTCTGCTACTTTTCACTCTTCTCCCAACCGTGATTTCCCTTGCTCATTTCAGTGACCAACACGTTGCTTTTTTTTTTTTTTTTGGACTTTGTTCCATCTTTCCAAAGTTTAATAATAACATATTACAGTTGTATAGCGGTTTGAAAACTCTGCTGGGTACACACACTGATCTCCTGGACTCCTCAGGAGGTCCCGCGTCAGTATTTGCTGCTCTGGGACACAGGAGTGCCTTCCCTACTGGCTCTGGTTGACACATAGAGCTGCTTTCCTAAACCACCATGTAAATATAACTTGCGATAATTGAACTTTGACAAGGTGTAATCAATATCGCTCAGCATTTCTGCAAGAGTTAACTAACTGTATGCCATGTGCTGTGCCTGATGCTGGCAAAACAGAAGCAAAGGAAAGACAGTGTCTGTTCCCAAGCTTACTGTTCAGGGGCAGACAGAGAGGAAGACCCAGCAGTCCAGCCCATGGGGTCAAGGCAACAGTGAACAGGGCAGTCAACAAGGCAGCCCAGGCAGTTCTCCTCTGAGAGTTTCGTGTAGAACGGATATAGGCAATAAATGCTCACATCCGATTTCACTGGCGAAGCCACCAAGCTACTAAGACCTCCCCATTGGGTAGGAAATCCCCCCATCCATCACCCCTCTGCTCTTAGCAGGGCTCGGCTCTCTTTTCTCTAGCCTTCCACCAGGCCAGTGATGCAATCAGAAGTGCCCTACACCCCATCTGGTTCCGGAGGAGAATTCTTTCCCTCCTGCGGGGGGCAGAACAGAGGCAGGCTGGGACTTGGGCAAGAGGCAGAGGGGACCGAAGGCTGCATGCTCCACAGAGAGAAGAGTAAACAAGGTCCGGTTCACCACACTTGGGGCTAACAGAGATTTGGGGCAAACCACCCCTAGCTAGCGTGTTCCTTGCAAACACGTCTCAGGAATCTGGGGTGTTCAGAGATTGAAGGCTGGAAATTCTATCGGTTTCTGTTGAAAAGCCAACTAGCAGATTCTCATGGCTTTCTGGATCTGCCACTCAAGATACCAAGCACTAAAAGCCCTCAAACGCTCCAGGAAGTGGCAGCGAGTTCAGCATCCATTCAAAGAGAAGGGACAGCAGCTGTTTTCACTCAGGAGTATTCCCACCCTAGGCTTCCCCAAACTCCCTTCAAAGCTCCCGGTTAAGAGTCTGGTGGTTCTATCCTAATCTGCTAGCACAACTACAGCATTAAAAGGTAGAAAATACTTCCAGACTGTCTCCTGTGGATACATTTTTTCCCCTGAGACAAAATTCTGAACCCTGGGGAAGAGTCCCTCTTAGTGACGCTCAAACCGGAGGAGCCTGGATTGCCATTCAGGCTGCCGCTCAGTCTCTGGCAGAGCTGGGCCCCGAACAATCACCCCAGATGGTGGGTGCACAGTTGGTTAGGGGTCCTCCAGATAGATGCTGGAGGAAATGGGCACGAACGTGAGCTCCCGGCCTGTGATTTGGGGCATGCATATTCACGAATGCCCCAAAAGAGAATGGACAGCCAGCTGTGAGCACATTGTATGTGTGGGGAATGGTGCACGGAGAACAACGAGTGCGGGGCCGGAGCACTGCTCCTTCATTTTCGGGTTTTAACACAGATCTATTATCTTTAACCGCTTTGAGCTGCCATCCAATTTCAGTCCCAGTGCAATTTTCAGACCCGATTCCCTCTAAACAGAATGATGGACTTATCAACATGTGGAACAGAATTCATTCATTGTGGTGGCTAGAGATGACAAACACTGAGACCATCAAGAAGCTGAAAAGGAAATGTTTTCTATCACTTACTGACTGGGCATAATTTATTCTTTTCAGTGCATTTTAAAGGTATATGTTTTTATCAACATTTTTAAGAGAGGGGCATTACCATCAGTGCCTGTGTCCTGCCTGAGCCGAGCTGACATGTGGATACCTTGTTTACCAAACAAAACAAAGTAGAAACCAGGAAATACACATTCTCCAAACTGCCAACCTGAAATTCTATCCCAGCATTTTAAAATTATTGACCATTTTTTAAAAGGAGATTCAGAAATATAATTTCTTCCTTCTTTCAACAATGTGATACTGAAATTGAATAAATTAGAAATGTACCCAGCATTGCTAGAAAATTAAAAGACATTCATTCTTTCTTTCCTTCTTTTTCCTTTTTTCTTCCTCTCTCCCTCCCCTCCCTCCCTCTTTCCTTTCCTTTCCTTTCCCTCCCTTCCCTTCCCTTCCCTTCTCTTCCCTTTCCTTTCCTTCACTTCCCTTCCCTTCTTTTTCCCTTTCCCTTTCCCTTTCCCTTTCCCTTTCCCTTCCCTTCCCTTCCCTTCTTTTCCCCTTCCCTTCCCTTCTTTTCCCCCTTCCCTTCCCTTCCATTTTCTTTCTTTCTTGTTTTATTTTTCTTTTTAAATAGCCCATCAGCTTGCCTGAGGTATAACTTCCCTGAATACCTGTTTCCTGATTAGATACAGTCCAAATATTTCAATTTGGGGAGCTACCTTTCAGATGTATCTGGGAGTTCTGGGTCTCTTAGTTGAACCCCTGCCCTCACATGTGGCACAGTGACCTTCCTGGGACACAGGACAAAGTCACAGATCTGGCTCTGACTGGGCCACTTCAATATCTCACTCAGGGCTCATAAATGCCCACAGGTGGTCAGGCGCTCTCCTGGTTCTTAACTGCTTGAAAATAAACATCTCTTGCATCCTAAGCAAAATTCCCAATGCCTTAGCATCCTTTCTGTTCTGTCCGTTTGGCTGTGTTCACTCTGCAAACAGCTCAGATTGCTATGGGGGAGAGAGGTCTGATGTGCATTTTCCATGCATCACCATGGTCCCCTAATTTCTACCAATGGAGGATGAGAGGATGGTAGAGGGGGTCCCATAGGGTCATGTTGGAGCGAGCCTCTCCATCCCTCTCTTTCCCCTCATCTTCAAAGCATCCTCAGGCCCTCAAAATAAATCCACATACATGAACTATGAAATATCCCCCTTCTTAGCACGCCTGCTGACCTGGGAAGACAGGGAAGGGCGAGCTGGCTGTGCGCTACACCTTGACTGAGCTGTGCTCTGCTGCTGAGCTTCGGACCAGAGCAGAGGTTCCTCTGCGAGTTTCCCACACTGGGGGCTCAGTTCCGGAGATTGCGCACAGTTCCTACACCAGGAAGGAGAGGCATCGATTCAGCTGCTTCTTGGAAATTCTGCTGCATGTTAGGGAGGGAGGTGATTTTTGAAAGAACAAAGACCCGGTTTAGGAACCAGAAAGTTCTATGCTCAGATCCTACATCCTTATTGTGGTGCGTCATCTTAAACATTTCTGAGCCACAATTTCCTCTTCTATGAAAGGAAGAGGGTAATAGCGCCCTAGTGAGTTGAGAGGATTGAGATACATATAACTCTATACCGGTGACCCTCTAAGTGTTGTCCCTGGACCAGCAGCAGCAGTGCCAACTACAAATTTATTAGATGTGCACATTTTCACGTGCCTGGGGGGCTCAGTCAGTTAAGCGTCTGACTATTGATTTCGGCTCAGGTCATGATCCCATGGTTCGTGAGATTGAGCCCCACAACAGTCTCTTTGGTGACAGTGTGGAGCCCGCTTGGGATTCCCTCTCTCCCTCTCTCTCTCTTCCCCTCCCCTGCACTCACACACTCTACCTCTTTCTCAAAATAAATAAATAAACTTTTAAAAAAGAAATGCAAAATTTCAGACCAGACGCTAGGCCTACTGAGCCAGAAACACTGAGGGGAGAAGGGGGGGCCCAGCAATCTTTGATCTTTGCAAGCCATCCAGGTGATCCTGATGGACCCTCAGGTTTGAGAACCACTGATGGATTTAAAAGTGTCTATTATGGGGCACCTGGGGGGTTAGGCATCCAACTTCGGCTCAGGTCATGATCTCACACATTGTGGGTTCAGACCCCTCATCAGGCTCTGTGTTGACAGCTCGGACTTTGGAACCTGCTTCAGATTCTGTGTCTGCCTCTCTCTGCCCCTCCCCGCTCATGCTCTGTGTCTCTCATAAATATAAAGAAATATTTTTAAAAAATTTTAAAGTGCCTATTACAGTGTCTGGAATGGTAAGTGTTTAGCAAATGATAACCTTTATTTCCATTTCCCCATGCTGAAATGAGGAAGTGCACAGTCCTAACAACTCAATTCAATTGACATATTTGCAGCAGTGGGGACTCTGTGACCAGGCATTGTGGGGATACAAAGTGACATGACAGAAGATGGTTTCATGGGCTCCATGCTCAGGCTAATGGTCTGGATTTTTTCCCAAAGAAATAACAGAGAGACCGAAAATCATGAAAACTGCCCATTTTACATTGCCAAGTCTCAAGGTTGCAGGTCCCCTGCCTAGGAGGGCGGAGATGTTCGAAAAGCCAATTCTGCCAGTAACCACTCGTGTGATCTTAGGCAAATTAATTTTCACGTTCTTTGCTTTTTTTCATCATCATTTTTAAAATGAGACCTTTAGGGTAAATATTCTCTAGCCGTCGGTATGAGGTGATAGAGCAAGTAAGCTCTCGGGGGCCTGGGTGGCTCAGTCGGTTAAGCTTCCCACTCTTGGTTTCCGCTCGGGTCATGATCTCTCAACTGGTTAGTTCAAGCCTTGCATCAGACTCTGCACTGCTGACATTGCGGAGCCTGCTTAGGATTCTCTGTCTTGCTCTCTGTCTGCCTCTCACATTCTCCCACTCTCTGTCTCAAAAATAAACATTAAAAAAAAGAAAAGGAAAGAAAAGACACAAGAACAAGTAAGCCCTCAATGTCACCCAGACCAGGATCTAGATCTCCGTCTGCCCCTTCCTTAGCTCTATGAACTTGGGCAAGTTATGTAATGATTCTGGACTTTAATTTCTTCATTTGAAAATAAAATCTACGACAGCTGACTTTACACATCTGTTTTGCAGATTAAGTGGCTGTATTAGGTAGCAGCCCACATCACGGATCACAGTATCACAACGGGTCACATCAGATGGGGTCCCATCTGCCAGGCAGGACACAGCAACAGAAATCTCTAAAACATGACAGGTGTCTTGGGTGTGTTTCTAGAATGGCAGGGAGTGTGGAGAGGGCAGTTCAGTTGAAGCAGGCCATCCGGCAATCGCTCTGGTCAGAGGAGGGGGTGCTGTCCAGGACTGGGCAGCATGAAAGGCCCACCCAGGACCCAGGCTCCAAGTGTAGCGGGCAGTTGTAGGGGAAATAACTGGAGGCATACAGCAAAGCTGGTGGGTGCTAGGGCAAGGCTCCCATCGCAAGGGGAATCGTGCCATAACTCACCCACTTGTGGCATGAGAGTCCTGAAATACACACACCTGTTTGGGATTGTCCCAGGACACAGGTGGAGCCAAATCTGCTGTCTAAAAGCACTCATTCCCTTGGGCTGGAAAACGTTTGGAGTAGACAAGGATTAAGAGCCACTAGTTCTGATCCCCTGGTTTCCTTGTGGTCAACATGGACATCTGGGTGGTGTAGATGATCACCTTCGCTAGTTATTGTAGTCAAGCATCCATGTCTGAGTTATGAACTGACTTCACAGTTCGAGAAGTGGAAGCTAAGAAAGCCACGTGATCTTTACCCTGGAACAGTGAATTAATTACCAACCAAGCCCAACGCTGAATTCACCTTGTGTTTCCTGATTTGCTCTTTCTGCTGATTAATCTAACCTTCTGTATTTTTGGTTACAGGAGTTTATTTTATTTTTAGTTTACATTTTCTTTTTCATTCATTATCAGGAGATTGCATTCTTTTTTACTCTTCCTTAGATGCCTGCATTTTGCGCCACCTTCCTTTGTCCATCTTTATGAATCTTCAGGTTTGTGAATCTGCCATCCTGTCTCCCACCTTATTTTTTCCTAGACCATGTTATTGACTTTTAGGTATTTAGCTCCTTTCTCATTCTGTTGGATTATGGTTATTACTATTATTATTCAGTTTTAACTCCCCTAAATCTCCTCTTTCTGTTTTATTCACTTCCTCCTTTGATACACACCTTTTCCCCCATGGAGACCAATGTGCCAGGACCGTCAGAATTATGGTTACTTCTGGGGCACCTGGCCCAGAGGGCTGGGCAGACAGACTCACTGCTGGTGAGGACCCCTCCTGCAGAAAGTCATGATGCCAAACTTGAAGCCAACGAAACATTCATGCTAGCCACTGCCTCTAAATTTAGGACACGTTATGTTTTTACTCTCCTGGTGTTTGTAAAAGTGCATTTGTTTCCCTCTTCTTACAAATGCCCTATAGTTTTAGAAGTTACACAAAGAGCTACAGAGATCAAATAATAACAGAACAGATCTTTATCACTCCTAGAGGGAAAGGTGAGTCTCAAATTGGGGTAAATCCTGGAAATTCTCCAGGATGGATGTATGGCTAGACTTCATGCTCTGAAGGGAAGCTTAATGGATGTCATAACAACTGCTGGGGGCAGTTTTGGGTCTGCTGCAAGTCCCCAGCCCAGGCTGGCAGCTCACTGTGGGAAGGACGGTCCAGCAGGTGTATATCCAAGCCTGAGCCCAACTTGTAATTTTCTCAGGGAATGCTACTTACTGAGTCCTGCTAAGGGACACTCTGCCTCTCCTCTCAGTGTCCATCTGTGCTCTGACCCTGGTCCTTTACCCTTTAACCCCCCAAAAATGTCTCTCATTCTCCATACTTGGTGTGCCTTCTGGTTGCCTTCTGACACTCAAACAGATTTCCTTCCAGCAAGTCAGTCAGATGCGGAGTCAAGGGAAATGTGTGCCGTCCCCGCACCCTTTGCTACCTGTCCCCTAAAGGCTCTGCTCTGTGTTTGGAGTGCAGGAGGGGAAATCTGCTTTTGCAGCAGTCTGTTTCTCAAAAGGAGTAAAGTTGGAGTTTGACACTTTTTAGAATGTGATGTGTGATGCCAGAAGACAACAAAAGCCTCAAATTGGAAAATAAACTCTAGATAAATTCATATGTATTGCCTAGATTTCTATTACACATTTACAAATAGACTCCTACCCTGAAGAAAATTCGTATAACAGCCTTAAGGAGTAGAAAAATCTTTCATCAGCCAAAAAAAACTCTTTCGCTAGTCCACTTGAACACACGTTCTGCTGCATAGAGTTCACAAAGCACAGTCACCTTCGTGGTCTTGGTCGATATGCCCTGGTGTAGGACTGATGCCCACCTCCTCCCCATGGCGAGACCCTGGCCATCCATTAAGACCCTGTGTAGCTCTCACTGCCTGCTCTTCCCCCTACGTGAGGTGCCTCTCCTCTGTATCACCATGGCAACCTGCATATTTATTTATCACAGCGCTTACTACATTGTGTATGGAAATACCTTGCTCAGATATCACCCTCAGGAGCCCACTTAGTTTTTCAGGGGTAGCCATCTTGCTTATTCATGTTGACAATGTTAAAATTTACCCACTTTCTGTGATCCTGGAAAACAGCAAAGGTTAAGGAATCTTCCCGTCCCTAGTGATTCAGGAAACATGGGCAGATGGCCAAGAACCACCCTTCCCATTAGACTTAGGTGGGACTCACACAGATGCCCACCCCCTGTTCACCTGTGACAAGGCAGGCACGGACCTGCCAGCTTCCCATGCTTTGCCTCATAAATTAGTTCAACCACTGGTCCCCACTGATCAATGAAACAAAGTGCTTGTTCACCAAAGTCGGTTATGATTCCTTCTTTCCCCTCAGCCCTGAACTTTGGCTCATCCTCCCCTGGTTTCAGGGTGAAAGCTTCTCTGATCTATTATTGATCCTGGCAGACTTTAATCCTACTTCCCACACCCTGTTCTCCCTGGCCTTGCGTGCTCTTCCCTATAAAAGAAAACCCCTTTTTGCCTAAGCTTTGAGACACTTGCAGATTTATGTTCAGAGTGTTCTTATTGCACCAGTTCCCTTCCTCCTACTGCAACAGGAGACTCAAGATTTTTCCACAACCCATGTCATCTGTAAAGGAAGGGTAATCCTGAAGAGGAAAGCGCCCATCCCAACTCCTGCTCCCAGTGCTCATGGCTCCCTGCATACTGAACAGGGTGATTGCATGGTCCAAATCGTGAGCTGGAGTTTCTTAATTAATTGATTGATTGGATGATTGATTATTTTTGCTGTACAAATTTTTAAAAATTTTTTAATGTTTATTTATTCTTTGAGAGAGGCAGAGAAAGAGAGAGAGAGAGAATGAGCAGGGGATGGGTGGAGAGAGGAGACACAGAATCAGAAACAGGCTCCAGGCTCTAAGCTGTCAGCACAGAGCCTGACGCAGGGCTCAAACTCACGGACCGCAAGATCATGACCTGAGCTGAAGTCATACACTTAACCAACTGAGCCACCCAGGAGCCCCAAAATTTGTTTTTTAAAAAAGCAACTCACTGAATTACCTTACAGTAGTGTGTGTTTGAATTCCTTTGAGCTGGCTTCAGCATCCTGCAATGTCAAATCAGTGACCTTAAACTTATAGAAATCTTGAATTGTAAAAAAAAAAAAATTTCTCTCCTTGCAATGATCTTTTTGTATAAAGTCACTCCTTGCTAAGCCCAGATTTGATTTTTATTTGAAAATATGCTCCTAGACAATAAGGTCTTGGAAAATTTTTAAACTGTTGTTGCTTTCATCAGTTTTGAAACTCGGTGTTTCTAATTAATAATGAACCCATAAGTTCCCTTTTTATTTTATTTTCCTGGCAGGCAGAGCTCTTTATGGGACAATGTCAGATGTCACAATTAGATTATGGGGCTTTGATTATTAAAGAATTTTCTGATTATAATTACTTCTTACTACAATGTTTACTTATTTACCAGTGGGTAAGTAGATACTTTATTAAACTTTCAAATTTTCCCATACTTTATTCTTGCCCTAATTTAAAGGGTATTTTAAAACTCTTTCTGCTTTCTTAGCAATGTAACAAAAAAACATAATCAGTAACTGCATATGAAAATAAAGCACTCAATGACAATAAATTATATTAAAAATAAATAAATAAAGGGGTGCCTGGGTGGCTCAGTCAGTTGAGGGTCCAAATTCGGCTCAGGTCATGATCTCACGGTTTGTGGTTTTAAGCCCCGCGTCGGGCTCTGTGCTGACAGCTAGCTCAGAGCCTGGAGCCCGTCTTCAGATTCTGTGTCTCTTTCTGTCTCTGACACTCCCCTGCTCACGCTCTCTCTCTCTCTCTCAAAAATAAATTTAAAAAAAATTTAAAAAAAAATAAAAGAAAATAAAGCACTCAAAAACTTTAATGACATTAAAGACAATTCATAGGCCTTTTACATGCTAACTCACATTATTCATAATAGACTCACAGGAGAGTATTAAAAAAATGAACAAAGCAGACATGTTGTAGAGCTTCCGGTTAAACATGGCTGATTGGACATAGTTGTTTATTTGTTCTCCATTTAAAACTCCATTTACATAGAGTAAAGGAATTTTTTTTTTGATACATAAACCTAGGGACCAAAGAGAACATATGGAGAAATATCAACACATTTTGGAAGTTGTCACCAAGATGGACAAGTGGCTGTTGACGTAGTAGGCCAGAGAAAGGAAGCCAGTAAGAAGCAAGTGAGTGTGCATCACTAACTCCTGGAACTGCTCAGGAGATATACTCTCTGAAGGCAGGGACAGGTGGCTAAAACCAGGGGCGTCCGTGGAATGAGTTTAAACACACAGTTAGACACCTAGATGCCCACTCAGCAGAAGAGGAACTGTTTACTCTCATGGGGTTGGAACAGAGAGAGGCTTAGGTCAAGGGGTAAAGCAAAAGTCTATTTCTGAAGCTGCAAGACCACCTGCTCCCCTTCCCCTCTCAGATCCCAGAGAGCTGGCAGCACCCCTCGGCCTTGCCCAGGAGACTGCAAGGACAGATCTGCTAAGGAAGAAAGACCTACAGACACTCACATTTGGGGGTTCACCAGGGAAAAAGACAGCATGCCACCCTGTCCTACCACCACAGAGCTCATCCCAGGTGCAGGCCCCCCCCATGCTTGCAGAACTTCCAAATGGGCCTTTGGCCCTCCCACTCGTAAGGATGACTTGGCCAAGAATCCGGGATAAATGAAGAAACGATTAACTTGGAGAAAATGAGAAAATGCAAAAAGGAGAATTATAATTAATATCCTCAGAGAGATAATAAAAACACCACATCTCTGGGTGGGGAGAAAAAGCATAAGATGCTATTAACAAAAACAACCAAGTACTCATAGAAAAGTATGACATCTTGTATGGAAAATGCAGAAAAAGAAGAGAAAGTCACAACAAGGGAGCCCTTAAAATAAAAATGAAAATAGGACAAAAAGACAAACAAATTCAGAAAGTGGAAGAAAAGAGTAAAAAAAAATTCCAAGTTAACTCCTACAAATCAAACACTCAATGAATAGGAATTACAGAAATAAAAATCAGGGAAAATGGATGAGGGGATTTAACCACAAAAAAACCATAATAAAATAAGAAACTTTCCATGGATCTATACACATGAATTTTCAGACTGAATGAGCACACAGAGTATTCAGCTGCATGAATGAAAAAGACCCTGGATTTAAATATCATTCGATTTCACAGCAATGTTGGAAGCTTGAAGACAATAAAACAATATGTTCCAAATTCTGGAGGAAAACAATTTCCAGCCTACAAATTTGATACCAAGCTCAGCATAAGGATGAAGTAAAATATTTTTCGATCTACAACGCGTCTCCCATGCATCATCAAAAAGCTCTGAAATAAACCAAGAGAGAAGAAGACATGGGGTCCAGAAAATAGCAGAGACATGACAAAGGAGAAGCAAAGGGGGTTTTAGAAAGGATGCGAAAGGGAGGGGATGGGGGGCTGCAGCCCAGCAGGCTGGTGGGCTTGGACAGCTGTGAAGGGAGGGACTTCTGTAACAGAACAGAACAGAGATATTGGCGGTTGTGTTTGAAGGAACTGAGAGATTTAGTCCCATCACCTGCTGGAGGGTGGTGGGGAGCTACGGACAGGCCCCTCACATTTGCAGGCCTCCAGCCCACAGCCCACCTACTGCCTCCCGCCCTGGCTCCTTCCTCCACCGTGAGGGGCTGTTCACAAGCCTAGGGACATTGCTTACAAGAGCTGATGCTTATAAGCAGTCCTTGGCCTTGGAGTGTACACACAGCAGCACCTCCTGTCTTTACCAAAAAGGACCTGTAAAGGGCACTGGGACCATCTGGGCAGAAACTTCTGGAGTCTGAGTCTCAGAAACAAGATCTAGGAGGAAAGAGTGCATATGCTGCAGGTAGGCATGTCCCCATCCCCTCAGCTTCCATGGGTCCCTTGCCATGGGAAGGTGATGATGGGGGAAGGCCACAGTGTAAAGCTCATAGCCAAGGGCAAAGGGCCATTTTGCCTGGGTCTAAGGACAATCCTAGATGCATAGACCGTCAAGTAAACTCTTATAAAAGCAATTACTAGGAGCGCCAGGGTTGCTCATTCAGTTGAGTGTCCAATTTCAACTCAGGTCATGATCTCGCAGTTTGTGGGTTCAAGCCCCACATCAGACTCTGTGCTGACAGCATGGAGCCTGGAGCCTGCTTCGGATTCTGGGTCTCCCTCTCTCTCTGCCCTCTCCCACTCATGCTCTGTCTCTCTGTCTCTGTCTCTCTGTCTCAAAAATAAATAAACATTTAAAAAATTTTAAGCACTTACTGACTTAAGGGATAGGAAATGCTATATAAGGAAGGGATAGGAAATGCTATATATGTCATTATAGATTTTTACTAAAAATGTTTAAAATATTAATCAGCTTTTTATGTGGCCCAGCTATGAATAATATTTATATAGTTATAATAATATAGACATTAAATATTGGTTTAGCCCCAAATTGTGTTTTAACTATTTTGGGATGTTGGGAAGAGGAGAAATTTCTGTGTGAGGAGAGGTTAAGGTTTCACAGTGGAATTACTGAATAGTAACCAAAACTAGATTTTATAGTGGGAATTAGAGGGAGACATAGAGAGATGGAAAGATGCTACCTAGTGTCCAAAGGCTACTGTAATTTGACTTTTGAAAATATTTACATTATCTGATTAAAAATATTAAATTAAAACAAAGGAGATCATTAGAAGGAAACATTGGGGAAAAATAAATGAGAACATAGAAGCATCAAAAAGAAGGAACAAAAATCGTTTTAATAAAAGTAAAGACAAATAAAAAGGAGGAGAATGCATAGGTCCAACTTGCAGACATAACAATAAAAATTTCATTTTAGACCCAGTGCACCATTCTGCAGGAGTTTCGTGGATTGTCATTTATTAATTTTATTGCCCTAATTTATTCCTCACAATGTGCCTCTGAGTTAGTCAGTCTGTCACATTTACAAATGTCCAGCATAAGCAGACTGCAGGGCAAGGAGGGAGTTAAGAACAAAAGACGAATAAATCTTTGTTTCCAGTAGATTTACTTCCTGCTGAGAGACAACCAGCGTTAATGGGAAAACATGAACACACAAATGAGAAACACCTAGAAATCCCATCCAGGGCAGACTAGAAATGACACAAGCTGGAGAACTTCTGAGGTTTCAGGGAATTTGCAGTCGGAAGCGGAAGGAGGCTTTATGGAAGTAAGGGATTTGTGTGATGCATTGACCAAAGGAAGAAAAGACAGTTCTTGGATGAAGATAAGGGAGGTGATAAAAAGAATAAGTCCAAGACAACCCTCACCTTCCAAGTCAAGCTTCACCTCTGCCTCAGCCGCAAAACGTGCTCTATTAGGAAAGACAACAGTAATGTCTCTGTCTTCTTTGCCCTTAGCTGGGGTCCCACACCCTCATTTTGGGCACTTACAGGATGTTCTGCATGTGTCTTGATCCAGTCTTCCCTGGATCACAAGGCAACACACTGAGAGCATGGTCTTTAACGTTGAATTTGAGTTGGAATTTCTGCTTCCCCCACTTACTACAGCTGTGCTTTCAGGCAGGTTTACAAAACTCCCTGAGCCTGTTTCCCTACAAATTGGGCATAATAGTTGTCTAACTTGCAACGTCCTTGGAAGAATAGAGACAATGCCTGTGAAGTACTTGTCAAAGAGTAGGTGCGTGAGACATGGTAGCTGCTATTATTATTACCAAGATTATTATAAGAAATTATAAATTTCTTATAATTTATAATTTCAAGAAATTATAAATATTTACATTATTTATGTAAATATTCTTCTCAAGGTTAAACAATGCAGATCTTGAAAGCAGCGACTTATTCCCTCCTCAGGATCAAAATGCCAGGCACATGGATACTATCGAATCTGTGTAGACTGATCAAGACAAGACTGGTTAGTTGCTTAAAGATGGAGAATTCCATGCCATGAATTAAAGTGGTTCTAAGTGTTAATAGCTGGGGGGAAATCACTGAATCTCATCCAGACACAGGTGTACACAGATACTCAGGTATAAGTCAATGGTCCTACTATGTTGGGGCACCACTTTAAATGATGAGAAAGAGAAAAATACCTTCGAAAGTATCTGAAAAATATTTTTCCAATGTGCGTATAGGTATAAAATCATTCAGAAAAGTTGAAACAATTAAGTCATCGTTGGAAGTGGAACTAGAAGTCCAATTGATTTAATTTAGCAAATATTGTAGGCACACTGAATGAAACTCTTGGAGCCAGACATGAGAAGGTGAATAATATATGGCCTTTGACTATAAAGAGCTTATTTAGCAGAAAAAAAAATTTACATACAAATACAAGTGCTAAAAATTGTTAGTAATTCTCTGTTCACTGTTCTATCCATTAATAAGTAGAGTTGTAAAATGAATTTTAGGTTTTTAAACAACAGAACATTATTGGGACAACCATAATGCTAACCATAGTGCTGATATCTACATGTTTATACTCACACTGACCATATTTTAAATTGTTGGGATTTAAAGCCACTTAGATTATTTCAAGATAAAATTTCTTGAAATATATAAAAACAAAGCTTTCACCCCTCTTTTTTTTTAACTAAAGAGAAAAAATTGGCTATACTCCTTAAAAGGCTCATTCTGAATTCTCTCATGTTCTCTACATTTCTTAACAGTTTCATTTATACAGCCAAATACAGTGAGATATACTTATGTGCGTGAGTTTTCCTTGCCTCTAATATATTAGAGATCTATTTCAGTTCATTTTTAACTACAGCCTGAATATTGTATTCATGAGAGCTGTCAAATCTAAAATCCTTTAACTGAACCATGTTTTTAGGGTTTCCAAGTATTAAAAGATAAAATCAGCATCTTCCCAGCCACCATTTATTATGTGGACTGAAATCCTCCTAAATCAACAGAAAAAAATGCCTTTGGAAGTATCTGAACACCAAGTCTATTTAAATAGAACATCAGATTTGGAATTACTGACCTAAATTTTTCTTCCTTCACTTCCACAAATATCTATTATAGCATTTATTTATGTTATATGATCTCCTTGGAGCTATAACGAATACAAAAATTAACAGGACTTGGCTTCTGTGGTACATTGTCAAATGGTCACAAATTCCTCCCATTTTAGGAGACGTTTCTCTCTGTAACATGACTCTGCTGACCCTTCATCCAGAAATGGAGGTTCTTTCTGCCCCTCTTCAAACCAGGCTGGTCATGTGACTTACTTTGATGACTAGCATGAGTTGCAGTGTCTAGGCCCCAGGACACCTTGCAGCTTTTGCCCTTTGTGCCTTGGGATCCTGTGACCACGATACTGTAGGGAAGCCCAAGGTTAAAGACTAACTACTTGGAGACAGGGGCCCAGCTCTCCAACTGTTCCCGCAGAGCCCGATTCACAGCTGACCCGACAACCAAATGCAACCACATGAGTGAACTCAGGCAAAACCAGCCAAGAACCATCCATTCCAGCCACAGAATCATGAGAAATAATAAATCACTGTTGCTTTAAGCCACTAAATTTCGGTAGTTTCCTACAGGATAGTAGATGGCAGACCCAAATGGACACCTGGAAGTGGAGTTCTGCTGTAACAAAAACTTGAAGCATATAGAAGCTTCTGCATCCTATTCCAGCTTTTGTTGCAAGGGCCAGAGAGCTTCTCACCATCAAGCAATTCTCCACCACCAGCTGGGTGTCCTAGAATCCAACTCAGTTCGACACTGTCTTCCTGGAGCTAGTGGCAGATCCCATAGGGCAAGAGCTCAGCTTCGCAGGATGCCCACCCCTGACCTTCCGATGCCAGTCCAAGCCCAGGAAGGCCTCTGTGCTTTTGACTAACCAGCTTATAGACTGGAGGTTCCAAATACCCTCTCTTTGGATTGGATTAATCTGCTACAGCAGCTCGCAGAATGCAAAGAAACACTTCAGTTACTGGATTACTGGTTTAGTATAGAAAGATATAACGTCCCATGAAGAGGTGGCGTCAACTTCCTCATCTCTTGGGAGGATCCCTGGATGGCTCAGTCAGTTTGAGTCCTGATTTCAGCTCAGGTCATAATCTCACAGTTCCTGAGATTGAGCCCTGCATCGGCCTGAAAGCATGGAGACAGCTTGGGATTCTCTCTCCCTCCCTCTCTGTCCCTCCCCTGCTCTCTCACTCTCTCTCTCTCTCTCTCTCTCAAGATAAATAAATAAACTTAAAAAAAAACCTTCCTCATCTCTTGGATTTGGACTAGCCTGTGAGTTGCTGTGATACTTTGCAGGACGTGGTAGAAGTGGCACCGTGGAATTCACAGCCTCAATGGGCTTTGTAGCTTCTGCATTTCCACTCTTGAAGAACCTCTTTGAGAACACCATGCCTTGAAGAAACCAAGGATGGAAGAGAAGCCTAACCATCCCACCTACTCCAGCTGAGCCCAGTGCCCAATGACAGCATCCTCCCTCAGTTAAATGCTACCTTACGACTGGGCAGACAAAACCAGGAAGAATTAAAAAATAATGAATTGATTTTTTAAGCCACTAAATTTTATACACCCAAAGATAGCTGAACATTCCTGCTCTTTCAGAGCTTATAAAATACTAAGAAAGAGGAGATATGCACACTTAATTAAGGATGCATTTAAGAATGATTATGCTAAGTATCATAAGAGATGCAATACTAAAATTTGAGAGTTCAAACAGGTATTGGCAAGGATGTGGTGAAAAAGGACCCTCTTGCACTGCTGATGGGAATGCAAACGCATACAGCGACTCTGGAAAACAGGATGGAGTTTCCTCAAAAAGTTAAAGAGAGAAATACCTTATTACCCAGTAATAACACTTCTGGGTACTGGCCCCAAAACACAAAAACACTAATTCAGAGGGATATATGCACCCTTATGTTCATAGCAGCATTACTTCTAATAGTCAAATTATGGAAGCAGCCTAAGTGTCCATCAATTGATGAATGGATAAAGAAGATGCGATATATACATACTTTGGAATATTATTCAGCCATAAAAAGAATGGAATCTTGCCATTTGCAATGCCATGGATGGACATAGAGAGTATAATGCTAAGTGAAATAAGTCAGTCAGAGAAAGACAAATATGATTTCATTCATACGTGGAATTTAAAAAACAAAACAAACAAGCAAAGGGAATAAAACAATAAAAAGAGAGAAAAACAAACCAAGAAGTAAACTCTTAACTATAGAGAACAAACTGGGGTGCCTGGGTGGCTCAGTCGGTTAAGCATCCGACTTTGGCTCAGGTCATGATGTCACGGTTTGTGGGTTCAAGCCCTGCGTCGGGCTCTGTGCTAACAGTTCAGAGCCTGGAGCCTGCTTTGGATCACTTTGGGCAGACAGGCAGAATTTGACACCACCAGTGGCATTGGGAGTCCCTAAAACTTATTCCTTAAGCAAACTTGCTCCTAGGCACTGACATCAAACATACGGAGATCCTCTGCCCGAGAGAGACATGACTCTCTGTTACTGATCATTCCATCTCTCGTCCCTCACTTCAGGTTGACAGTCCTTGAAATGCTGATGCAAATTACTATAAATGTGCATTTCTCATTTCTGTTGAAAGAGCTTTCAAGGATCCACATCAGTCTCCAAAGGGATCTACTGCATTTCAATTGTACATGACTTTAAATGATTATTAGAGAAGAACAAAAATGGTTTCTAGAAATACGAGCAAGCACAAAATAAATCACCAGATATTTAGGCACACTGACAAATTTGATCATTCATTCAATACATATTTAATAAGCACCTAGTATGTGCCAGGGACTGTTTTAGGTGCTTGGGATATATCAGAGAACAAAATGTAAAATGATTCCTATTCTCACATTAAGCGTTTATATTAGTGAACTAGTGAAGCTTCACTCTAGTGAAGCTGGAGAAGGATTGAAAGAAGGACAACCATTAAAAGCTATATTAAACAAACTAGAAAATATTTTAGAAAGTGATAGGTGTGTAGACAAAGGAAAATCAAACAGAAACAAGGGAATCTGGTTTCAAGGGTGGGGGGGATGACAGTGCTGAACTAGATGGTCAGGTAGGCTTTACAGAGAATATGGAAGGAAGAGAGAAACTGTCAGAAATATTTATCTCTCTAAAGTAGATTTTTGTAAGAAGCAAGAGAAAATATTTTTAAATTTCTCGTTTATTCATTTAAAAAGAATCCCAGAGAATAGTGTATCTATGGAACTCTAAGAAGCTGATATGGAGGCGGTCACTTTGGTACGAGGATTCCCGGACACAACACTACTGCTTAATAAACAGCAGTGGGATACGCAACTATAGCGATATGGGGAATATTTCGTAACACAACAATATGCTCTAGTTAGAAAATTTATAGCACACAGTATGTTGCAAGAAAACAAAATGTCATGATAAGAACTGCTCTTAAGCATAACAGAAGTTTTCAGTATCTGAAAGGAGAAAGAGGAAAAGAGAAAATAAGAGGGACTCTTCCAGAAATCCGGAAGAAAAAACTAAGTCACCCAGGGGGGGAAACATCCACAACAAAATTAGGTTGTCAGACTACCTAAGTCAAAGTGCTAGAAGGCAAGCTAACAAACCACTGTAGAATAAAGCCTCTGAGCCTATATACCCAGGCAGGCCGTGCCTCACATGTGAAAACAACAAAAGCGTATCCTTGGCCACTTGAGCACGCAGAATTCTACTACCAAAGCTGTCTTCCTGACTAGACCATTGGAAAATCTATGTCAGAACAATGGAGCAAATATAAAAACAAGTCCATAATGGAGCAATCTTGGCAGGACAGGCATTGAGCAGAAAAATGCGTAAGATGCAGAGATGAATTTAAATGTTTGTTTTAAATGGTTATAAAATTGATTACTAAAAGGTATTTTAAGTGAATTAAGTGATCACTTTTATTTGTAAGATAATAGAAGCCAAATGATGGCATCCGTAACTACAGAGTTATAAAGAAAAACTAGAATTGGAATGGTGGAGGATAAAGGGAAACAGTATTACATATCTCATCTTCCACAACAGATGCTTTTCAAAATTACAAATTCATTATTTACTGTAAGAGTTAATTTAATACAGGTCTAGAATTGTCTTTGAAAAAATCTAAGTTAACCACTATTAAAATTGAAACCACAATGCTTATCTTCTAAATTATTGCCCCAAAATGGCAAATAAAAATAAATTTATGCAGCAAAAATGAACAAACAGAAAAAAAGCACAAATAAACAGCAAAAATAAAAAGAATTAAACAGTAACAACACTATCCGTAACAACTGTAACTTATAAGAAGCATAGCTGAGGGGAGCCTGGGTGGCTTTGGCTCAAGTCATGATCTCATAGTTCATGGGTTAAAGCCAGCATAGGGCTGTCTGCTTCCAGCATGGAGCCAGCTTCAGGTCCTTTGTTCCCCACTCTTTCTACCCATCCCTGGCTTGCAAGGACATGCTCTCTCCCTCTCTCTCAAAAATAAACATTAAAAAAAAACAAAAGAACCATGGCTGAAACAAAGTAACAGAAAAAGTTAAAACGATTGAAGTAGCCAAAGGCAGAGCGTATCACACAAAGTAAGAGCTGTAGGGGCCCCGGGGTGGCTCAGTCGGTTAAGTGTCCAACTTCAGCTCAGGTCAGGATCTCACAGTGTGTGGGTTCAAGCCCTACATTTGGCTCTGTGCTGACAGCTCAGAGCCTGGAACCTGCTTTGGATTCTGTGTCTCCCTCTCTCTTTGCCCCTCCCTCATTCACACTCTGTCTCTCAAAAGTGAATAAACATTAAAAAAATTTAAACAAAGCATTTTAATATCTGATAAGTAAAAATACTTAAAAGAAAGGAGAATATTATTTTATATGGATAAAAGCTATAGTCAATGCTGAAGATACAGTGAATAATACAGTCCTTATAGGAAGCAAATCTATAGAGAGATTGATAAAAAAAATACTAATATTGGAAGAATTTGACCCACTACTATCAATTTATGACAGAATATCTAGGTAAAAGTAAAGATATAAAGGTGGTTGATAAAATTGAGAATACATTTATTGAATGTGCTTGAGACCCCAAAAAATACAAAACTTCAGTAAGGTGTATAAATATTAGCTAAATAAAGAAATACATTGTTGTTGTTTATTATATTTGTTATTATTTATACATCAAAAATTCTGCTTAATGTGGTAGAATAGACTGCTTCCAGAAAGCAAATGTCCCCTAACCAAACAGCAATGTGGGATAACTCTGATTTTAATGTGTTATAGCTGAAATCAAAAGAAAGAAAGGAAAATCTCCAAGAATCACAAATGAAGCAGGAATCATCAAAGGGATGAGTGGTTGAAGCCCTAGGAAGCAACTAACCACATCTGTCTCTTAGGGGCTAGGGTTTTAAAGCTTCCATAACAATGAGATGGAAGTCAAGGCCTTGAGACTGAAACTAGAAATGTCTCCCTGCATGAAACAAACAGCTGGAAAATGGAGAATCCCAATTGTAACAGGAATAAAGGAAATTCTGCCTGCCTATCTTTGAGCATAACATAGAATGGGACTCTATCAGTTCACGAAAGGGTGGGCAGGAGGAGGACAGAGTCTCTGTTTTCATATTACATGATATTATATATATTAAAGACACCAAAAAACTGCTAAAACTAATAAATAAATTCAATAAATTTGCAGAATACAAGATCCAGTTGCATTTCTACACACCAACAAACTATCAGAAAGAGAAATTAAGAAAACGATCCCCTTTACAATAATATCAAAAAGAATAAAATATTTAGGGATAAATGGAACTAAGGAGGTAAAATAATATAGTAAATACTATAAAATAAATATAATAAATACTATAAAAATATAGTAAAAACTATAAAACACTGATAAAAAACTTAAAGAAGACATGAATAATTGGAAAGATAGTCTGTATTCATGGATTAGTATAATCAATATTGTTAAAACATCCACACTACATGAAGCAATATACAGATACATTGCAATCCCTATAAAATTCCAATGACATTTTCTATAGAAATACAGAAAACAATCCTAAAATTTATATGAAACTACAAAAGACTATGAATAGCCAAAGCAATCTTGAGAAAGAAGAACAAACCTGGAGGAATCATAACTCCTGATTTCAAACTATATTACAAAGGTATAGTGATCAAAAACAGATACTTGCATCAGTGGAGCAAAATAGAGAGCCCAGGATTATACTCATGCTATATTATTAAAAATTAATCTTAGACAAGGTGCTAAAAACATACAATGGGGAAAGAACATTCTTTTCAGTAAATGGTGCTGGGAAAACTGGACAGCTACATGCAAAAGAATGAAACTGGACCCTTATCTTATGTATGTTGCATACAAAAACCACCTCAAAACAGATGAAAAGCATGAACATAAGACTTGAAATTATAAAACTCTAGACGAAAAGATAGGTAAGCTCCTTGACAATGGTTTTGATGATATTTTGGGGGATCTGACACCAAAGCAAGACAAAAAAGCACAAATAACTGAGTGGGATGACATAAATCTAAAAGGCTTCTGCATAGCAAAGGAAACCACCTACACAATGAAAAGGCAGCCTACAAAATGAAAGAAAATATTTGCAAACCACATACACAACAAGGGACTATTACCCAAAAATATACAAGGAACTCATACAATTCAATAGACAAAAATAAAAACAAATAATCCAATTAAAAATGGATAAAGAACTTGAATAGATATTTGTCCCAAGAAGATATGCAAATAACCGACAGGTACATGAAAAGATGCTCAATATCACTAATCAGCAGGAAAATGTAAATAGAAATCACAATAAGCTATTTCATCAGACCTGTTAGGATGTCTGTTATCAAAAGAAATGATATAACAAATGCTGTTGACAATGTGGAAAAAAGGGAACCCTGTGCACTGTTGGTGGGAATGTAAATGGGTGCAGCCACTACGGAAAACAGTATGGAGGTTCCATGAGAGATTAAAAATAGGACTACCATATGTTGCAGCAAGCGCACTTCTAGGTATATATCCAGAAGAAATGAAATCATTATCCCAAAGACGTATCTGTGCTTCTATATTCACTGCATCATTATTTACAATAACCAAGGTTGGAAACAACCTAAGTGTCCATCAATAGATGAATGGATAAAGAAAATGTGTTATATAGATTAGATAGATAGATAGATAGATATAGGTAAATTTAGATATTATTCAGCCCTTAAAAAAAAAAGGAAATTCTGGCATTTGTGACAACATGAATGAACCAGGAGGGCATTATGCTAACTGAAATAAGCCAGTCCGAGAAAGACAAATACTGCATGGTATTGCTTCTATGTGTAGTCTGAAAAACAAAAATAAAAACAAAATCAAACTCATAGGAATAGACAGTAGAATGGTGGTTGCCAGGAGCTGGGGGTTGAGGGAAATAGGGAAAGGTTGGTAAAGAGTACAAACTTTCAGTTACAAGATGACTAGGATCTAAGAATCTAATATATAACACGGTGACTATAACTAATAACACTGTGTTGCATAACTGAAATTTGCTAAGAGAGTAGAACTTAAGTGTTCTCACCAAAACAAGGGAAAATATTTGAGGTGATGGATGTGTTAATAAACTCACTTGTGGGAATCTTTTCACAATGTATACATACAGCAAATTTAAAAAAAGAATTTAAAAAGAAACAAAAATAAATTTATGAATCCTAAGATTAAAAATCTGAATGTAAGACTACAAACTCCAGCACTTAATTTCCCTGAAAGTGGAAACTTCTTTTTGCTCAACTCTGTGTCCCTGGCATCTAGAAAACATCAGTCCTCTCAAAAACAAAGATTTATTGAAAGAATGAGTAAAATGAGTGAAACAAAAAAATATATATCAAATACCAAGCAGGATTTAAAAATATGCAGATAAGGTGTGCCTGGGTGGCTCAATCGGTTAAGTGTCTGACTCTTGGTTTGGGCTCAGGTCATGGTCTCATTGTTCATGGGTTCAAGCCCCACCATCAGTGTACAGCCTGCTTGGGATTTCTCTCTCTCTCTCTCTCTCTCTCAAAAATCAATAAACATTTAAAAATATATACAAATAAAAACACCTAGACACAATTGTTGAACACCATAGGCCAAAAGAAATGTAAAAGCCATCAGAAAGGAAAAACAGATTCCCCGTGAAGGAATGTAAATTAGACTGACAATACACTTTTTTTAAAGCAATCAGAATGCAATTAATTAATATCTTTCAAGTGTTGAGGGAAAATAATTTTTAATCTAGAGCTATATGCCTAGCTAAATTATTATTTGAGAATATAGAAAAAATAACATTTCAAACATACAAAGGTTATTAAGAAAGTTTACTAGCCACAGCTCCTCACTTCAGCAAGAAGAAAGCAATTCACAAAGAGAAATGGGGTGCAAGATTTGAAAGTGAGCAAAGAAATTGTTAAAACACCTTGGTAGATTTCAACAGGTATTAATTACAAGTAATAACAACAACAGTGACAACAACAGTGGGGCTGAATACAAAGGAGGACTAAAACAATAGACATCAGTGGTTTTAAAGATGGGGAAGTTCAGAAAGAAATTGTTCTTTCTTCTCATTCTTAGTGAGAACGGAGAGATTGACTGACTTTGGACTTTTTAGCAAAATCTACTAGTAAAACATCCAAAGTAAAATTTGGAAAGTAACATGTAAAATAATAGAAACAGATAACTTCCAAACCCAAAGGGCTTTGTGAGGGAAAGCATGAAAAAATAAAACTTGATTAGACCCAACATAAAGCATTGCTCAGTGAGAGTAGGTTAACAAGGCACTGCATTGTGAGGCAGAGGGATGTGGGCATCTCATGGACTGCTGATGGGCAGAGAGACTGGAACATGATTTCTGGAAAGCAATTTAACTATATGTACCAAGAGCTATGAAAGTGTTCATTGCTTATTAATCCAACTTCCTGGAATTTATCCTAAGGGGAAGAAAATAAAGATGTGGAAAAATAGTTACATAGAGAGATATTCACTATGCCACTAATAATACTTATCAAAAATTGAAATAGCCTAATGTCTAAATGAAATTATTTGACTCATTCATTGAGTTTTAAACTATTCAGTCATTATTTTCTGCCCAATGCATAACCACAATATTAACTTAAGTGGAAAAAAAAGCAGAATAATGAAAAGTAGTTGATATCTACTGAGTGCTAAGTATGGGTCAGTCATTCTTCTGAGCTTTTGCTTATATTAACTCCTTTAATGCTCATTATTACACTTGGAGGTTGAGTCTATTATTATCATCACTTGATAGGTGAGGAAACTGAGGCACAGAGTGTTTAATTTTCCCAGGCTCAAGCAGGTAGGAACTGGTAGAGCTCGGACTCATACCCAGGCAATCTGGCCACAGTGCTTGAGCTCTTTACCACTGTGCTGTCCTATCTGGATATGTAAAGTTATGCACAGTATAAGCCCAACTATGTGTGTGTCTGCATGCAACATATACCTCAATTTTCAATGTAAGTGGTCATAGCTAAGTTAAGGGATTATGAATAATTTTTAATGTCCTATCACTTTCTCCACTGTCATGACTTCCTTCAATAAGAAAGCTGACTCTTGGAATCACACAGCCCTTCGTGGAAAAGACAGAGCCATCAACCCATTTAACAACCGTTCTATAATACTCTCCCAATAGGATGTTTGCTTCCCCAGTATTTCATGGAATTGTATTCACAGGTAAACCAGTAGAAGGATAATCTAATGTGGTGGTCTTTAAACTTCCTTGGGTGGTGAACCTCTGGAGAATCTAGTGGAAGCTGGGTCCCTTCACCACCAAATACATGTGTCTAAAATTTCAGGACATTCACATATTCCCAGTAGCCAGTTATAGACCCAAAGCTTCTGCCCTTTTAGAGTGACCCAAGTTAAGGTGCTTCACTTATCAGCAGCTTTATCTACCTAGCCTAGTGCAAAGAATAAAGAAGAAAGCACCTCCCATGTTTTTATCCCCGACTAAGGTGTTTTTCACCTGATGATCCTTGCCAGTGTCCCTGCTCCTGTCCCTACTCCTGAGCGGCTGGGTACGGAAGGGACAAAAACAATAGAAATTCTAATATATCAATATAAAAACTATGGCCGTGGTGATGGGGCCAGGGTCTTATGACATATAAGAATAGTACATATAAGTACATATAAGAAGGCAAAGCATATAATAAGAGATAAGCAGAAAAATAAGCTACTTTATTTTGCCCACTATATTCTAGATAAGAGACAAAGGCTTATATTTCATAGCTAGAAAAGTTGAAAAATGAAAATACAAAGGCTAAAGAAGAAAGCAAATACAAAGGATAGTCACCACTTTGGTAAAAATGGGTCTTAGTACAAATATAAATGAAGATATAGGTCCTTTCCTGTGAGGCTGAGGGAAGTATGATTGAGAAGAAGGATATATAAGTCAGGGAGACGTGTTGTACATGAATCCAAGGTTAGAGAAACCTTGGAAGAAAAATTGCTCAGGTTTTCAATTTTGCACAGTTCCGAAGAGATGCTGCAATGGAAGATGCTTCACGCCCTGCCTGCTGGTGCATTAGGCAGAACTGTAGTTCTGAGCACACAGATGAGATGTTATGAAATTCATGCACTGCTACAGCTCATTTACTTGATTCCTTGGGATTCCCCATAGGTCCTCACCCAAAGCATATAATTCAACAAGCTTAGTTTTCTGATTTCTGAGCCCACCGAAAATTAGCAGAGGAGAGAAGTAAGCCTACTAACAGTAATCAACAAACAGCTAAGAGGAGAAAGAAGTACCAAAAAAAAAAAAAAAAAAAAAGGAGGGTTAGAAAGCACATACAGCATGGCACAAGGGGCCATGTAGCATGAGGGCAAAGCCAATATGCACCCAGATTCCCCGTGCTGCTAGCTAGTTCCTAGCCCAGGGTACAATCATTCATTGCCTTGTAGTCACCAGTTGCCATGAAAGAAATGTTAAGTTATATTTAACAAGGTAGGGAGTATACAATGCATTCTAAGATTTGTTTGTGTTTTTAGCCAGAACTGAATGAAATAAAACTTTGAAATTGGCCCTTAAAAACAGCCCTCAACTATTTGAAGACTTAACATCTCTGGAATACCCTCTTCCCTTACAAAGATATAAGGTAAATGAGGCATTACAGTATTATTCTGGGAGATGAGTAAGAGCAGACTGAAATGCTCTGCCTGTGTTGGTACAACACACTAATCAATATGCATAATATAAAACTGTAGGATGGATTAACTCCTCAGAAACTCATGAGGAAATGAGTGATGAACAAAATCCACACAAACCTGTTAGGGTGAGGAGGACCCTGAATAGAAATAAAGAGCCATTCACTGAAAACAAGTCAGGGAATCAGGTTTCCGCTCCCTGAACTCTACACAGAAGGTATTGCCCTGGCCTGTGAAAGTTTCCACATGTAAAGTTTTAATTTGGTCTTGTGCACGATGACATAGATAGAATCTAGAATTTGAGAGATGAGAGGAAATAATGGTAGTCACGTACTCCACGTCATTATTAGACAATTGGTACCTGAGCTCAAGTCATGGAGTCACTGTGGAACCTACAATATTGGCTCCGATTCTGGGCCTGGGTTGTTCCTGATGCCTCTACGTCATGCTGAGAATCCCTGGACAAGTGGTAGACAAAGCACCCTAATCTTTTCCTCCCTTCTTCTCAAGTTCAACTGCACACAACTCCAGTCCCTCAACATGAGTATTGCCATTGGAAGAGTCTAGAAAGATCCTCTCTGTCTGGGCTTTCCATTGTTCCAAACTTTGCCCCAGAAGTCAGTTGAGGGGACTCCATTGAGCCCTCCTCTGTACCCATGGCTGCCAAGAAGGAAAAAAACAAAACAAAACAAAACAAAACAAAAAGAACCAGCATTGTGCCTCCAGGAGCTTCCCTGAAGCATGAAAAAGTGTGCAGCAAAGATTAGTGTCACAGGCATTCAGGGAAGAACAAAGGAAAGATCAGTGCTGCCCCAGCCAGGGGCAAAGCTTCTTAGCATGAATATGAGCTTTGAAAGATGAGTAGGCCTTGGTTTGTTCTTAAACTTAAAGCCCAAATTCCTTATGGCAAGCAAGGATAATTCCTGGCCTCAGCCTACCTCCTCAGCCTCTTCATGTGAACCCTTACATTCTATGCTCAATGCAACCAACAGAAGCTCTCCCAGTGGGGCAGGCTCTTTTCTCACCCTGGATCCCTGTAGAGTGCATTCTTTTTGTCTCAAACAGCCTCCCTTAAGTTCCCTTCCCTCACCTGTTTAATTGTACTTCCCCTTCGACTCAGATAATGCCTCTTCTCTGTGCTCCTGGAGGGCCCATGCTCACCTCATTAGAGGAATAGAGACTACTCAGTCTCCTGAGTAGGAAGAAGTACATAAGCAAAGGTTGGGGAGAGCTGGGCTGAACAGAGAGGGAGGGGAGGAGGGCGAGGGGAGGGAGAGATCCATTTGACTCAAGCAGAAGATGTCCTTTGGATAAGGAAAGTGATGCCAAATTCTTAAGGTTTTATTCGGCACAATGTGTGGCGAAGGGACTGAACCAACTTTATTAAGGAGCCATTAAAGACTCCCGAGCAGGGATCTGCAACAAATTTTTGAGCAGAGATTCAGTGGCACAATCCCCAGAGGAGACCCCAAATCTAATGAGGTATCATGAAGGAGAAAGAGAAATATTCGGGATCCAACCAGTAGCCAGCCTTGTGATTTTGTCCGGATTAAACACCTTCTATTTAAAAGAAGAAGAAGAATATCCCTTCATACATTGTTGTGAGGATTAAGTTAAATAGTGCAGCATAAGGAGGTGCTGATGCCTGGGAGCATCGCTAACACGAACATTCTCTAATCCAGAAAGGCACCGGGCGCTATCCGTGGGGGTGTCGTTTTTGAAATTAGATTCAGCAAGGACTACTGGAGACGGGGAAGAATTAGAGGCAAAGAGAAGAGAAAAATGACGAGGAACAGAAAGAGAATGTGCACAGAGAAAACAACACATCACTTTAAAGCCTTCACAACAAAATTTACCCTCTCTTTATTTTCCTGCCCAATGTTACATTTTGCAGTATAGTAGCAATAACTTCTACTGCTTTATAGTACACTCACAATAAATGGCTTCTGAGCCTGATTTACAACCTCAAGGAAGTGCAGGCATTTAATCATTCCAGCAGCTGCTTAAGGATCCGTATATCACCGTTCAGGAGCGATTATCTAGGAACCATATTTAAAGGGCAGGAGAGCCGGTGGCTTCTTAAAGAGCTGCATTTCGGGGCTCAGGGATTGGGGGGGTTGACATCTGAGCAGAGGCCAAGGGGCTTCCTTCCCCTCCTTGTAAAGGGGATCAGAAGACGCTTCCTGGTTTATGGAGAACGGGGGAAAGCAGTTCGTCACCTAGAAGAGTTTCACGCTGTACAGGAAAAGGCCCCATCTCTTGTGATGTGCTCTTTCAAGAAGTCAGCTATGCCCATGAGAAAATCAACAGTGAAGGCAGCACAGAGGCAACATCATGCTTAAAAATTGCCCCTTCTCCGTGCCCTCTTTTACTGACATTGGCCTTTACAAGAGCAGACGCAGGTCATGTCCCCACCGCAGCATGATTTCAAGTCAAGTAATTGAGAGCAAGCTCACAGTGCCCGCTGCTTTATCCGGGCCATGTGCTGGGAAGGAGGAAGTTATTCTTAGGCCCTTAGATTTCTAGCCATTGGAGGATGCTTTTTTATCTACAAGGTAATGAGGGTCGTGTCTTTTAAACTCCTGGGCTTTTAAGTGTGAGTTTGGGAAGAACAGCTGGCCTGGAAAGATATGCTGTCAATAAACATTTGCTCTTCCTGGTCCTTGTGGTCCCTTCTCACTGCAAAGCTGTCCTGCTTTTGCAACATGTTGCAGGAGCCATGTGACATGTGACATGTCTCCAGGGGCCTGCCACCCAGTTAGGCAGGAGCACACGCTTCTGCGTTATCTCAGAACGGAGACCCTGTTCAAGCCCTGTGGGAGAGGGCTTCTAACAGGCAATCTTCCAAGGGCTTGAACGCAGTCGAAAGGGGATGGAGACTGGGCAGAACGCAGCTGAGCCCTGGACTAAGTGGAATTATCATGGAAGTCCTGGAGAATGTCTGATAACAAGTTTTGCGGAGGACGAAGGGGATTTAAGAGAAATATTTGAAGAACTGTTCGGCTGACCCACATGACAAGCCATATACGAGCCCAGCAGGGCGAGGAAGCGACATAAACTCTCTGAACTCCAGCCTCTCATCAATCATCAGCTTTTTAGGAGCACATAACAGAGATAGCGTCTATTTTATAACTGCTTTTGACAGAATAAGGAATCATATCTTGGGCATTTTAGAGTCTGGATTAGATAGAGAGATAAAAGTGGAAAAACCACTTGGATTACAGTTAAGAAAGGAAATGGCTCCTATGTGCCAGACCCCTGACTGATCTAGCAACTTACTTAATCCTCACAGCCCTGCAAAATACATGTGATCATTACCAGACAAAGAGGAAACCATGTGTTCAAAGAGCTACATATGGTGCCAGGGCCACCAGCAGGCTGCAGAGCTGGGTGCCAACTGAAAGCCTTCATATGGGCACTTGTTTTAGTGCAAGGAATGGGGAGGGCCTCCAATCACTACCTTAAGTCAGGCTCTTATTGACACCCCTCTTGGTAACACGTTCCAAGCAATAACCAGATTCCTTTCTGGAACTGGGATTAAAAAAAAAAAATTCAAAGTTGCCATCACTGTTACCATTGACAAGTAATTAGGGCAGAGCATGGATAAGATTTTCAACATTTAATATGCCAAGCAAGAATTTGTGAGATTGGAGTATGTGGCAACAGGATTTGCCTATTGAGCTATGACACCCTTTTCAAGTCTTTTGAGACCTTGAAGTGACTGGTGTTAGCTTGCTTGCTTCCTGAGAGCCCTCCGGAATGTCTGACTTAGTGGCCCCCAAATATGGCAGATGAATTAGGTCTAAGATCCTGCTTGTTTTAGCCACTTACCTAAGCTGTGTGACCTTGGATAGGTACCTTGCTGATCCTTAATTTCATCATCTGCAAAATATGGATATTAATAGTGCCTACATAAAAGCATTACTGTCTGCCACATGGTAAGCAAGTTTGATTTTGTGGCTGTAATAACTCTCCTCAGTTCATTTTTGCTCATTTCCAAGCTAATAATAATTGAAAAGCTGATCACTACCAGAGCAATTCCACGAACGTATCTGTAGGAAGAACAGACAGTGAAATATTTTTCTTGAACTGCTCTCAAGAGGCTGTGGGATATGGGGAGGAGGGTGACTTCCTGGCCCTGGTGAGAAACATAAAGCCCACTTGGCCAGCCCCATCTCCTCTCACCTCACCAATGCTCGGCATGGATACATTGGAAATTTGTCCCCTTTTGTGCCACAGGTTCTTATACTGAGCACAGTCAAACCGAATGAGGCATAGACCCCCTGCTACTTATAAAAAGCTCTTTCGTGCTCTTGCAAAAGCTAAAGGTGAACCTCAATCAACTGGCTTATTTATAGTTGGAAGAGTTATATCCCACCTACTGCCTCAGGGTTTTAATCAGAGGAAAGGACCTACTTAATGTTCATCTCCCACTGCCAAATCACACGACAGAGCTGTAGGACATTTGCCACGTCAGCCCTTTGGAGGTCGCCACAGGTCAGCAATAAGCAGTGACGTTTGAAGAAGCTGCTATCTCCAGCATATCCATCAAATAAATTACTGCCTGGCATGAGGGGACGAGGAGCAGATGAACACCTTCCCAGAACAAAACAGTGAGTGGAAAAGCACCGTCCCTAAGAGGAGACAGATGCCAGGTTGTTTCTACATGATAAAGTAAATAGGACAGTGTCCTTGCTTTCAGACCTGGGAAGGCAAGAAGGTCAAGCACCCTAGTAACATTCATCTCCCTGTCATTTAATGGCTAGAAGGACTCAGGGGAAACCGGTGTGAGAAGCCATTCTGGGAGCGTGAGCTCAGAACAGGAATGCTTCCTGTGGGCCCTCAGGAGCCCACACACAGCTGGACCATTGCAGTAGTTGGGGATGTTTATTGAGTACGTGAAGGAATGAACGAGGTTTGGATTCATCCCATGGAAGAATGACAGCTCTTGTCTATTGGTCAGTACCCCAGCTGCTTTTGTATTTGCTCAATCTGAAGCGATAAGTCTTTCTCCACTTCCTTTCTCACTACTCATACTAGGGATTAGGAAGGCCCTTTACGTTGAACCTCCAGAATCATCTCAACTTCTGGTGCACCCAGCCTCTAATGAAGATTCCTCACCTCTGGAGCATCATTGGAACACATGCACAAGGAATGGTTTCATTGTTTACCCTGAGCCTCCCAGTGCCTCTTGGTAGAAGAGGGAGCTGAGGAGAAGGTGTGAAACACCTTATATTTGGACCCTGGAGCCATACTATAGTAACATACGAGTAACACTTAATAACATATGAGTGAGTCCGATTTTGATTGTAAAGGGTTCTGCTGGAAATTCTTGAGGTCAAAGTAAGAATGAGGCTTAGCGGAAAATCATAGCCTTTATGTTCAGACAAAAGAGGGAAGAATTCTGTCTCTGTTATACATTATCTATATACCATATGGATCCTTGTGGGTCTATGGAAAGGATTAGAAAAAATATATATATTATATATAACTACTTGGCATAATAGTGCTTAACAAATGGTAGTTATTGACATTGGTGTTAGGACATTTCTAGACCCTCCCCATTAGGGGTTCTCAGAGTGAACACCAGCTCCCCTAAAGGCTTTAGAAATGTGAAGGTGGCCTTTTCAGTTGCCACAGTGCCTTGGAGAGGGGATACTAAACACGCCACAATGCTCGACAGTCCTATACAGTAAGAACTGAGCAGCTCTGAATGTCCATTGTGCTCCTTTTGAGAATCACTGCCGCTAAACCGCTGATCCTGTCCACTGTGACTCACTGTACTCATCTACACGCACGTCCACCACCAGGAAATCCACTTATAACCTTTCAGAAGTTCCATGCATGTTTTGAAATATCTAATCACTCAGGGGCTGAGCAATTGGCTCCAGATGTTTCTGGAGCTTGGAATTAGAAGCTTTGAATGTGAGTTTTTCCATTGATGAGTCACTTAGTTCCTTGATTAGAAAGTATCTTCTCAAACCTCTTTGTTGTCATCTGTCCCTTAGTGATACTGAAACTTCCCAAATGGTTAATGAGCATTAAATCAGAAAACATACACGGAAACACTTGGGAACTATAAGGTTCTGTGCAGCTGTATAGTATATAGATATTCAGTATTATGTGCCGTAATATAATTGAGTAGGAGCCAACTTAAGGCTTTTCTCTTGTGAAATCTGATTGTCCTGAGCAGTGTTTTGTGGAGGCATATTGGAGCCAGAGGCACAAGGAAAAATTAATGATCTTATCTTACCTTCTTGTAAATTTTGACATTTTGTTCATCATGGATTTTTTGGCATTAATTTTGATTTAAAAATATTTTATGACAGGGGTGCCTAGATGACTCAGTCATTAAGTGTCCAACTCTTGATTTTGGCTCAGGTCATGATCTCACGGTGGTGAGATCAAGCCCTATGTTGGGCTCCATGCTGGGATGGAGCCTGCTTTACATTTTTTCTTTTTCCCTCTGCCTCTCCCCAGCTCATGCTCTCTTTTTCTCAAAAAAATAAAATAAAATAAAATAACAAAGATAAAAATATTTTATGGCAAAATTATTTATTTTGATTACTGAGTGCTTTAGTGCCCTCTTAAATTTTACACCCCAGGCAAATGGCCCCATCCCTCACCCTTGTGCTGGCCCTGGATCTGACGTCTCAGCTCACACTCCCTAATCTTCCATCCAATTGGTTGGGCTTTGATCCAAACCTTTGGCCCTTGTAATGTATGGTGGGGAAAGACAGTCTACAAGATTCATTGCCTTTTTATAATAACTCTATAAACTTGAAGGTAGTAATCAAGTTGTCCATTGGCCCCCTTTTTGCTCGACTCAATTTCCCTAACTTAGCTCTTCCTTCAGATGCCCCAGCTTCCTGAAAGGACCAACTAATTTTCAACCTGTATGCTGATTTCTGAGTTTGTTTAATTTTGAGAAACAAGCAATCGACTGACAAAAGAATGTCTAGTGTCATTTATATATTACGGTCGGCAATGTATTTCCAATTGCTTTTCCCCCATTTAAGTAATGGGGGACCAGCTGATCTACACATGGATATTATTGTAGTCTATTGTGGGGCTTTTATTCTCTGGACCTTCCTTCCCAAATAGCGTTCTTATAGCCTGAGAATGTAATAAACACAATAGGGAGGGGCAGGAAGACCCGGTCGTTCCTCAGAGCCTCCCATGGTTCCTCGGCCATGACTGAGCTTCCCTAGAGCACTTGGGAGCACTTAGGGTCTCAACTGCGTCTTTTATACCTTTCCAGGTGGAGGCAAGTTGGTAATGGTTCAAATCCTGCTATCTGGATTTGGAAAGTACATCTTGTGACCCAGTAGCCTAGATATTTGCCTGATTGAAAGTTGTTGTTTTTTATTAAGAGACAACTGCCATTTGTGGGACGCCAACTAGTATTAACCTATGATCACCATCACCCCCACCTTACCGGTGAGAAACAGGGTAATAAGAATTTAAGCAACTTGCTCAGAATCACATGGCTGGTTAGGAGGCAGTTGGGATAGGAAGCCAGCTGTCTGGCTTCAGAGTTTCTGAGTGCATTTAATCACTGTTCTATTCCGCCTCTTGGACACCATCAAGCAGGGCAATTCGGGTTAATCCTTACAACAGCTCCACATGGCAGATTTCCACTTGATGAAATAGAGATTCCAGAAAGTAAAATAACTTGACCAAGCTTAACTCCTTTTTAGCTGAGTAAAACCCAAGAAAACCAGACAGTGCTCCATTATGTTCACATTTCCCTCTCTGTGGGAAGGGCATTCATGGGCAAATCAGGCTGTCTGAGCAGGTACAAGTATGCAGCCCAGAAAGAAACAAGAAATGGAGTTCCTTTTTGTCAGATCTTAAGGGGCAAACGGAGTTTAGGTGAGACAGATCAGAGGGCTCATCGAGCAATGGTGTCCCCTGAGGTCTCCATTACGTACCAAGCAGGTGAGCTGAAACTTCAACTCTGATGACCCGGAAAGGGCCAGCTTCATTTTATGGATAAATACTTGAGTGCTGATTTCATCTAACTCATCTCAGTTCAGCCTGGTAGCCTCAGAAAATGCAGAAACCACAAAGCTCTCCGCTGAAGCCCCATGTCTGGAAGAGGCCAGTTTGTGCTCCAGGAGCTCAGTGCTCCTGCCCTTCAGCTGACACACCTCACCCAGGCAAACAGGGGTGGGGGGAGGTGGGGGGTTGGGGGGTTGGAGCCCTGCACGCCTCTGGAGGACAGCGCTTCCTACCGCTCACCATTCTGCGCTTCAGTTCCTGGTGTCTGGGTTTAGATGAATGAGATTTACATAGTTTTAATAAATATTAATAACCATCTTAATCTCAGTAAACCTTTCACATGAGACATTCAAATCACTTCCCAGTCATCTTAGGTGCCCAATGAGAGTGAAATAATCATTTTGCAAAGCTGTGCCAACTCTTCAAGGCCTTTCGGGCCTCGTTTAATCTGGGTCTGTGTGACAGGGAACATATTTGGGGAGAAAACAAAGAAGTACTTAGGATGGCCATGCAGGCAGACCGCACCCATTGGCCCATTTTCATTTTCAAGTGTTATACTCCTGTCTCTATCTTTATTCATCTACTATCTGTGCTCAGTTATTTTTGTAGTGGGACGTTTTACAATATTAATAATAATACTAGAATCTCATATTTGTTGAGTGCTTACCATGTGCCAAACAACGAGCTGTGTTCTTTGAATGCATTTTTCGTTTGATCTTCCCAACTGCATTACTAGATAGGCATCCACACCTTACAGATGAGAAAACAGTCTCAGAGAGCTTGCTTGTCCCAGGTCATATAACCAGTAAAGCACATGTCAGACTGGGTTCAAACTGAGGTTTGTTTGCTTCTAATGATCTCTGATTGTCAGTGGGATTTACCTTCCTGTTGAAACCAAAATATTTGGAACACCTAGTATTGTAAAGTTTGAAAAAAAAATGCCTCAAGGTAGAGCAGGGGTGAGGGTGGGAGGGAAAAAAGAGAGAGAGGTTACTTCAAAAAGCCTACTGAATTAGGAAGCTATAAAGCGAATTTTAAAATCCCTTTCCATCCATCCACAGGATCAGGCTGAATGAGTTCAATGTTCATGAGCCATTGGAGCTGAAGGTGTCTCAGGGATTACCTAACTTGAGCTTCTTATTTTACCCTTGAGGAAACTGAGGAACAGAGAAGTGAAGTAACTTGTTCAAGGTTATTGTAGTCATAAACATTTGGATTATTCTCTTGGAGACTCGTTTCTTTTTAATATTACTATTTGTCATTATTTCTTAACACATTTTGAGATGTACACGGACCAAATGCTAATACAAAATAAGATATTTTGCTCTGATGTATTTTTTAGGTACAAATCACTACTCAGCATCTTAGCATATGGAAGTTCTAGAACACTTACAACAACTAAGCACAAATGAAGTCAGCATGATTATTGTCCAGAATCATCAAAATGGTCCTGTTCCGAAATTCAACATGTTAACATGCCATTCTGAAAAGGACGGCTGTTTTCTCTGGCATAAAATTGATGCCCTGTGTTGATGGTTTGTGTGTCTCAGAAGGAATTGTCCTAAGGTAGATGGGAGGTAGCTGTTTGTATGTTTGCACACAGCAGGACACTGGGTTGCACCACGGACTCTTTTCAGGCAGGGACTTTGTGTTAACAGAGCAGAAACATGGAAAGGCATTCTGGCCCAGATGCAGAGCTGACCAAACTCTAGACTTGTAGAGTTAAAACCCTGAAATACCTCTTCAGGATGAAGTTGTGCTATCCCAATTTATCAACCGGAAAATAGCCAGTGATTACTAAGGTTATGATATTATCCTTTTTAAGAGGAGGAGGAATGATATGAAATAGTAAAGGGCCACCCTAGAAATTCCTTTTAATTATATTGGGGAGGAATTCTTTGGTATATTTTTAAAGTCACACCTGCGACATCCCAGCTACCATAAAAATTTCAATGATGATACCTCTGTGAAAACTGACGTCACAGGTGAACTTTTGAGATTGATGCATGCATTCTTTCTCACTCAACATTTATTGGATAATGTGCCATGTGCCAAAAAGATATGAAAGACATGAAAGAGACAGTCTCCTGCCCTCATGGAAGTTGCAGACTTGGGTGGAGGAGTAAGAAAGGGTATACAAGTAAACACACAATTACAGTAATGCCAGGTTAAGACAACTCGTTCTCCAATCAGACTGCTGGGGGTCCACTCCCACTCCGTATTTCACTAGTTCTGTGACATTGGGTGAGTTACTTAATTTCTCAAAGTCTTGTGTCACCAAATGTGAACTAGGGATCATAATACTATATTTTGTGGAAAGTTCTCATTGGGTTAAATGAAACAATATACATAAATGCTTAATAGAGTATGTGGTAAGTATTCCAAAATAATAGCTGTACTAACAATGGTTCTTACACTCCTATTGCAAATGTGTCCATGGAAATATGAACAAAAGAAGGGCACTTAACTAACAGGGGTTGGGACTGGAGGTAGATGAAGGCTATAGAGTGAAGAAGTATGAAGATGAGTATAAATGGTAGGGCAGATTGTGTCCAGGATGGTTGGAATTGATAGAAGAAGTGGTGATTCTCTCCTTGAGGTGCTTGATGAGGCAAGTCCAAAGGTTTGAAGGCATGGAAAAACCTCAGCTATTCAAGGCAAGGCTACACTTCCTTCCAGCTGGACCAGAGAATGTGAAGGCCAAAGGGTGAAGTACAACAGGAGATAGGAGATGTACGAGGTGGATTGCAAAGGACCCAACTTTACTTTGAAGGCTTTGCAGGTCACTGAAGCATTTTCATCAGCAGAGTGACATCACAGAATTTTGGGTCACTCCAGCTACAGTGTAGACTAGAATGGCTCGGAAGAGATTAGATCTGAGGCAAGGGTGCCAGTTAACAGTCTGTTGTGGAAATTCAAGGGACAAATGAAGAGAACCTAAACCAAGGCAGTGACAATGGGAGCAAAGAGAAGTGACAAGATTTGAGACTTTTGAGAAGAAAGGGGTGGGGCTTGGCAATTAATCGGATGTGAGGGGCAAAGGCAAGAAGCAGTCTCAGATGACCCCCGGATTTCTGGGTGGAGAGACTGGATGGCTGGAAAAGCAAGTATAGTGGGGAAGATGGTGCATTCGATTTGGGACATGCTGAGTTTGCAGTTCTTTATAGGATTTTCAGGGACAGATGCATTTGGGTAGAGAGGTCTGGCACTCAGAAGAAATATAGGATATTAAAATCATGGAGAGGATCCAAGAGATTATTTATGTGTTGAAAACACTTGATTTAAGGCCATCTACTGAATCCATTTTTGTTGTTCTTGCTGTTAAAGATGAGAACACTAAAGACAGAGTATATGGTTCTTCTAGAAGACCAGCTTTCAATTTTATTAAAACAAATGACCCACTCTAATGAACATAATAATGATTTCTAAGGTGTCTTGCCATTTTAACACTATGATTCTATTGTTCCCAAACACCACTGTGAATCTGGAATTGTCCTTCGAGGACCGTAATCCTGTGGCCTTAAAACTTCCTTTGCAGGGGAGGGGGGTGGGGTGGGGGGCTATATATATATATATATATATATATATATAAAAGGAAAGCTCGCTAGTCACTCATTTTTTTCATTTTTTTAAATGAAAGCCATACAGCCCTAAACATGCAGTATGTACACTTATGAAAAGGAAAAGCCAAGGAAAGACACTATCTACATTTACCTACTCTGATCCCAATTGGCTGCAAACAGCAGCAGAATCTTCCTGCCGTAGTGATCTCGGTTTTCCAGCACTCCAGGGAACCCATCGATGAGAGCCCTCTTAATGCCGGGGTCATCAGCCTTGAAGTTTTTGAACATGTCCAAGTGTAGCTGGCGGTACTGAAAGTACTGGGCCAGGAGTCTAAAGGCATCTGCTTGGTGAAACTTCCTGGCTCGGAGAAATCTCAGGATGAAGGCATCATCTGTACGCAAAAATCCAATGTCAGGCCTGGTAATGATCATGTCCCTGACTTGCTGGATGTCCTGATGTAAAACATCTGGGTTTTCATTCAGTTCCAGGCGAGCTTTCTCTATAGTCTCTGGACTGAGTCCAGCCTGTAAATGGGTCATCTTGGCCAAATCTCCTTTCCAAGTGCTCAATTTCTGGTATTTTGGAAGAAGGGAGACTGGTCCCATTCACCTGATGGTCTGCTGAAATCAGGGCCCATTCAACAGTTTTTCTGCTACCAAGCTGCCACGGAAACAGACAAATCGAAGTTCTTCTTTCTGTTCTTAGAAAGCAGTAGGACATTCAGGTCCTATGTGGTGGTGGCCATCCAAAAAGGAAGCAAAAGCGAGACCATTTCTTACTGCAAAACAAATGCACACAAGAGAGACAAGACAGTGATGATACAAAGAAAGTCTGGGCAAATTAATTGGAACTTAGATAAAAAAGCAGTATTGTGCTGTGGGTTTACTTAGATTAGGTATCCAAAGAATAAAGGCTAAATTATCTTTAAAATGCTGTAACTGGGATAGTTTTATTGTTGACTTCCTGAGTGCAAAATATACAAAAATATCTGGAACTTTTTAGTCACACTGACTAAACATACCATAATATCGTATATGGTCAGATTAGGAATAGAGTGCTCTTTTATTAATTACTTTAAGAAACACTAAGAAGAAAGATCCTTCTCTGTTACAGCATGCTTTATGGGGTATTCACAGGCCTAGATATGGCAGAGAAATTAGGGCTGCTGTACAATTTATTGCTCCCCATTAGCCTCTTTTCTCAAACAGAAGTACCTTTCATAGAAGTGACCCCTCCCCCACCTTTTTAAAAGGCAGTCATTTGCATCTTAACAATAAAAAGGGACTGTTAAAGGTCACTCTATCCTAACCCCACAGGTACCTAATTACTCAAAACTGAACTAACAACAGCCAGGGGGAGGGGGAGGGCGGCAGCCTTGTGGCTGGAAGCCTGACCTTCAATAATCAAATTCAACAGCAATGAGAAAGGATGCTCACTTGTCGACATTACAAGCAGCTTTATTATTTGCCTTTGTTACTCTTCTGTAGGAAAAGCAAAGGGACTTGAAACCCTGATTGCTTTTCTGCTGACCCAATATCCACACAGGCTTAAAAATCCTCCCAGTTATATACATTTCTTGTTGTTCTGAGGTATTATTTTACTTATGGTGATTGTTTTAATCTCTTCGTACGCATCTCTTACGATTTCTACACCTAAACGGTATACAGAAGAACTCCCATATTATTTACATCGTTCTCATTTTAAATATAAATGTTTAAATGCCTTCAGATATTTGTTTGGTATAACCTGGAAGTTCAAAAGATCAGAAGACATACTAGGTGTAAATGAAGAAGGCATATTTTTTCCCCTAGCTTTCCTAGGTTGACAATCAGAGGAAGTATCTGCAATCCAAGGAAGAATATTTATTCCCAAACTTGTTATTATTGGTAATGCTTTATCATGGAAAATAATGTAAAGACAAAATTATCTTCTGCTTAATTTAGAACGACCAGTTAGTTCTTAAGGGAGACAATCAACTCACACATTTCTGTTTTATATTGTGGCATAGGGAAGATGAAGAACAGTCAAAGTAACTTGTGTTCATTTGCAAGATAATGGAATAATAGAAATTTTATGTATACAATGTTTGTATACATAAAATAGTTTGTAAGAAAACAGCATTTAGCTCTGCAATATGCAAAAACAAGAAATAGAATAAAGTCTTGATTTTCACTAATTTTAAGGATTTCGAATGGTAAATGGAAAATAATGCTATGAACTATTCCCAGGATTGGAAGAAACTGACAAATCCATCTAGTCTGATGCCCGTCTGATGTTAAAATTCCCTGTCCAGGAGCCTTACAACATCCCTTCAGAAAATTCCCGTGTTTGATGTCTCCTCTTCTAGTTCATCCCTTACGCCCATGGCAATGTCTTTATTATTCCCACCAACCAACTGACCAGGAAGATCATATAGTTTCTTATCTAAATTTAAACATGAATTGGTGCTAATAACAATAATAATGCTGGCACTATAGCCATAAACTGGGACAATTCTAAGCAAACCCGAAAAGATGGTCACCCTACTGGTGATGATCTTTTTGTTTCTATATCCATTAGGCACATTTCAGTGCTCTGTATGGGTGACCTCTATCAGTATTTTATATGGATGGCTTCATCCTTCTTAAAACTCTCTCCCCCATTCTCCCACTCTTTTTCTCTGACTCCAGACACCTTGATTTTTCTTTTAGCCTTGTTGATTCCTGCTCCCTCTTCTCTTTCTGTGAACGCTTCACTGTGATGTTTCCAGGATCTTGCCCCGAGGTTTGACCACCTACATGTAATCTAACTTCAACCTGTAGCTCTGTCTTGGTCTCCAGGCTACATATCCAACTGCCTTTTCAGCAACCCCACAGAGATGTCCTCTAGACACCACAAACTCAATGTGTTTAAACCTGAACTAACCATAGTTCCTCATCTTGAATTTGCTCCTCCACCTCCAACCCTTATTGACTAATGTCACCTTCTGTGCAGTTTCTGTTCTAGAAAACTGGGAGTCCACTATTATTCCATTCTCTCTCTTATTGCCCACTTCCAAACAACTCCTTCCATAGTATTTCTTAAGTCTGTCCATTTTTTCCATCCAATCTCACTGTCTGTTTAGCCCTGCAACATTCTCCCTACGGCACCTTTGCTGCCAACCTTGCCCTTCTCGGGTCCATTCTCTGTATTGTAGTTGAAATCGGCTCATGTCATTCCTTGACTGACATTGATCAATAGCTGCCAATTGTCCTAAGATAAAGTATAAAACTATGTAATAAGGTTTTTAAGACCCTTCACCATGTGGTCCCTATCTCTCTCCAGATTCACCATCTGGCCATGCAGCCACACGGAGCCCCTTGACATTTCTCCTCACCTCTGAGGACCTTGACAAAGAAAAACCACTGATGAACTCCTCTTTACCCTTCAGGAATCATCTTGAGCACCATTTTCTCTAGGAAACCTCCTTGACCTTCACAGGTCAGTGGTAGCCTCACAGCCCCTAACCACATCATTTCACTGCCATTTTCCTCTCTCCCTTTTTACTCTGAACTCCTTGTGGAGAAGAGCTGGATCCCACTCATCTGTGTATCCCTGACACAGGGCGTGGCTTAAAAAGTGTCGGCTCCGTGGCTGGAGCAACTTTGTTGCTCACCATCTATCCTCAGTGCCTAAAACAGTGTCTACCAGGGCATATAGAGTACATGAATAAAGAAGGTAGTCAAAATTGTTTCAATGAGTGAGTTGCTTCCCATTCTGTTGAGTGCCTCTGGAACCATTTTTTTTAAATGACAGGGTTGCAGCTAACTCACTTTCCTAGGAGAATTTAGTCTAGGAACACTGTATTTCAGATCACTGCCTCCTTGAAGCACGCTGGGTGATGGTCCAGTTCCAAGCCATGGCACAGGACGCTCAGAGCACAAGTCGTAGCACTAGTTTGTCCCCTTCAGAAGATGTAAAGGTTCTGGGAGCAAGTTACACACCTTACAGTTCAGGGAACTCTACAATGTTTCTGAGATAAATTACTACGGGTTCAAGGGGAGAGCTGAGGTTGCATTTTTCATGGCTTGCTTCCACACATAGCTATGCTTCCAATCTATAATATCTGAAATAAATTTGCTTCAATCTACATGTTTATTCTATCCTCAGCATACAGTAGAAGCTTCTGGGGAGAAAACCCAAGCTAGGGTCACTGGGTTTCATACTTAGCATGAAACAGATATTTTCCATTAAAGTTAAATCCTTCATTTCAGATCTCTGAATAAACTGCTACATAAAGAACAACTTAAACTGATAATATGTAAGGCTAAATATTCTATGCCATTCAAGAACGTTCTCCAGGATGTAGCGCTTTCACTTGACTATTATCTTCTGTTCATGTGAAGGACTTGGTTCTCATTCAACTTTTCTAAATTGGTCAAACAAGTATAAAAGGATGCACTGGACTTGGTATCACATGAAGCAGGAGTGTTTTTCTGTCCCAGGGGCATGAATAATAATAATAGCTTTAATATCTAATTTATTATAACTGTAGGTTATTATGTTCCAGGCACTTAATACTCTTTATATATTACATTATTTAATCTTTAGAACAACTGTTTGAGAAGAGTATATTATTGTCCCCCTTTTTTTAGATGAGGAAACTGAGGCATAGAGAGGTAAAATGAGTTTCCCAAGGTTACACAGCTACTAACTCACAGATATTGGATTCAAGGCCAAGTAATCTTTCTCCAGTCCCACGCTCTTTTCTACTGTGCTGTTCTGCCTCATGTGTAGCAACGAGGTTCTAATAATTACTACTTAAGAGCTATGTGACCTTCAGCAAGCCACCTTCCCTCTCAGAACTTTACTGTCCTTTACTAAAATTCCTTCTAGATTTACCACTCTATAAACCTAAATGTGCCTAAGGAGTTAACAGACATTTTTAGGTAGCCCAATACCGTACCTTACAAATGTCTAGTTTTATCCTTATTTCTTCCTCGGAAGATGACTAAGCCTGTTTAAAAATCTAGCTGTCAATGCCTTTTCCAGCTATCACAAACTTTTGTTCTTCCTTTATGTATTTTCCTTTGGCTAAAATGCCAGAACAGAGATCTTGCCATTCTATTTGAAGGATTGATATTTTGCCATCCCTAGCAGAGTGCCAAACATGATCTGGGTACTGAAATGTGCTTGATAATCAAAAAGAGTACTTTAGGCAGACTCATGTGGGCCTCAGAAACCATCTTTCCCAATGCTGTTTGGGTCCTAAATGATTCTTTATTTAGACATTGTTATAGATACACGGTGAGTAACTCACCACACACTCTGGGGAGTCACACGTGGAAGCTAACTTCCACTTCTTATGCATGCATATACATTTTCTAATAAACTACACATTTAAGTAGTAGTATTTTGTATGAGAGAGAGGAAAAAAAGAGTCTTCATATCGTGATATTTGAAATTATGGCATCCATAGATTTAAGATTCCCACTTCATTTCAAGTTTCCATTAGAAAAGATCTATTTGTACATTCCCTTATACAAAATTCAGTCTTAAGAAAGTGTATTTGCACACACACGCATGTGTGCACACACACAGACACACACACACCTATAACCATTTATCCTAGTATTTATGAACTAAAGAATCAAGGTTGAAAAGTCATTTCAGAAAGTAAACTAATTCAAATAAAATTGATTTTGGTTATTCTACAATTTGCTACTTTCATTTATTTCATTATCTTCAGAAACGCACATTAAATATCGACTAATAACCAGATTTTGTCTACAGAATATGTACATGTGTATGTATTATCTCAAAGCATTTTACATCAATTCTCTTTCTTCATTGTTACAGTGATACTGCAAAAAGTAGAAGAAAAAGAATCCTTAGGAGATACTGAGGACCATGTGAAATGATGTAGGTAAAAATGCTTTGGAAATAAAAGCTCCATTTTACACTTACTATAATCTTGTTGGTATCATAATTTTGTTGTTTCCAGGTAAATAAAAAGATATTGAGTCTTAGATCAACTAGGCCCTGATCTTAAAGTCAGATAATAAACTAATGTTAAAAACTGGGGGGAAAAAACAAATACTTGTTGAGTACTTGTTATGTGCCTACAGCCTTGATGTTCTATGATCTAGTCTCCACACTAGCCTTTTCAGCCGGGTTATTAGTGATTGGATGAGAGGATAAACCTGAAGTTTAGATAGATTAATTACAGCTAGAAGAAAGAAGATTCACACCCCAGTCCACCTGACCAAAAGCCCATGTTCTATCAATGACCTCCCCCTGCCACTCAGTGTAGATGATTTCTCTACACCACACTGGATATCCACTCACACAACAGGCACACATGCACACCCCACCAGTCCTAAGGAAGCTCATTTAAAGGATGTTGTAAAATTGACCAGATTTGGGGAAGAGAGAGTATACTGTTGTCATGACCAGAAAGAAAAAAATCTGTGAAGCCTAGATACTGTTGGAATATAAGAACATCAATAAATAATGAAAATACTTCAAGTATTTATTGCTTTGGGATGTTCCTGGTAATACAAAGAATAATTTTAAGGAGGCATAAATTTAAATTAATATAAATATAAGTGAGAAACTATACTCATATTTGGTTTTGCGGACTTCTTCTTTAAGAAAAAAAATGAAAAATGAATCTCAGAGATAAAACTTCCCACATGAAAGTCTAATCAACTACCTCATCCATTAGTAGGTGTGAAAATTATGTTTCCAAATTTTAAACAAATATTGAATTAGGTGAACCCCTATGGCTCTTCACCTCCCTAAAATCTCACTTCAGAATTTTTAACTGAGTATGTTTTTCCCCTAGGAATGCTGAAAGGAATTTTTATACTGAATGAAATAAAAATAGATGCTGCTGATACATCAAGACCAAAATTGAAAATCACAGTGAGCAAAAATCTTTTTTTTTTTAAAGTACAACTGTATTTGAAATCTTCCCTGAAAGATGATATGCTCCCTTACTGCCAGTGGTACCTACATTTAATCTCAGAGGCTAGTTGATTACAATATTCTTTGGTGCTAACCAGAAAAGAGTCTTTTTCCCAAATGATGAATTTGAAACTGACCATTTCAAGTGGTCATTTCAAAAGAAGGCTTGTAAGACTTCTCTGCATAAGTACTGGCAAAGGAACAAAAATCCTGTGAGTAACAGACTGGTTCCCAGTCCATCAACGTTCTCTCAAACATTTCCCAACTTGCAATTATGAACTACTTATACCAGGGGCAGGGAAAGAAGTCTGGAAGGATAAAAGGGAGACCTTTAATCATCTGAAAGTGCAGTGTGACCAGAATTTAGCCCCTGGCTCACGGTCAAATTTCCATCACCTTTAGCTCAGTCCTAGCCCAGGGCTTACCCTTGCCACATAAATATTCATTGTGTTGACTCCATTGGCACCCTTTAAAATAGCAACTAAGCACACGGTCATCTTCTCCCATTTATTTGCTCTTGCTCTTAAGAAAGATTAAGAGTAAACTGGAATGAGTTCCATCCGAGTAGAGGCACAGAGAACTTGTACCCAAAATAAATGCCAGATCAGAATTAGAGTAGCCTGGGACTCTGAAGATGGACCTTTTGACAGAGGATTGTGACCTGTGTTCTAGAACAACCTATACAACTTTTATTCTTTTACTTTGCTTTGGGAAAAATAATTCAAGGAGTTGAAGGAAAAGACAACTTGTAAGGAAGGCATGGTAATTTTCTCCCTCTTCACTGTAGCAGGGTACTTAGTTGAAGTAGTGTTTACCTTACACCTCACTGTATCTTCAATAAAGAAAATCTACAGAGAAAAATTTATTATGACATAGAAAATTAGACTAAAACTTTTTCTATGCTATTAAACTATCCCCATAAGAAGTCACTGGCAGTCAATGCCCCAATTTAAAATTTAATTTTAGTTGCGCTTCTTAGGAGTATCAGCAGGAGGGAAAGGAAAAAACAAACAAACATGTGACTCTTCTCTCAACAAGGGAAGAGGGTATTTCTCTAAGAATAGACTCTTCAGAGGAAGAGGATCTGGAAAAAATGTAAGAAAGGCAGGGCTCACCCAAAGATGGCCACTAAATCCACTTGTTATTGTTTCGTCTCAGTGTTTTCCCCAGCATATCTATGCGACTGGGACCCTTCTAAATGTGATTAGGCAGATGATGTCAGCCACAGGAGTCAAAATTCAGAAAACTTCCAGGTCAAAGTAGAGCACAACAAAGTGCATATGGGTGAGGTGGGAAGAAAGGGGTTATTTGTATAACTTTCTCCTCAACTACAGTTATGATTTCTAAGCTATGATTGCCTTAGAACCTGGAATGGTCCTTGTTTCATTTGAGTATGACTGCCATTATTTGCTAATCAGATATTAAGGTGGGAATGTTTAAAAAGAAAGAACTTGTTTTTTGTCTTTCTTTCTCAAAGTGTGGTTGTGGATCAGCAGCATGAGCAGGCCCCAGGAGCTTGTTGGGAACACAGGATGCCAGTACCCACCTAGACCTGCTGAATGGGTCCCAGAATTCCCAGGTGATTTGTATGTACATTGTTTGGGAAGCACTGCTCCAGAGGATTTGCAGTCAATCGAAAGGATTGAGAAGGTAGGTTAATTACCTGTGAGGTCAAGCTCACACGGTCTGTGAAAAACAGTGCTACTTTGTCCAGCAAGAGATTAAAAGCACATCCAGTGTCTCACTCCTTTTGGAATATCAATGCTCATAAAAGTTTATCACTTTTGTAATCAAATGATGGAGATCACTCCATTAATTGCACATGTGCTCGTGTATTCTATATGTAAACAGAAAGCAATGAAGAAAGGAAGGAGTGGGGTAACCAAGAGATGCTAAGAGAAAGGAAGGGAGAAAAAGAAGAGAGAGAGGGAAGAAGTGGAGAATCTCAGGTTTTGTTTATTTTGTTTTATTTTGATCACACATCAGACTAGAGTTCTCTTACTTATAAAACCTATAATGTGAGCCCCTCTGCCATTCTCAGGCCCACAACTTCCTTTCCTCCCAAACTACAAAATAACGAACACAGAAGACACTATGTACATGATACATATAATGGTATGGAGCTTTATGCAAGACATTTGACCAGTAACAGAAGCTGAATGGACATGACGTGATTTTAAGGAGACAAGGTGGAGAAAGTTGGTTTGCATAATATCAATACGTCGGAGATGTGGTTAAAAGGGCCCAGAAGACAAAAGCAATCATCTTCATGGGGAAAATTCCTGCTGGCTCAGAAGTCAGGAAGAAGAAAGGCTCATAGAAAATTAGCCGCCTACACAGGAAACTTTTTCTGATCCTCCCTGTCATACAGAAACATGTCCATGAAAAGGGAGAGCATTGGGTTACCTGGTTAGAGAAGAGATGATAAAGGGCTGTGAGGGGCAGCAGAGGGAGTGAAGAATAATGAACTTTTTAACTGAATAAATGAAATTTTTTGAGGGAAGGTGAGTGCCTAGTTGATTTCCACACCCATAAAGAATCAAACCTAAGACAAACTTGGATAGAAAAGTAAGCATGGTTCTCTCTACAGAGATGTAACACTTGGGATTGATGTTAGGGGGTTACAGATTTGCAGTAATTCATATTGTGGATCTTCTCCTGAAACAAATTTATTCCACTGAAATCTGGATCAAATGAAAAATAATAAAAATTATCAAAATTTGGGTGAAGGGTGTAATGTAGGAAAAGATCCCTCTTGGCAATGTTGAGGGGTATTTCTGGGCTGAATACATGGGACCAAACTTCATATTTTTTTATATTCATTTTGCTATGTTACTTCCTGTCTCAGTCACTATGTAACAGGAAAGGAGAGACGATCCAAGTAAGTCTGAATCTGTTTACTAAGGATGACTCTGCTTTGAGGAAGTGTGTGTAAAGTCATGAATAGACTTCTCAGGGTTAATTAGGTGTCCTTTGGTAAAGCTTGCAAAAGTCAGAAGACACCCACCACTAGCTCTGAAGAGTTCCTGAGTCCCCCCTTTTGGGAAATAAAAAATCACCAGCTTTTATTCCATGATTCTAAAAGGATCATGCCCCTTTGTGAGCATGTCTACAAAAGTGTATGATGCCACTCTGATGGAAAATATGTTTTCTGTTCACCTTTATATCCATTATAAAAATGAGAAAGTTATGTTACTGAAAATATGAAAAAAAGAAAAATAGCCCTTAATAGAAGAAAGAATAAAAGAAGAAGCAAGGATAGCAGCACTCTATAAAAATTAATAAGCCTAGCATAATATTGCATCAGAGAAAGGCATCACTTCTGAGACAGACGCCTGCAAATCTCACCGAAGCAGCATTGTTTTGAATTTTTCCCAACCTCAGGAAATTGTATTAAGCACAGGAAGGCAGCAGCATTAGAGGCACTGGATTCTTGGTCTGACTTTCTGTTTTGAAGCAGTTAGAACAGACAATATGTACACTTTAAAAAATTATCTAGGATGAACCATTCTTTGCAAACAGATAAGGGAATACTAACAATCTTGTTTCTTTGCGATGTGAGGCGTCTTTTTTTACTGTGGGTATTACCAATCTAAAGACAGTATATAAATGAGCAGATTTTCTTCTTCTCTGAAATATTCTCACTAGTTTTTTTTTTTAGTTTGAGCTCAAAAGTGAGTGAATTTTAGAGGCAAATCAAATTATGCCAATATTTATGTAACTGATAGCAGCAAGTAACTTTTGACAAAATTCTACTCTTCTTCATTCCAGAAGAGTATTTGGTGTGAAATTTTCCTCAAAACTTCTTCCAGAAGATACTTGTCTGTGGCTAGTTTTATTTTTGACAAAATGAGCAAGCCAGTTTAGACAAAACTTGCTTTATTGACTCGTTTATTTGGGGGGGGGGGAAGCAGAATAAATGTACAAGAGTGATTTTTAAATAAGCCCTTTTTTCTGCTCTGGTTTAAACTTGATTGTTACATGTGACCTGACATTCTCATATAAAAACATGATCCATTTCATTTTAAATTAAGATGTTAATTTTTTAAAAAATAATTTGCAAAAAAACCCTCACCCAATACTTTACTGTTCAGTAGTAATTGATTAAATGGGTGTTCATTGAAAGATTTTTTTATTTCCGACAGGCTCAAGTTCTTATTTTCTGATGTTTGTTAGCTCTTATAAAAGAGATGATCCAGGATAAATTAAAGAGGTGCTATGACTTGGGTTTGGACCTTCAAGATATTTGAAAGATGTTCCAACTTCCCTTGAGATAGAAAATGATGGCACTTTAAAAGCAGAGCCTAGCAGAACATAGTTACATAAAATGCCTTTTCAATTTTTGCACTCTATTACCCTTTACTATTATGGGAAAATGGTGTTATCGCCTGATTACTGAGAAAGCACACAAAAATCTCGCCTTCCAAATCCGAGTCAGTCCAGTCCTTGACTAGTGATGAACAAAGAAGGCCATCTGCTCTGAATATCATTACTACTTTGGCCTTTTGGCCAAGGGATCTATCTTCTCTGCCTCAAAGAGGTTTAGGGTTGGAAAATCGAAATGAAATAAGTAGACAGGAAGAGACACTTGAACAAATAGCACTTTCCAGTGAGAGCCACATTTGTTAGGTTATCATCATCTACATTTTAATTTTTACTCTGGCCACAGAGTTCATCTTTGGGGGCCTCCGTTTTACAAAACATTTCAGTAAAAAACTTAATTCCAGAGTTTCTGTAAAAAACGCTTGGGAAGGAAAATTGGCGTGTGGGTGAATATGAGTCATCAGTCACCCCCACCCTGCTTCCTGGTGATTCTCCATTGGAAAACCAGAAACATGGATTGAGCTTACATATCTGTTTTACTGAAACAACACCATACCCCAGGCCATGTTAATTTGCTGAACTAAAACAGCCCCTAATCTGCTGAAAGGCAGCTGGCTAACTGCTGGTGTCTGGCAAGTGCCCCATCTGTCCCCCTGCTCAGGGTCTCTCTCTGTCCTGGCTTCACTTTCCCTTTCTCTCAAGCAGGCGTCTCTTTGTTTTCAAGGGTGTCGTCCACCTGAACTTTCCTTCCAGTGCCTGAAAACTTGGGTTCTTTTGCTCTACCCTGAGGACCTCGGGCTTTGTCTAAGTGACAAGACACAGTTGTGTTGACTGTAGTTACGGCGCTGATGATGGTGGAGATCATGACGGTGATGGTGGAGAGATGGGGGTGCTGATGGAATAAGGGAGCGCAGGCTGAGCGGGCGCCCGGAGGAGGAGGATGGACCGCGAAGGCGTGGAAAGTGGGGTGCGGGAGGGATGGAGTGCGGAGGGATTGCAGATGGGAGCTGTCCACGCACCGAAGTGCTGAAACGCCGCAGCCATGGCATCGCAAGAGCTGGGGGGAAAGGCGGGGAGGCGCTGCAAATACAGAAGGGAGAAAAAAGGCAACAAATACCTTCACACAGCCGCTCAGCCTTGCTTTAGGAATGTGTTTCTGCAGGTGTCCTCGCTGCTTAGCTGAGTGGGTGAGATCCCCTATTCTGGCAGGTTCGGGCTCAGATTTCTCTAGAAAGCTGTGAATGAGAGCCCCGGCTCCACGGGGCTGTGATTTTGGTAGGAGGCGTGTGCGCCGGAGACTCTGTCCTTCTATACCAAGCCTGGCTTTCCCCTGGGTCCTAAATGCCTCCGCACCGCTGCTTTCCCTGGGTCCATCCAGACAATACCAAGAATTATTGTAATTTTGTAACACCTGGGACAAAAAGTACCGGAACCATCACCCGCGACCCCAACTACCACCAATGTTAAAAATAGGATCTTTCAGATTAATGCAACCTCTGAAACAGACCCGTGTGTGTGTGTGTGTGTGTGTGTGTGTATGTGTGTGTGTAAATTTAACAAATGAAAAAGCATCACAGACCTATAGGGAGAAGCACGGATTATTTTATTAACAAATGGTAGTGAGAAAATGAACAGTTTAGAAAAGGCTCAAATTAAGCCTCACCGCACCAAAATTAGCTATACAAAGATTAAAGAGCTAAATAAAAAAGTAAAATTATTTTAAAAAATAAACTAGAAGAACATAAGAAATATTTTACTGATAGAAAAGGTTTTTTAAGAATAAGAGGAATAGAAGCAATCACCCCCCCCCATATCAATAAGACTGAATGCATAAAAATACTTTCAAATGTAAAGTATCATAAAAGCATAAATATAAATGACCATTTGGAAAATTGCAACAGATATATGTTTCATATAGAAAATATCTCATATTTTGGCTTAAGAGGAAACAAGGAGAAAGAGCAAATAACAAAGAATTCACTAAGGAAAGGTAAATGTATAATAAACTTATTTTAAAAAATCAACCTCACCAGTATGCACATATGTATTTAAAATAACACCAAGGTGCAGTTTTGGCTGAGGTTATTAAGTCTACTTAATGTCCCATACTGTTACAATAGTAACAATACTATAATAATAGTAAGAAAGCGTAATGTTTGTACAGGCCTATTTTGCAACTTACATCAAGTATCATAAAATATACACACATACACACCAAATAATCCACTTTATGCACATTCTCCTGAGGATATAATCAGATATGCAGATAACAATTTATATACATAAACTTACATAAAGATTTCTGTATATAAATTTAATTTACAGTCATAAAGTTTGTCAAAAATAATAAAAGCATTAAGATTGTTTATAGCCTGTAATATTTGTGGCTATTAAAAACATATTTTTGAGAACTATTAGCAACACAGAAAAATGCTCAGAAAATAGTAAAGAAAAGCAAGATACCAAATACAGTCCTCTCCTCCCGCCCCAAATATCAAGTTGGTGAGCTCATAGGAGAGCACGGTGAGATTATAGGTAAATTTGCTTTTTTGTCAAGTTGGACAATTTGATTTTCTTCCTTGTATTTGTCTAAAGTTTCCATATTTACTAAAAGAAGAAAACTTATGAAATATCCTAACGCAATCTTTTATTATATATTTCATGGAAAGTTTAAAGTTATTAGAATTCTTCCAACTATTATGTAGCATCATATATTTATGTATCTGTTTACTGTATCTGTCTTCAGTGGAATGTTAACACCATGTGTTAGAAATTTTTCTGTTTTGTTTACTACTACTACTTCTCAAGAATCTAGAAGTGTGCCTGGAGCATCATAGGAGTCAGTAAATATTTGTTGAATAGAAGAATAAATGATGAATGAATGAATAAATGAATGATAAACCCTCCCACATATAGATGTAGTTCTAAATATTTTATAAAGTTATGAATTTCATATAGAAAGTTATTCAAAAAGGCATCCACCCCAAAATGATCTGAGGTTGCTGCTGAGTTTTGATCACAGATAAATGAGTTCAATTAAAAGTGCATCTTCTATGATATATCTAATCATGGACATGACTAGATGCAAAGTGGCATCAAATGTGAATTTTTTTAAAGAAAGATTTTCTCTCATTTCCACTCTAATATTCTTTTCTTCTTGCTTTCAGTCCTTTTAAAAGCTTTGTAAACTTTCTTCCTTCTGAGATGTTAGTGTTAATTATGCTGTTTCTCTTTCTCCTTTTCTCTTTCTATAACCACTTACAAAACTATAAACCGAGACCAAGACCTAGGTGTTTCATAAGTCTATAGTTCAAAAATCCCTTTTGACAGTTTAAAATGAATTTGGATACCTTTATTCAACTGGTAGTCCCTTCCAGCTTTTCTTCACTATCAATTATGACTTTTGAATGACATCAATGATAGCCTCACCAATTTTATTTGTATTTTGTAAGCTGTAAAGTAGAAAAAACACACACACACTTGCACACTCATATGTGTATGCTCTCCTTCTTGGGAAATCTTTGTAAAGGAAAGCTATCCCCACTTGCATGAGGCTGAGACATAAACCCAGAGTGCTCCTGCCTGATCATGAGGTAGGTCCCACCTACATAGCCAGAGTAACTGCAAAAGCTACTGGCTGCCTGAATATAGTCTTATATCCCAAAAGTTTTAAAGGCAGTTTTAAATTTTACTTGTACTGATCAGAGTGAAAAACATAGTCACTTTTATTGATTATTAGAACAGATATGCCTGATATACTAAAAGATGTACCTCTTTCCAAAGAACCAACACAAGTGTATCATGTCCCTTTACATTCATGAATGCTATCCCTGGGTTGTCTGGGTCAATACTTACCTTTCCATGCCATTTAAAATTCTTATGTAAGAACAACTGTTATTTATTAAGTCCATGTATCTTAATAAAGTTGAGGGTCCATGCAGAACGGGGTAATACCCAGAGAAATATCAATATTTATAACAGAGATGTTAGGATGATACCACAATGACAAAACAACATATTTATTTTTTTCTTAAAATTTTTAATATTTCTTTATTTTTGAGAGAGAGATAGACTGACAGGCAGAGCTCAAGTGGAGGAGGAACAGAGAGAAAGGGAGACACAGAATCTGAAGCAGGCTCTAGGCTCTGAGCTGTCAGCACAGAGCCTGACACAGAGCTTGAACCCCTGAACTGCGAGATCATGACCTGAGCTGAAGTCAGATGTTTAATCGACTAAGCCAGCCAAGCACCCCAAAACAACACATTTCTAAGCAGTTGCCTTGCCTTGCTGTTTAAGGACTGAGAAATGTTTGAGGAGCAAGGTCAAATTGCAAAACAAAGACTATTTTAGTGAGCCATAATAACATTTTGTTTTCCCTGTAGTTTTGTGTTGTGTATCTCAATGGATTATCATAAGAGATTGTCACTGATATTTCTATTATTTAATGTGCAGATCAATTTTGAAGTTTCAGGGTTTGTGTTAGTCAGGATAGGCTAGATAGTGCTGAAAGAACAAATGAACTCTGCAGCCCCAGTGGCTTCTCCCCCAAATGGTTTCTTTCTTGTTTACACTGGTTTGGTTTTGGGGACAGGTGGGGCTCTGTTCCACCTAGTTACCCAGGGGCCAGGTGAGGAATTGCCACAGCAGGGCAGTGGGATGCACGAAGAACGTGGAGCTGCTCTCACAGTTCAGCTGGAAGTAACACACACCGTTCCTGCTCACAGCCCGTTGGCCGGAACGAGACACAGAGTTCTGCCAAAGGCAAGGGGGCTGGGAAATGTGGGCAAGCACAGGAATATTTGGTGAATATCAATATTTCTGCAAGCGTCTACCCTTGTGGTTGCTAAAAATATCTTAGCTCCCTTCCTAACACTCAACCCATCTACAAAGAGTCCTTTACTCTCTTCATCTGGCTCCAAGTTCCAGATCTCTTGGTTTTATGCCATTGTTTTATCTCTACTACATATCCAGATGTGATCCTCTTGTTCTGAAGATGTACAAATAAAAATATAAACTATTTGCAGTGCCTCCCCCAACACACCTACAGACAACTTTAGGAGAGAGACTGGAAAACCACGATAAACATTCCCAGTCAGAAAGACAAGGGTGGGCAGATACCTGGCAGCCACTGAGCCCAGCAATTCTGAAATCACACTGGACAGATGCGGCGAAGATCTCCTACACTGGCGTGAAAGGGTTTTTTGATTAGGGCCTCACTATGGTCTCTGGAAAAGCTTCCTATTCCTTTGTTCTCCATGACCTCTGGCACCAAAGTTAAGAGGCTTTTGAGTGTGTGTGTGTTTTTCCATTATACTCCTTGGCCACATCCAAAATAGGAATTACAGAATATGCCCTCAGTTGAAATTGAGTTTCTAATTTAGGTTCAATTTCTGTTTTATTTGGGTTACAGCAAACACCAGGTTCCTTGAGTAGCAATATGCACTCAAAAAACCACACAACCACATAATGAAACATGTATACATTCCAGTATTTATTTCCTACAAGTCTAAATGGGTACGCAAGCTCTAAAAGGTGAGAGAGTGATATGCAAGCAAATCTCCGAATTAGTCAGCCTTTCTTGGGCTTGACCACTATCAGATATTTTCTGTTCATGGACATTTCAGTATTTCTTGGAGCAATTCAGGAAGCCAAAGTCATGGCCCTGTGGCAGGCTGCTTGTTTCTTCCAGCCGGGACCTGTATGGCATTGATAGACCTTGCATTCTAATCAGCCCAAAGTGACAACATTCAGAGTTATATCATTAAACTGGAATGTTCCTAGATTGCCATATTCTAACCTATCCAGAGCAGCAATGTATCCATATGCTTATCAAAATAGTTTCCTTTGGGGTGACATTTAAAAAGTTTAAGGTCAAATTAAGTTCACATCTAGCCAATTTCCCTTGTAAAGTGGTTACAAATGGAATGAGGCATGCTTTGAAACATACATACTTCAACTTCTTTAGAGGATACAGTTTTTCAACCAACTCCCTTTCCATAGGAGATTGGGGGCCAAAGGTTATTTCAATTCTCTAAGGCTCACAGGCTCTTTTACTGCAAGTTCATAGTTTCCATGGAAGTATAATTCTCTGAAGACTTTAGAGGTACATTGTCTGTCTGATATCATCAGTGCTATGTTCCAGTATACACACCATGGTTCTTTGGAGATATATATCTCAGATCTTCTATATTTATTTGCTTTTTCAGCTCCAAACCTCTCTTAATGTATTTGAGCCTTTTTGGAGTAGTTAGTGATAAGGCCAAATCCTGTATCTGATCTTTTCCTTGAGAAGTTCTAAACCATTGAGGTTTTAAGTAAGCATGAAGGTGACATCCTGAATCAGATTCTTGCTAAAAATATTTGGTTTCAATGGACTTTTCCCAAATGATTTATTAATTTTATCTTTTTCTTGGGGAGCAAAAATTAATTGGCTTTTCCAGCATGGCAAGTTCTTGGATTTCTGGAAATCACTAGTTTTTAAAAAATTTATGCTTGTAAAATCAGTCACCTCTTATTTTATTATATTGCTAAGTGCAGCAAATAATAACCAAGACATATTACTAACACTTTGTTTTTCACATACTTTTTCTTAGGACTATGAATTCCTTAAGAATGCAGTCTTACTCCTAAGTTACTACAAGTGACAGTGGTACCAAATGGCTTACCACTGCATAACATGGATTGTTATCTTTCCTACCTTCAATATCAGCCTCTTAACTATATGTTTCCAACCTTTAGGTCAACACTACACAATTTATTCTTTAATACAGCACTCCACTTCCAGGAGGTAATAGTGATAATAAATAAACCCAAAGATCTCAGAGGTTTAATACAACAAAGTTTGATTTCTCATACTGGAGGTTCAGTGCTGGTTGGCAGAGAGATGGGGATTAGGGGATTTAGAAAGGCTTGCTCCACAAAGTTAGGCTTTGGAAAGTTGCATCACTTGCAAATCTATCATGATAGGGAGAACAGATACATGAGAACTCACACCGACTCCTATTGTTGGCACCCGGAGTGACATATATCATTTCTTCTCATAGCCCATTGACCAGAATAAATCTTTGGTCTTAATTGACTGCATGGAGCTGGGAACAGTAGGGGGAGTATTCGATGTGCAGTAAAATTTAATAGGAAAATGCAAACAATCTCACCTCCATACTTGAGAGACTAAACACCAAGAACTAACAATGCATTATTATGTACTGATACTCATCCCAGCAAATCACTGCAGGATCGAAAAGCAGGCAGTGCACAGGGTTAGGAACTCTTGACAGAAAGGAAGAGTATTCAATCTATAATGAATGTCTCCTATGTTTCAAACAAGGAAACAACCACTGCTACCAGAATTATTATTTCTATGACTTGAAAACAAAAGATCTCAGTAATCAACATCCACGTGATTGAAGAAAGAGCATGAGGTTTGGAAATAGACGTTTGGTTTAAGTCTCTGCCTCTTACTGGCTGTGGGATCTCGGGTGAATTACTATAGTAAACACATACATTATGTCTAGCCAATACTCCTTTGTAGGAGCTCCTTTTACTGTTATCTAATAGTTCTGTCCCGACCTAATAGTTCTGTCCCAGACTCCAAGGTCATGGGAAGGCACTTGGATCTTGGTCAATCACTGCTGCAGAGCATCACTGTGGATAAAGGATGAAGGGGTGGAGCCAGTGAGAGTTTGGAAACCTACAGAGATTGAGTCTTACAGGTCCCATTTCTTGTCCCAAGGTCTTGGTTCCTACATCTCTCCCTTCAATCATCTGAGCCACAAGAACAAGTCCATCAGGTTAATTTGAATTAGGTTTTCATCATTACTATTAAATGGTTCTAGTTAATTCTAGTGACTTCTCTAAAATAGTTTGAGGAGACCTTACTTGTCAGACCATAATTTCTCTATGAGACCTAGTCCCATGAGAAAAGTCTACCTCCCAGAAAATAGGAGTTCTTGGTGAATACCCAACCTTGGGAGGAGGAAATGAGAAGTAGTGAGTTTAGCTGGCATTACCCCTAGTAAGATTTGCCTATGAGACTTCTTACCATCTAGCCAGATTACTGTGGAGAATCCTAGTCTTTTCTACAGGAATCTCCCCTTTGTTAGGGCAGAAAAAGTTAAGTACTAAAACCCAAACACTTTCATTCCCAACAAACCTCTCTAAAATGTAAGAACATTTTTGGGAGGGGTTATTCATTATGTCATAATAACTATTCTAGTGTCTTTCAGATTGCAAAGAACAGATCTGTATGCCATTTACTTTATCAAATGGGAGCTTAAGTATACACTGTTTATAATAACAGTGATAAAAGTAATAGCTAAAATTTATAAAGCTTTTTCTATATGTCCACAATACAGCAAGAACTTTACAAGAATATGTCATTGACTCCTTCCAGCAATCCCAAGAGGGAAGCACGTTTATTGCCCCCATTTTACCAGGGAAACTGAATTATTAAGAGGTGAAGTACACGTCTGAATTCTCTGGGAGAGTGGGAGCATAAGCCATGTCTGTTCCCAAGGTCAGCGCTCTTAACCACCATTTTGCTGTACTGTATGAATCCCAGAAGAAATGGATAATCAGGCCTCTAGGGGAACTAAAAGATATATTCAGCATTGCTCCTGTGGTCCTATACTCAGTTTCTCTATTGACTTCGCCCTCTACTTCCGCTGCTTCTACAGCTGCTTTTTTCTTCTCCTTTCTACTTCATGACTTCTGCTACGTGTGCCTTATGCCTACTGTCACCTCTTTCTGTGTCTTACCCCACTTGACTTGCTGAGAGTCTATCTGTGTGTTGCATTTAAACTGTCTTAGAACTACAATATGATTGGCTCACTTAGTCATCAAGTGAGGAGCGTCCTCTCAGGTAAAATGGCTGTCCCATTGTTAGTTGCCTTTTGCTCAAGACGAGCCCTGCTCTAATTGGTTATGGCCAGTGGTGATGATGGATGACAATTTTAACAGAACAAAGAAAGTATGGCAGAAACACAGAAAGGACTAGTAAGTGGAAAGGCATTCTGCATATTAGTCTGCTAGGGCTAACAACACAGTACCACAGAATGGATGGCTTAAACAGCAGAAATTTATTTTCTGACAATTCTGGAGGCTAGAAGCCAAGATTAAGATGTGGGCAGGGTTGGTTTCTGGTGAGTTCTTTCTCCTTAGCTCACAGACGGTGCCTTATCACTGCATCCTCAGATGGCTTTCTCTTGTCCTTGCATACTCCTGGTGTCTTTGCCTCTTCTTATAAGGACACGAATCCTATTAGATCTCTGAGATTAGGGACCCATTAGGGACCCATCTCAGTTGGCTTTAATTATCTCCTTAAGAGTTATATCTTCAAAGACAGTCACATTGGGGAGTAGAGCTTCAACAAATGAATTTGGGGGGGGACAGGTACACAGTTCAGTTGTTAATACCCCCAAATTCCTTTTCCTACCCTCTGAGTCATGAATTGCTCTGTAATCATCTTCCTTATTGTCATACAGTTCAAAAATTAATGTTGAATTTCAGCATACCTTATTTCAGGAAAAAATGAAAATCTATATTTCATTGGTGCTTTCTGGAAATTTTTGTAATGATGCTGTTGATTCTGCTCAAGAGAAGGAAACTGTAGAAACAATACACAAATCCAAGTCTCTGGGTAGTTTTGGGAGTCTTTATCATTGTCTCTGAGACTGCAAGGACATGCATTTCTCAAGCGAAGGTTAATGTCATTTAATGGAGAAAACTATAAAATCTGCATATGCATATTAATAAGTAAATAACTGCTTTATAAGCTAACGTATTTTAAAGTATCTGATAAAATATACTCTAGAACTCATATTTATTTTTGAGCTGTTTTATTTACAAATGGGGGTTTTATTATCATTAATAAAGCAAAATCCCAAGGAAATTCAGATCTAGTTTCTTTTAAAAAATATTTTTACTGAGGCACCTGGTGGCTCAGTCACTTGAGCTTCTAGTCTCAGATCATGATCCCAGGGTCATGGGACTCTTTCTCTCCCTCTGTCCCTCATCCTTGCTCATGCATGTGTGCCCTCTCTGTCTCTCTAAAATAAAATAAAAATAAATAATTTTACTTTAAAGTATGTGATATTTATTAATGTAGATATTTAATAATCTTACTATGTTCATTTATTTTCCCTTTCCATTTCAATATAAAACAATATTTTATTATAGAATTCATGATAAAATAGCTCTTCAATACCAAATGTCAACAGTATAATTTTAAGAATTGGACTTCTTAGAAGTTGGACATCATTTTGAATTCCAAAGGAAAAATTCTATCTAATACAAGGGATAAACTTCAGCAAATATGTATTTAAATAGGTTCTTTATTTAACATATATTTAAACATCGTTTAATTTAAAAATTAATCCTTTTGCACCATGCTTTGAATAATATGATTAGTAATGTGTTCAGAAAATATTTACGTGTGCTAAGTTTTTTATCTTATTTAAAATAAGATGTTTAAAATTTACTTTTGTCTCCTATTCATATAATTCTATGCTTTTATGACAAATACTATCGTGTTAAATATGTTTCATTTCTTTCTTTTTTTTTCTTTTTTCTTTTTTACTAGCAAAATGGGTTTATTCAGGAATAGCAGAGAAATTGGCGGTTCTGGCCATGCTATGGTGTACCAGAGGCAAGTCTGGTGACACAAAGGAAAGGTCAGCTTATATTAGGTCTTAGGAGGAAACTGGGGAGGGAGTTTTAAACAAAAGTTCAGTGGAGAACATGAGTTTGAGGTTCACAGTTTCTCATAGGCTGCAAGTCTTGTGAAGTCTCTTTTTTGAGACCATAAAACTAAGTAAAATATCTACTAGGTCTCAAATTTGATATGTTTGACATATATGTTATACACAAATATTTCATAAATAATCAATCAAACCTCCATGTTACTTGTATATCTTCTTGGGCTAATAATTCAAATTTATATTCTTGTGATTGGGTTAAAGTTTACATCCTTCCAATCCCCTAAAATTTCATGGAGTATTGTAATAGGGGATCAGAGGAGAATCGTGATTTGGGAAATCAGTGCCATAAGTAGGCTCTAAACGGATTCCAGCCACGGTGAGCTCTTCTTTCTGCAAGAGTGGAACACATGTGAAATTATTTCTGCAGACCTCTTCAGCAACTACAAGAGTTCGGTTTCTAAATTTGCAGCTTACAAGCCATTCCTCTGGGAAATCTCTAGAATAAAAAAAGAGAGAATTGGTTCTTGGGAATAGGTAGAAAGGAGCAGAGTTTTTGCATGAAGACTTGGGATAGGTAGAAACCAAGGGCCCGTGAGGGCATGAGTTGCACCTGCGCAATGGGGAGTGGGAACTGGGACGCAAAGAGGAGCTGACTTCGAATGAGCACCTTGACCTGAAAACACTGCAGGCAGGGCTGGGTTGTTAGGAGGCAGGAGACAGAGGTAATCACTGTGTTTTTCAAGCCTCGAGTGTTCTCAGTCCCAAGTGTAACCTATATGAACTGCATCACACATTCTCAATGCAGCAGGACCACCAGTCCCCTGTATTGCAAAACAGTTCCTAAAATACCCCTCCCCAAGCCTTGCCAGCAGTAAGTCTCCATCTCTCCTGCATTGTCCAGGCGCCCCAGAAGCTAACTCAATCCAAAGAAGAGTGCTGGCCCATGCACCCACCCACAGGACCCAGAGGACAGTTTAATTGGTCTCTCTGGCCAGGAATCTATTTGTACACATGGGGCGCCAGTCCTGTCAGGGAGGATACCTGACTCATTACTGCAGCCTCTGTCCCCAGCTCAGGCTGTCAAGGCTTTCAAGCCTGACCCAGAGGCTCTAGGAGCATGGGATTAGGAAGATGACAACTATCCTTGGGATCCATGGAAAAGCCACCCAAGATGGCCCAAGATGATTTCCTTACTTGAGGGAGACCCACCTGGTCACTCCAAGAGGCCTGGTCCTAGACTGGCAGGGAGGAGGTTATTGGAGGAAGAAAGTTGCCTTTGGTGATATCAAGGCTTCTATTTCACTGAAGAAGAGAAAGAAAAAAAAAAAAATATATATATATATATAAACTTAATCTCTGATGACATCCAGCAACGCACATAACCACATTAGTTTGTGTCACTAGAGCTGCCAGAGAACTTGGGAAGTTGTGTCCCACATCTCCAGGTTATAAAATCAGAGACATTTTTTAACATCTTCTTTGAAGACAAGCCATAGGAAAAAAAAATGCTCACAAAAAGGAAAAGTTCACAAAGACCTTTTTTTGAAATTGCAGAGGTTAAATGTTTCCTTGCCATCCACGACTGGTAGTAGAAATTAGTGTTACAGTACACGTGATTGCTATTTAAAGCAGAGTACAATGACGGTGTTTCTCCAGCTTACTGCCCTGTCTTTATTGCTGTGTTTAGTGGATGTAAGAAATTTCTGGAGGCCATCTGTTTTTGCTCACCACTGTATCTATCAATAAATACTCATTGAGTGGATGAGTTTACGTGAGATGTTAGTAATTTCCTCTATTCCGTTTTCCCAATGAGATCTTGATTTCTCCTACATGGAGTTGCTGTGAAGAACAAATAAGGGAATATATGGAAAGCATTTATCAGACTCTAAAATTTATGGGAGCTAAAAGGAGTAATCGAGTAAAAGGAGAAGGCTTCCCACCCAAACCCACAGACCACTGCCTCCTACAATTACCCTCGTCTCTGTCCGGTATCGTACGGGGCCTCATGGATACTCATGCAGACATTCCACGCAGCAAACTTCATCCAACTTTACTCCTGACCAAGACAACAGGCACGCTCAGAAAGCAGAACGTTTGGAAGAGGTCCATACAAGCCCCGGATGCAGGTTTGGGGGCCATTTGGTCAGGCTACTCTTGCATTCTGGGTACTTGGAATATGTGAGGGTGGTGCAGACTCTGGATGTGTTTCTGGGTCCCATGAGCCCCTCACTGCATGGTGATAATATGAACAGGGCCAGGACAAAAGCCCTCATTACCCAGCTCTAAGGAAATGCCAGTACCTAAAACTTGCCTGGTACATACTAAGTGCTATATCAGTGGTGGGAGGAAAAGAGAGAGAGAGAGAGAGAGAGAGAGACATCTGAGCCAAAAAGACCTGACTCCAATTGAATTGGACAGATCAAAAGATAGGAAGTAAAAAGATAAGGATAAGGAGGAGCTGAATCTGTTATCGTGGTTTAGAAAAACTAGAATCTGAAAGACAAGTTTGGCACAGTTCATCCGAGCATCAGTGAGGTGGCAGAGGTAAGGAAGAAGACACCAGAGGAAGGACAGAACTTGACAAAAGACAGGGAGAACATCAGAGGTCAAAGGTAGCTATTCAGTCAGCCCTATGATCTACTTGGGATATTGGACTAAAGCCAGCATCTCCTCACTTGATCGCACCATCCCCTAGATAAATTGTCCTCCCTGATTTTTCCAATTCAACCATTGTCTCTTGTCTGTTTTCTATATTAACTACAACTGGGATTTTTTTTTAAAGCAGTACCCTTCACAGGCACCTATTATCTGTGTGGTTTTATTCATCCATTTCTTTTCTTTGAATAATATCACATGTACTATGTTAGGTTCCAGGAATACAAAACTGATTAAGATATAATCTCTTGTCCTTGAGTTGCATGGAGTTAAATAAGGAAGCTGGATATGTGAGCAAATAATTATAGTGCAATCTGATAAGTGCCAGATACAGATATGAAAAACAACTGTGGAGCACAGAGGAGATTAACAAACTAAGAGTCTAGTTTAACGAAGGTCTAAAAACAAACAAAATTTGTTTTGGCAATAGCCAAAAATACAACTTTTCTGATGCATAAATGCAAGTGCTTCTCAAGCAATCTTCCTAACTCACCTAGATCTCCAGTCTGGGACTGTTTGGGATCAGCCTGTAGAAGAAAAAGAAGAGTAAAGGAAGAAAAGAGAAGGTATTCAAATCCATGGTGATTAAGAAATAGGAATGGGAGAAACGGAAAATAGAATGTGAACAAATGCAGGTGTGTGTTGATAGCACCATTTGGACCAAGACTGATGAAAGAGTATATTTCTAATTCCCAGTCTGGACTTTGCCCTTCATTCTGTCGGCACCTTCCCTGATTGTTAATGGCTTATCCCAAATATCTTAGAAAACCGCAAGAATTATTGTTCTTTTAGTGAATGTTTAGTTCACAGTCAGAATGCACAAGGAATCCAGAATTTCTCAAGTTAAACCTTTCTTTGCTGCCTTTTAGGCTTCTATGATACAGTTGTGATTCTTGGTTATCACATTAAAGGCACCTTAAGTTAAGAAATACTATGGCCTCTTGTGGTGACCCAAATTATCTTTTTGAAATGAAGTTGGACTTATAGAAATCTTGCATGAGTAAGATGATAGTTAAGAGAAAATAATTTCTGAGCATGCATGCCATAGGTTTTTGCTTATTTGTTTTAGTCTAGTGGTTTGTTCTTTTGAGGGATCAATGGCATTTTAAAGGCAAGGACTATCTAGAAGTTTATTTGGAAATTGTGACTTTAAGCTGATAGAAATGCCATCATTTAATCACTTTTTACTTGTTGCTTCCTTCATTGTGCAAAATAAACAATAAATCCCGGGGGGGGGGGTGAACACAAGACTCCAAACTCAGGTTTCTCCCTTAACTTGGTCAAATTACTCAACTTCTTTTTTTTAATGTCTATTTTTTAGAGAGAGAGAGACAGCAAGAGCAGGGGAGGGGCAGGGAGAGAGGGAGACACAGAATCCGAAGCAGATTCCAGGCTCCGAGTTGTCAGCACAGAATCTGATGTGGGGCTCAAACTCACAAACCATGCGATCACGACTTAAGCCAAAGTCCGATGCTCAACTGATTGAGCCAGCCAGGTGCCCCAAATTACTCAATTTCCTGAACATTCTTTTCTATAACTCTTTCTTCTAAAATACTTTCGTGACTCCATAAAAGTATGAAATGTTATATTAATGAACACAACTCTTCGTTGGTGCTGACTTTTAACCTCTCAGACACATATAACCATACATGGAGTAGAAAGAACACCGGATGGGACTCCAGAAATCTGTGAGGTAAACCACACATGAGACCTGTCGCTCATCCGTTACCTGGGACACGTCACCCAGCTCACACTTTCCTCATTTCCTCACCTGTGAGGACTGGGTCACAGATTGAAGTGCATTTTGGTGCCAGGCAGGTAATGTTAAGTGTGTGACGGGGCTCACAGGTCAGACAGTGATAATGGTGGGCAGCACGGTGGGTAGAAGATCAAGTTTCCCTCTCCCAAAGGTATTCCAAACCAAAGTCAAAGAAATAACAACAATCTGTAAGCCTCCAATCCTGGAGGTCCCCTGTTTGCAGTCTCTGGATTAGATCATATTTCTCTCCCTCCCCAGTTCTCCTAGTTCTGTAGTCTCTGTTTCTTTGGCTTCAAGTCAAAATCTCTCAGCATCTGAGCTATCCCCAGACTGCAAGTCGGGAACCTTCGAAAACTTCATTAATTCTTTGCACCACCAGAGAACCCTTCCATAAATTACTTATTTGGTTGCACTCTTTATGTATTACTCAATGATTGCAGCCTTTAAAACTGTCTGACAACCTTATTTGTACTTGGAGAAATGAACAGAGCTTGTAATATGAATTATGAAGACATCAGAGACTACAAGTGTTAATCAATTTAAGAAAGTAGCACCAAATTTTTAGCAACTTCATCTGGAGAAAAAGGATGTGTTTTAAGTCCATTTTAAGCCACCCAAACTTAAAAATAACCAGTGATTGTGTACTCCTTTGCCACAATGTATCTTCAAAATGGAGATAAATTCTTGGGGCCTGAAAATCAATTGCAGTATGATGAAAGAGGGAAGTAGCAATTTCCCTGCTTCGATGAAAACATCTCAAAATTAGCCACATGTTAAAAGACACCCAGATACAAACAGTAATGAGCTCACTAATCAGAACTTGGTTAAAATGAAGGAAGAGAAGAAAGCAACAAAGAAAAATTTGAAGGAATTAAGTATGTTCTTGGCTAAGTGATTCATTGGGATAGAGAAATGGCATCATCAATACCTGTCCAGAAGATTTAAACTCAGGGAAATAGAGCTAATTTCAGCTGGAATAAGTGAGTACGTCTGGCAGTAATGCAGGGAAAATAAAGTGGAAGAATGTTTAATCTAACCTAAGCAAAGGACAGCAAAATAGAGTCTCTAACATAGCATTGAAATAATAGATCTTATACCATTTTAATCCTCCATTGGCTCTTAGCACAGTCCTGGGCACAATGAAAATATCCCATAAATTACTGTTAATTGCCTGACATCGTGTGAAACATTTATAATAACCTGAATGTTGTGCTTATAAATGTTTATCTGGAATAATTAGCCATTTCTAATTCTTCCAAGTTCGAAATGCCTCTCCCATCACCGAACAGCTGGCAGTGGTCCTTATATTGTGCTGAGTAACCACCAGGACCCATGAACGGGAGCCTCCTTCCCTGATCAATCCATCAATAAAGAGTTAATTAATGGCCTTTTTCATGCCCAGCCCTGAGATAGATTTCTTAATAGCAGTGAGCAGAATTTTCATAAATAAACTAACTCAAAATGGCAATATAGTTACCATAAAATGAAGCATATTTTATGGGTCTTGAATATAATTATACTAACTTGGAAAGCTCATATTTGTTATACATATAAAAAGGCAATAAACCCAAATTAGCTATGTACCTCAGTCGTGATTATCATTTAATATATTTGCAGTTAAGAAGGATGTTCAGATTAGTCAGAAGAAAAGGAAAAACTAAACTGGTATGGAAAGTTGTTTGTTTTCATCACAGCTATTCAGACAGTATATGGAAAATGTAGGAGTGGCTCTATCTTTCAAGGCTGCAGGTAATTTTTTCTTCATGATAGTGGGCTACCTACTCAGGGCTGAAGGATGAGACATGATGCAGGGGTGGTCTAAATCAAAGAAAATGTCTTTAAAATAGAAGGTTATGTGTATGTTTGTGTTGGGGGAAGGGTTTATGGCTTATTTTATTTTATTCTACTCTGTTTCTGTTGGTTTTAATTTTTAAACACAGCCAGGAATACAACACAAGTTTAGATACAAGGTTTATAAGTTGCTAAGCATCTGCTTGAAAAATGGGAGATTTTATTTTTAATAAAACTCTTGATTACATGGATATTTAGCCTCCTGCAGATACAAAGACACCACCCCCCTCCCCCGCCACCATAATACTCTCATCTTTATTCAGCGTACCACTCCAGGCTGTATGCAGTGAAGGACTGGGTGAAGAACAAGGGAACTAAAATTTCAAGAGGACCAGAGTATGCAATTTTTTTCTGCAAGTGAAAACAAATGAGATGAGTTGATGAGTGAATGGCGATTCCATCCCTGCCCCCACCCACTCCTGGCCTGAGTGCCCTTCTCTCCTAAGGTTCTTTCTAACTCTGTGTCCCGAAATCAGCCCAGCCAAAGTGAAACTCTCTCTGTGGGCTCTGCAGTGAGGGTTTTCAGCAATGACATTGGGATTCACTGTGCATAGGGTTCCCATACTAAAGCCACATATTTTGACCAGATTCCCAAATAGCAATGTATTTTTAATTCCATAATGAATATCTATTAGGTCCTAATCATGTGCCAGGCACTTTTTAGACACTGGGGACTGTCAAATTAAAATATATATATATCGCATTTATCAGGGAGACTTTAAGAATTATTACGAGGGGGGAAGAAATTGTTGCCACACGAAGAATGCTGTGTCCATAAGATCTGTAAGCACCCCAAGGGTTAGGCAAAAAAGAGTTTTTCTTTTATAGAAAGAAGCCAAAAATCTACACAGAAGTAGGTTTTGGGGAGTGGCCTGATCAGGGAGTAGATCAGAGAATGTTTCACCCGTGGCCAACCTCTTCTTATATGTCTGCTGGCTCAGGCTGAGCGTAGGCCAAAGTTCAGTGGCATGTGGCATAGAGAGGATATTAACCGAAGTTTGGTTAACAAGCATTTTATTCCAACTGATCAGTGGAGATAAGCAGTGCAGCTAATCACCTGGGAAGAAAAGAATGGGAATTTGGAGGGTCTGCATCTGGCCATGAATCTTAGCTAAGTCATTTGGGGAAGGATGGTTCTTGGCAAGTAAGCAATTTCTCGGAACACAAAGGGTGGGGAGATTTCTTAGCATCACAGAAATCAGATGAAGTTCAACCCTTCAGGACATAGCAACAAAATAGACAAAGTGGGTTTCCACACTCAAGAACCTTGTCCATGGGAAGAGATGAACAAGAACCCTTAGGCCTGTCCATCACGTGGTCATTTCAGATTCTGATAAGCCTACAAATAAAAGAGGAGGATAGGACCGTGGTGAGCAATGAATGGAAGAGGAGGCTTCCCTGACGGTGAAGAGGCAGTGCCATTTGAGCTGAAAAACGGTTCACACCACAGAGCAGCCAGAGCAAGCTAGACCATCCCAAGGAGAGAGCAGCGACTGATTGGACGGAAAGCAGTCAGAGCGGGTGGGGCCTGCTGTGCACAGGATGGACGGTAGCAGAGGCAAAGTGAAGACAAGTAGGCAAGTTAGGAAGGGCCTGGGGAATTCAACAGAGATAGAATGGTGGTCCAGACAGGGGTTTTTGTAGACGCATGCTGCAGGGAATTCCGAATAGGCTTTGGAAGTAGAATCGACAATGTCTTCTAATGAAATGTAGACAAGGCACCAGGAAATAACCACAGCAAGCCCTCACGTAGAACCTACCATGTGCTAGGCACTATTCCGAGTGCTTTACATATTCCAGCACATTTAATCTTCCCCCCAAAATGTGAAGACATAGATGCAACATTGTCTCCATTTTAGGGATCAAGAAACTGAGGCACAGAACTTATCTGAAGTCACAGAGCTGGGGTTTGGGCCCTATGGTTTCCAGTGCAGGGTCCAATATGCATGGTCCCTGTGATTTTCACCTGAGCCACTGAGTGAAGGGTCCTGCCGTGGGATAAATAAGGCTTGGTGGGAAGCGGATTTGAGGGGAAGTTAGTGGCTTGTTATAGGCCATGTTAATTTTTTAATGCCTATTAGACAACCAATTGATGGCATTGAAAATTTAATTGGGTATATGTTCGGAGCTCAGGGGAATTTCCAATTTGAGGCTGTAACTTTCAGCATCTTCAATATAGATAACATTTCATGTTCCTGGTTAGATCACCTGCAGAGATCGAAAGAAAGGAAAAAGACAAACTCTGCACCCTGGGCATGGCGGGCATTTAGCAGTGACACTACCAGCCTGGAACTTTTCTTCCCGGTTTGCTTGCTTTCACCGTGGGCATCTGTTCTGATATCTCCTTTTCATAGGGTTGCAGCTTCAAAAGAAACTGAAAAGTTAAAGAGCTAAAAAGTCAATTTGCATTTGTTCAGGCCAGACTATCTCTTTGTATATATAAAATCTCACACTCAAATCACTGTGAGAATGACTGCTTTCTCAACCTGAGAAAGTGCTTTGTTACTATGCGGGCTGCTGACCTGATCCTAGAGCCCTAGACAGCTTGACATCCAAAAGACCACATTGCAATTCGCTAAATGCTTTCTTATCTGCGTCTCATTTGACCTTCATACCTACCCCGGGAAGTGAGCAGGGTACTGATGATAGTAAACCTTTACACATAAGAGTCTCGTGCTCAGAGAGACTTGATAACTTGCTTCAGGCTACACGGCCTAAGCAGCAGAGCTGGGACTCAAACCCACATCTTGCACTACCCAATCCTGTGCCCTTTCTGCAAAACTCTGCCTGCTCAGCACACCGAGTGAGCTTCATTATAGCGTCTGCAACTCTTCATTTTGTCAAAAGCAAAAGGGGGAAATGCAAACATTGAACTTTATCTCTCCTACTAGCCACAATGTCTTAGGATTGATAATGTTGAATCCCAAGACATCATGGATTATAGATAAGAGCCCATAAAAGGAGCCAGCCAGGAACTGGGCAGACTTCCAACACTTGTAAAGGGAGATCTGACCCGTGGGGCTTCATTAGTTTGTTAAACATGAATTCTCAAAGCATGAAACACACCTTTGCACGTACATATATACAAAACTACACTTAAAAGCCAACTAAAGATAATCTATGGATTGTTTCCCACAATCGTACATTTGCAGTATTACAAATAATTGAGAGGTGATATTAAAAACAGAGCAGTAGATAAAAAATAGCAATATGGAAAACACAGACCCTGTCTTCTGCGTGCTGGTGAAATGGGCAGCGAGTTTTAGCGGAGATCCTCAACTATGGCAAATAGGAGTTGGTTTTCAGTACCTGTGTCAGCTGTTCTACTATTCAACCACGGACTTTTCTGGGTCATTTTTCACCTGTCAAGCCTCCCAAGGAGGTGTCTCTGTCTTGCTCCTCCTCTTTCAAATGCCAGCTGATTTGATCACTAAAAGGCACATTCATCTCCCTGCCTTGAGACAGTGCTGGTTTAACTAAGTTGCCAGTAACACCATCTTAAATCACGGCACTGGCCCCCCACCCTACTCCCCCTCTGCCTGTCCCAGCGCCTTCAGCATGAGCACATGTATGACAGGCTTCCAGAGCAACAAGTGCTCTTTGCTGCCGTAGCTCCGAACCTTCTGGAAGACAGAAGGGCAAGTCAGGCAATGGCGAGGAGCTGGAAGGATGAGAGCATCCCCAACGCCTGCCACCCTGTCTCCGAAAACTGCCTGCAGCCTGGGAGGCCGAAAGTTGTGTCAAGGGAAAACCTGTCCTAACATGGGATGGCCTTTGGCTAGCGGAGGAAGGGCCCCTAATCTCTATCTTTCCAGGCACCGGAAGTCCAAGCCAAGCTCAGCAGGTGCACGTTCACTGAAACGGTGCCATTCTCCGATCTCAGAACAAGAACCAAAATCCTTCCGAATTCGCAGCAGCTATGCCGAGGGAACTATACACTTAATGAGTGGATACCGTTTTCCTGGACAGGCAAGCAGCATCGAACAATGTGCTTGAAAAACACAAGGCAGTGAGAACAGCTGTCCAAAGGTGTAAAGAAAGAAGGAAGCAGTGATCCCACTCAAGAAGAGAGCGTGCCTTGACTGAAAATGTAGACTGTGGAATCCCCATGCCCTCAGGACTTTTTGTGTCTCCTGATTTGTATGTAGAAGGGACAAGGATGTTGTGGGGAGGCCTCTCCTTTCTTCCGTCCTCTTTTGGTTCTGAAATTAGCTTTATTGTTTAAGGGACAGTTAACCTGTGTGGGTGTTCTGAAATGGTGTTGTTGAGCCAAAATGCCTCCCCATCTCTTCCACATCAGCCCACTCAGAACAGACAATAGTATTTGATTAGTCCCAGCAGGGGAAATGGGTGAGACTGGTCAAGGGCATCCCTCTGGCTGGGTGGCAGAGCCACCTCTGGGAAGTGGTATCTGAGCATGAACCATTTGGAAGTATTGAGTTAGAGCAGAGAGCTCGAGCCATAGATGCTTGATTCTTTTATGACCGGTAAAGATGTAAGACCTGCTTACAGTATTACCAAGGTGTCTTTTCACGTGTAGATCCTGGCATCCAACATTTCAGCTTGCAAAACTGTGTTTTGGTGCCTCCGTTGTCACCGTATTTCCTTTATCCACCTGCTGGAGACAGGTGCTTCCTCTGGAGAGCTGGCATTTATCAAATCAGGAGAACAGAAGACAGAGGAAACAGAAAAGACTCAGCATAATAAAATTCAGGACTTGGGTGCTGAGAGGTTGTCCGTATGTTTGAGCTGGACCAGGAAGGATTATTCTTCATCTCCTCCTTTTATACACCAGACCCGAGCACCTTGTCCATCTGAAGCCCCTCCTCCCATCTCTTCCCAGCTCCTTCTATTAACCAACCGCTTCACTACAGGGTTAGAGGAAGAAATGGTGAGACCCCGGCATGGGGAGATGGCGAGGAGAGAGGGGAAAGGTGTTTATTCCCACTTAGCTGGTGTATGGGAAGACGATGCAGGGGGATAGTTGCGGACAGTCTAAAGGAAAAAGCAAAAGAAAAGGTTTTGTTCCTTCCTCTGGACTGTGTGTTTGCTTTATCACTGAATAGTTGGATTTATTTAGAGGCAAATGGACTTTCAGATGCCCCGGCCTCGTCAGAGGCTGTAGACACAGCTGTGGCTGCCTCTGTTAATTTAAGTGAGCAACTGCAGGTACTTCCCCAACTCTCTGGCCATTATCATCCTTGTTTATAAAAGGAAGGGCTTGGGCTGAATGATGTCCAAATAAGTGCATTCTAGCACACAAATGCTAGGAAGGGAAGCAAGAAGGGACTGGAATGGAGAATGAGAAAACCAGGTAATGCCACCCTACTTTGGATGGGCACTGGGGCAGAGCAAAGGTGACTTACATTGGGAGCAGAGGAGGAAGAGAAATCAGAGATGAGAGTATCATGCACTCTAGGCAGAGGCGACATTTGCGTGAAGGGGGGGCTCGGGTGGGCCCAGGAGTTACTGCAGCAGCTGGGGCACAGGAGGAAGAGGAAATACAAGATGGTGCTTCGAGGGGACAGCTGGGGCCGGAGCACTCCCGCGTGAGGCACTCTGCCGACAGGTGCGTTGGGTCATCCCGGACACCGTCCTGCTTGCCATCTGCTGTTCACCGTCAGTACCCACGGATCGCGGATGGTGCTGAGTGCCCCGGGAGCCTGTGAGTCTCTGTTCCCGAGTCTAGGCTCGAAGGTGACTTTGAATGCATGGACGATGCATGAACCGTGCTACTGGAGTCTCTCTCCTCGCGATGCATGTCAGCAACACGCCGCTCATCTCATCTCCTTCTTCCGCTGCCACATCTTTGGTTTTGCCCTAGACACCTTGGCTAGTTACTAGCATGTTTAACCTAACTCCATCCAGGACTGAGCCCCTGGATCCGCCAGGATACACAGACTGCCTTGTAACAGTTCTCCTAGCAAGGAAGATATGACAGGGATTCTTACCTGTACGGCATTTTCTTGCTATTTAAGGGTTCCATGACCTGCTGTGTTTGGGGGACTTCCACCGATATACCAAGCAGAGGAACGCCTCTGACGCTGCGGTTTACATACCGTTGGGTGTACCGTGGTGCCTTTACCGTCAGTAGAATAATCTCTCTGTAAAGGAGGCCGCCTCTCACTTTGGCCCTTGCCCCAGTCGAAAGCCTACCTAGGAACCAGGGCTTGACTTTCCAGGTATCTAAGCAATAGTTATTGGATTTCATTTTAAAAGTTGAAAATAAGGATTTTATTTCTAAGATTAAAAATAAAGCTTTCATTTTCAATGCATTCCCAGGTTAATTGGCTAATTATATATACTGCAGTTTTTAAACAGAGTTGATATGTTAAAGCACTTCATGATGGCCACCTGGGTGGCTCAGTTCGTTAAGCCTCCGGCTTCAGCTCAGGTCATGATCTCACGGTTCATGGATTTGAGCCCCGCGTCGGGCTCTGTGCTAATAGCTCAGAGCCTGGAGCCTGCTTCAGATTCTCAGTCTCCCTCGCTCTATGCCCCTCCCCCGCCTCTATCTCTCTGTCTCTGTCTCTCTCTCAAAAATAAGTAAACATTTAAAATTTTTTTTTAAAAAGCACTTCATGAGTGTTTCTTTTTTTATGTTTACTTATTTATTTTGAGAGAGAGAGAGAGAGTGCATACAGGAGGGGCAGAGAGAGAGGGAGAGAGAGATGATCACAATCAGGTTCCACACTGCCAGCACAGAGCCCAACATGGGGCTTGAACTCATGAACCCAGAGATCATGACCCAAGCTAAAATCAAGAGTTGGACACTGAACTGACTGAGCCATCCCGGTGCCCCAAGTGTTTTTTTAAACATATGCTCCGGCTAGCGTGCCGTAATAGTTTGGCTCTACAATTCTTGCCCACGCCTGGCTTAGGAACCTTTACTATGCAACTTTTCAGATACTGGAACTTTGTAAATGTTCTGTGCCTCCTAGGTCCAGAGTAGGGGACTGTGCCTCATCCTCTTCCTCTGGGCTCACGCTATATCTCTGGGACATGTAACATGAAGCCAAAGTTAGGCGTTGCTTTGCCTCAAAACATTCTGTTGTGCGGAATAAGCTCTTATGGGAACAAGAATGGTAATTCTGTCATAATTTCATCGGACATGTAAATAGAAGTTCTAATCTAAGCCATATAGGAACTCACTTACACCTCTTTTTTTATGACATGAACTCAGTGGCAATTTTGAATTCATTTGCCAGGGATGTTCTCTGTGGTTTAGGGGAAAGCCATTCAGTGGCCCTGGGCAAGGAGAACGATACATTAACAGCTGTGTCTGTGCTACAGTTGGGGTTTCCTGCCTGGGTCACAGGGGCGAGAACTGATTGTGCTGGTCCTGCGCTTGGTGGGACACTTCTGTCTCCTGGTCTGCGCCCTTCCCCGGGGCTGCCTTTATTACTTGGCTCAATCCTGCTCCCAAGTTCCTCCTGATAGACATTCCCCCAGTAATATGAAAAAACATTTTCCTGCCCTCCTCTTGCAAGGTGCATGGCACCGCTTTGCACTTTCTAAGAAGTCAGAGAAAAAGTAATGTTTTTAAATCTAAAATAATCAATCCTTTGGAAAACTGGGTTGGGCTGCTTTCCGGAGGAATGCTATTATCTTGACTACTCAAATACCAAGGAATTTTTTTGTATTCGGTTCATTCGAAATCTGTAAATCTACTTTCTTTCAGCTTTATTAAGGTAGATTTGACAAATAAAACTGTAAGATATTTAAAGTGTACAGTGTGATGATTTGTTGTATGTACACATTGTGACAGGATTCCCCCCATCGAGTTAATGAACACAGTCATCACCTCACATCTGTACTACTCCCATTTTTTGGTAAGAACATTTAAGTACTACTTTCTAAGCAAATTTCAATTATACATTACAGTGTTATTAATAGCAGTCACCACGTTGTACCTTAGATCCTCAGACTTTATCCATCTTAAAACCAAAACTTGTACCCTTTACCAAGCTCACCCTATTTCCTCCACCCCCTGGTCTCTCACAACTGCCTTTCTATTCTGTTTCTAAAAGTTTGATTTTTTATTTTTTAAAAAAATTTTAAGTTTATTTATTTATTTTGAGAGAGAGTGAGAGCAGGGAAGGGAGGGGTGGGGGAGAGAGAAAATCCCAAGCAGGCTCTGCATTGACAGTACAAAGCCTGATGCAGGGCTCGAACCCACAAATCTTGAGATCATGACCTGAGCCCAAATCAAAAGTCACATGGTTAACCAACTGAGCCACCCAAGTGCCCCAATTTATTTAATTTTTAGATTCTGTAAGTAAATGACGGCATGCAGCATTTGTCTTTCTCTGTTGGCTTGTTTCACTTAGTATAATGTCCTATGGTTTCATCCATGTTGTTTGTTGCAAATGCCAGGATTTCCTTCCTTTTTAAGGCCGAATAATATTCCATTGTGTATAATATATTATACCCTCCCCCCCACATTTTCTTGATCCATTCATTTGTTGATGGACACTTAGGTTGTTTCCATACCTTGGTTATTGTAAATAATGCTGCAATGAGCATGGGGTCACAGACATCCCTTTGAGGTAATGGTTTCACTTCCTGCAGATGTAAATGTAGAAGTGGGATTGCAAGATCATATGGTAGTTCTATTTTTAATTTCTCGAGAAACTTCCATACTGTTTTCCATAGTGGCTGCACCAATTTGCATTCCCACCAATGGTGCACAAGGGTTCCCTTTTCCCCACAGCCTTCCCTTTTGTTCATTATTAAATTCACTGCAAATGAAGGCTTTTGCAATGAAAATGAGATTTGTCCCCATCTAAACGATGAAGGCTGGAAGTTCTTGCAAACCTGCAATGTGGCCAGCGGCAGGAACAAAGCAGGTCAGGAGAATGGGCTGGCTCCATCCTCTTTAGTAGACTCTGCTCCCTGCCTTTTCTTTTGTTCCCGGCTTTCTCAGTAAAAGTCATTATTGTCACCATCATCATCAACAACTATAAATATATATTTAATAAAATAGCAATGCATAGCCAGTCTCTTTTGCTACAGAAACAGGGCACATGAGTTAGATATACATGGTATTTCAAGGTTTGTGCAAGACAATGAGTGTCACGTGGGCACATTTATTTCTCGAACTCCAGATCTGGGTTAATATATGCATTTATAAGCATAACAATAGCCTATCTATTTTTTCCATCAGGTTCTGCTTTCCTATTTTCCCATTTTCCTTCTCTTACTCACCTCTCTCTAAACCTCCCAGTCCTCAGCCCCTTAATTTGCGGGAAAATGCTCAGTAACAGGCTTGGAACATGGGTACAAATCTTACTGGTTTTGCAGCCTACAGCCTGCACTGGTGCATACAGAATCCACTCACTTCAACTTTGTGAGCAAACAGGAGCATGTCCAAAGTTAATTTAATTAGAGGACAGGGAATTGAAAACATCCGAAACAATTTACCCAGACTCTTCAAGTATGCCCGAGTCATATATAATTTAAGTGTTTCTGGTCTGGAGCTAAAATATATTTAAGACTTTTAAAATGTTAAAAGTCAAGGTTTTAAATGTGTGGCTTTGCTGAACATAGATCAAATTTATAGGCATCGAAGGCCTGCCCACCATCAACTTAATGGGTGACAGAACAGCTAAAGCTGTTTTATCAATACCTGTTTGCTGCAAAGGAAAAGTCTGTCTGCTCGATTAGCACTGAGTCAGAAAATGAAAGGGATGCTGCTGATGGCGTTTGTTGGAGTTATTCCCACAATCTGGGTTTTGTTTAATCTAAAGGTGCGGTTGTGATCGATTTTCACCCATTTTAAAATGCATGTGTTATGATCAATCAAAACCATTTTTAGTGTTATTTCAGGGAAGAAAATCGTTTTGAACATCAGAGAAGTGTTTTCATTTGCACCAGAAACACCACTCCAAATGCATACCGTGTAAGACCGACAGCTCTTGTAAACATATTTCCAACCAGGAAATTAATGACAATAAACATATAAGTAGTTGAGAAGCTCTTGGTTCTGAAACTTACCTTTTTTTAATTCACTTAGAAGCCCTGTATGAGAAGATTCTGGTAATTTATTTTGTTGAAACATTCTGAGATTGCCTGCTTCACTAAAACAACCTCATAGGTTTCACAAGCAAAATGCATAAAAGCCACAATCAATAATGATGGTCAGAATAGTTACTTGTGCTAGTAACTCACTATTTGATTCCTATATAGGAGGTTGGTTTTTATAAAATAGTATTTTAAAATATTTTATGATTCCACTTACGTGAAGTTCCAACAGTGGTCAGATTCATAAAGACAGAAAACAGAATAGTGGTTACCAGAGGCTGGGGGACTGGGGTCAATGGGAATATGACCCATTGTTTCATGGGGACAGAGTTTCAGGTTGAGAAGATAAAAAGTTCTGGAGATGAATGGTGGTAAAGACTATACAATAACATGAATGTGCTTAATGCCAGAGAACTGTACACTCAAAAAATGGTTAAAAGGATAAATGTCATGTTATGTCTTTTTGCCGTTACAAGTAAAATTAAAAAATTAGTATTTTAGCCAACTTCTTCCCAAAGCAGTAATAAGCAATTCATGTGAAAGAAAGTTGAGTTGTGTATTCCTTAAGTCAAAGATAGTACTTTGATTTTAAAAGTATATATCTTCCCTTTGTTTATTTAGTAGGGTCTATTTTTTGTAGGAGAGTCAACCTTCAGGGTTTAGAAACAGATTTATGAACACTTCAGTGGCAAATCTTTTAGTTATTTTTGACAGATAGTACAAGATGTGCTTCCTTTGAGATTTATTTGACCTCTCTTTCTGCTCTGTTGTCTTACTTGCAAAGATACACCTTGAAACCGAACACCAGAGCAGTCCACGCCTAAGAGAAGAAAGGTAGAGACTATTTGCAGAATGGAACTGATTGTAAGGAGAAGCCCATAAAGGAGATAGAGAGCACTTATCAACACCTGAAAGAATGCCCTTATACTCCCTCACCTCCGCCCCCTACAGAAAAATTTTCCTATTATTAAGATCTGGAGTTTGTGTGAACCATTTGATAAGCCAACATGATACATTATTATTAACTAAACTCCATATTTTACATTAGGGCTTACTCTTTGTGTTGTACATTCTATGGATATTGACAGAGGACATTTTAACAAAGCTCTCTCAGTAACTAATAAAACAAGCATGCAAGCATTAGTATGGACATAGAAGAGTGGAATGACAACATTAAAAACTCGGTTTAATTGTTGTATGTGGAACACAACACCCAACAACTGCAGAAACACGTATTTTTAGATGTACATGAAATATTTACAAGGATTAACCACACATGAGGCCATAAAACAACTTTCAACAACTTTCTAAGGATGGTTTGCTCATATAGAATGTTTTCTGTCCACAGTGCAGTAAGCAATAAATCAATATAAAAATGTATAAAAATCCCATATACTTGGAAATTAAGAAAAATGCTTATAAATAACTCATGGGTCAAAGGGAAAATCAAAATGGAAAGTAGAAAATATTTTGAGCTGAAAGGTGAAACAGAAGCAGACTGCACGACCCTTCAGCATCTTCTGCTATCTCTACCCTCACCATCTCTGTAAGAGGCCTGAAACAAGAAGGCAAACGTTGCGTTTGTTCAGTCTCCGCTGAGCACGTGCACACGACGGACTCCCAATTTTCAAGGCTCTGTGCATATTCAGAAGACCACAAAAGTGCCACGTGTGTTGATTTTGAGGCTATGAATAAATTTTAGGTGACTGTCCAAAGATGGAATCCATTAAATAATGAGGACCAACTATACTAGAAAAGATCTTAAAATCAATGAGCAAAGTATCCCTTCAAGAGGTTGGAAAAAAGGTGTGCTTGGGGGGCTCAGTTAAGTATCTGATTTGGTTTGGGCTCAGGTCATGATCTCCTGGTTTTGTGATTTTTAGCCCTGCCTCGGGCTCTGTGCTGGCAGCACAAAGCCTGCTTGGGATTCTTTCTCTCCCTCTCTCCCTGCCCCTCCCCTATTCACGCTGTCTCTGTCTCTCTCAAAATAAATCAATAAACTTGAGAAAAATTGTTTTAAGAGGATGGAAAAAGAACAACAAATTAAACCCAAAAGTACAAGGAAGGTAACAATGAAAGAGCAGATATTAATGAAGTAGATGACAATTATATATCATCAATATTCAATCATTGATTCTTTGAAAGGCTAAAATGATTGCTAACCCCTTATTGAGACTGATTAAAGGAACGATAAATAAATAATATCAGGGATTGAAAGGGGGATATCGCCACAAAGCCTATAGACATTAAAAAATATCATCTAGATATAATATGAACAACTTTCTGCCAACTAATTCATCAACTGAGGTGATGTGTATAAATCTAAAAAAACCTAGTCCAAAAGTGACCCCAGGTGAAACAAAAAAATTCACAATTTAAGGAAATTGAATATGAAAGTAAAACCTTCCTATAAGATTTTCCCTTCTGTTATGGATAGGTAAGCTCCCACAAATTGGTATCTTGCTCAGATAACAACTGTAAATGCTGGATCATATACTAATCAAATCCTTTGGAGAATAAGCAAAAGCTGGCTGACGTTGGAGGAGAATGGAAATTTGGAGGAAACCATTCGCATGGGGCAAGTGTTTTCTGGCTTCACCACAGATATGGTGGCAGTGACAAATGCTCAAAGCCTCAATAGAAATATACATTTTGGGGACTGGAGAAACCAGATTTGAAGAAGCCCAGGGCAACCAGGACCACCAGACAGGAGGAGAGAACTCTGTAAAGACCTAGAAAAATGAACTGCAATCTGTTTAATTCTGTCCATGTCTCTTACTGGCCCTTGAATCACGCATGTGCAAATCAGCTTGAAAGGAGTTCAAAATTTAGCCTGAATTACCTATTGCTGGCATGAGAGAATTTGCCATTTGAGTCTAATGAAATGAGTTTCCTTATGAAAATAAAATCAGTACTCTTCTGAGCAATAAAACAGAACCCAACATAACATTCACAAGGTCCAAAACAATTCAAAATTTCTCATCATAAAAAGAGCATGTATGGGGCACCTGGGTGGCACAGTTGGTTAAGCATCCGACTTCAGCTGAGGTCATGATCTCATGGTTCCTGAGTTCAAGTCCCCTGTCAAGCTCTGTGCTGACAGCTCAGAGCCTGGAGCCTGCTTTAGAGTCTGTCTCCCTCTCTCTCTGCCCCTCCCCTGCTCACTTTCTCTCTCTCTCTCTCTCTCTTCTCTCTCTCATGCCCCCACCTCAAAAATAAACATTAAAATTTTTTTTAAAAAAAGAGCAAGGAAAATGTGACATACTGTCAAAGGAAAAGAACAGATGTTAACTCTGGAATTCTCAGTCTAAGCAGCCATTATCAGTGATCAATAAGGTCAAGGGTAACATGTGGACAATGAAAGACAGGAAATGTCAGCAGAGAAAGAGAAAATATGATTTTTAAAAAACAAATTCTAGAAGTGAAAATAGAATACCTGATATAAAAAAGTTTACAAGATAGTTGGAATAGCAGAAGAGAGAAGAAAGAAGAATCAGAAAACTTGAAGGTTGATGACTAGAAATCATCTGATCTGAAAAAAAAAGGTTTAAAAATGCACAAAGAGTCAGGAATATATGGAGTAATTTTTTAAAGCCTACTATATGAATAATCCAAGTTTCAAAATGACAAGAGAGAAAAAATGGGGAAGAAAAAATATTTTGGAGGAAATGACCGCACAGCAAACGTCTCAGATTTGGCAAAAGACACAAATTTATGAATTCAAGAAGCTCAGCAAACTCTAAACAGGATATATTTGTAAAAAAAAAACAAAAAAAACCATACGTGGGCATGTCATGCTTAAACTGTTAATAACTGAAATAAGGAGAAAAATTTGAAAGAAGCCAGGGCAAAACAACTCATTACATACAGAAAAACAATGATTCAAATGACTGCAGTTTTCTGATTAAAAAAGAAATGAAGACCATAGAATGTAATAACATGTTTAAAGTATTAAACAAAAAACAAAACCCCATGAAACCATAAATCTTTACCTAGTGAAAAGAGTTTTCAAGAAAGAAGACAAATTAAAGCCATATTTAGATAAAGAAAGGCTAAGAGAAATAATTACCAGCAGATCTACGCTGCAAGACCTGTTAAAAAAAAATTTCTTCAGGGGGAATAGAAAGGATTACAGAGGAAATCAGATCTTATGCACGAGGAACATCAGAAATGGTAAATTTCTGCAGTTATAAAAACTATTTTTCCTATTAATTATTTAAAATGTATACCTATTTAAAGCAAAAATTATAACACTGTCATGCAAAGTTTATAACATATATAGGCATAATTCATATGAAAATTATAACAAAGAATCTTAGGAAGAGAGTGCATAGAGCTTTATGGTTGCAAGATTTTTACCTTTTCTGGGTTTTTTTTTACATTTTTAAATGAAGTGGTACAATATTAATTAACCCCAAGTTGACAGCAAAAGGTTAAAAATATATACTGTAATATAAATATTTTTCCTATAGCAGCCACTAAAAAAATGAGCAAACTGAATTCAAAGGCATATAACAAAATAATATCTTGTGACCAACTTGACTTTATTTCAGAAATGCAGTGGTGGTTTAACATTTGAAATCCATTACTGTAATTCACCTCATGAACAGAAACATACCAAATAATAATCTTAATGGCTACAGAAAAAGCATTTGTTGTAACTCAAATTCATTTACAAAAACAATTCATAATAAACTATGAATAGAAGGGGACTTCCATAATCTGATAACGGTTATATCCAAATAGCTGAAATGAACATCATTGTTAACCCTTAAATTCTGAGAGTTTTACCCCTGAGATCAGGACAGAAAGCCCACTATCACTACGTCTGTTCAACATTGCAACTGTCGATCTTTAGCCAGCGAAACAAGGTGGGAGGAAGCATGCAGTTCAAAAGAAACAAATGAAAGCATTAGTATTTGCTGATAACATAATACATTTGTGTACATAAAAAATCCAAAAGAAGTCTATGTGTTAACTATTAGAACTAATACGTAAATTGAGCAAAGTTGCTGAACACAAGGTAAATGCTAGGTATTGAGAATCCCTGTTGTGAACAAAATAGTCAAGAAACCTGTCTTCATTGCAGTATATGTTTTGTGGGGGAGACAGATACATATGTGTAAAAATAAGTAAGGGTGCTTTGAATAGAAATGGTGCCATGAAACTTAACACAGAGGGAGACCGACTGCAAAGGAAACTGCTTTAGGACCACAGGCAGGAGGCAACCATGGGAAGTTCTGGTGAAGGGTAGTCCAGGCGGCGGGAATGGCCTGTGCCAAGGCCGTAAGTCGGAAATGAACTTGGCCTGTTAAAGCAACAGGGAAGAGGTTGATATGAATTGAGCGCAGTGAGTACAGGGGAGAGTGGAGTCAGACAGGAGGAAAGCAGGGGTCTGAGGATGTGCATCAAAGAGTCTGGTTCCATTCCAGTGGCGGTGTGAAGTCATCCAGGGCTTTAAGCAGAAAAGAGCATGCTAGACCCTCTCCCGCTATATTGCATCTCTGCTTTTCATTGTCTGTTGGTCTGGTTTTTTTTCCTGCTAAAAACAGGTTTTCTCTCCATAGTAGAGGGGCGTGACTATGGAAATAAAATAAATCCCAGTGTATAAAAAAACATTGAGACCACATGGCTTCCTAGGGAAAACCCCTGTTATTAGTCAGAGACGCATGGTCTGGGTCTCTGGCCCTGCAGCCTGGTGGACTTGTGACCTGGACAGGTCACCTAACGACAACAAGTCTCAGTGCCTTTATTTTCTAAACAAAGAAAGAGTAAGGGTATCCACATTGCAAGACCTATTTGAATATTAAATGAAATCTTGCATGAAAGTATAACATTAGGAGTGGCACAGAGGGAACACTTACCAAAATTAGCGTTAGTATCATAAAAATAATATCAAAGGCTGAAAAATACATAGTTTAGAATTTAATTGATCTCTGGATAAGGCATGGCTTTCTAAGTAACAGTAGCAATGAAAGAAATCATAAAAAAAATAGACACAAATCTCACATGTGATTCTAACGAAATTTAGAACTATCTCTGCCGGACTGACCGGTCCAGTTGTGGAAGATTTATAGAAAGCAACAGTACATTTTCATAAAATGATCACAAATAAGTTAAAGACAAGATAAACCAGGTTTAAAAAATCAAACAAATATAGCCCTGAATACCATACTGTTTAAAGAGTCCTTCACATGCAAAGGATAAATTGAAACGAAAGTTGGGCACCATTTTCCAGCTGTCAAAATGGGGAAGGTGAAACTCTAAAGAAGCTGCATTGAGATGGAGACACATATTTTGCTGGAAGTGTGGGTGTGTGAATTGGTTTGCTCCTTCCAGATAGAAATTTGGCAGAGCCTATCAAGTCCACAAAAATATACGCATCTTTGAACATGAAAATTTTCCTTCTAAGAATGTAGGACTTTACCTTACAGAAAGAATCATAGTTATGTACCAAGATTAATGTATACAGATATGCATTAGAGTAAAAAATTAGAAACTATCTGAATAGCCATAATAGCAGGCGGATTAAATAAATTGTTGTCTTCTTTTGGAAGAACAGTCTTTGAAAATATCCAATGGCATGAGAAATTCACACAACATAATATTAAGTAAAACAAAGTTTGTTTTTTTGACAACTATGTGCAAGGTGATTACAATTAAGAGACCGAATGGCTAGAAGTACAAATGCAGGAGGTCGTGGGTGTGTACGGGCCACAAGAAGCAAAGGGGAGCACCTGTGGGACTCAGTCGGTTGAGCATCCGACTTCAGCTCAGGTCATGATCTCTCAGTTCGTGGGTTCGAGCCCCGCGCCGGGCTGTGTGCTGACAGCTCTGAGCCTGGAGCCTGCTTTGGATTCTGTGTCTCCCTCTTTCTCTGCTCCTCCCCCACTCATACTCTATCTCTGTCTCTCTCAAAAATAAATATAAAACATTAATAATAAGAAGAAGAAGAAGAAGAAGAAGAAGAAGAAGAAGAAGCAAAGAAAACCACCAGGGGTGCCTGGGTGACTCAGTCAGTTAAGCATCAGACTCTTGATTTCGGCTCAGGTCATGATCTCACAGTTGTGAGATCGAGTGTGAGATTGAGGGTGAGATGAAGCCCTGCATGGGGTTCCACACTGGGCTTGGACCCCGCTTAAGATTCTCTGTCTCCCTCTCCTTCTGCCCCTCCCCTGCTCTCTCTCTCTCTCTCTCTCAAGAAGAAGAAGAAGAAGAAGAAGAAGAAGCAAAGAAAACTCATTCATGCAGAGAACTGAATGAAATACTTTTGTTGGAAAAACAATGCTGTAGTCTTCTAAAGTGGAGAATAAAGAAGAAAGGAGAGAGGAGAGACAAAAATTTTAGCTATAGGTCCTTTCTGAGTGACTGGTAGTGACTTATACATATGTAATGTTCATGGCCCAGTCTCAAATGATTTCATAACTTCTTTATACCTGTTGAGATTCTCTATAGGACCCCCTGCTTCGTCAGGAAGTAAGGTGGGATGGGCTAGCAGGAACCCTAGGAATTAGCCACCCTCAGACCAAATTAGGTTCTCAAGCCAAAGCAGTCATTAAAGTGCCTCTTTAGCTAATTCGGTCTCTGCTTGGATGACTCAGGTAAATACTCAGCATTTCAGAGTTCTGACCTCCCCAGGCTCCTCTCCACAGCGGCAGCAGGATAGGAAGAGAATCGTGGTTTATGAGATGGGATGACCGCACTTCCTGGCCCTCCCTTGACTTTCAGTCCATCTGATTTTCGAGGGGGGAACAATGTGGTTCTGCCATTTATCTCAAGTCTCGTCATCTCTGAATATTGCAGCTTCTCGGCCTTTGCGCACCCATGGGCCCTTCCCTCAGCTTCTCATTTTCTGCAGGATCCTATCAAACTACCACCCACTGGGGTGGCTGCCCCACAGTGGTCTGTCTGAAAATCCTAGAGTTTTGTTAAAGCTGGAGAGCAAATTCACTTTACCTCTCTAGACCCCAATACCCTTTGCTCTTAAGTTATTAATTGAGGAAGTTGGAAAAGATGACCCCTGCGTCTGTTTCTATGTCCAGCTCGGCGACTTCAGGATTCTCAGAATAGAGGAGAACGTCTTTTCTCCATGGACCTCCTTTCCCTTCCCTTCCCTCCCTTGTTGGCATTTCCAACAACCTTCTTAAAATTGACTTTGTCACTCTTGCCAGGGGCTTGCTGCCTAGGCCAGCTTTGCCAAAAATAGGCATCATCCTATAGTTTGACTTTAATTCACTAGAATTCTCTTAGGTTTGAAAACAATGTCTGGGCTAATTAAAATATATTCTCTATTTTTTAATTATTATATATATTCTCTTTTGCTTTACTGATCATCATTCCATGGATATATTTCTCTTGGGGACTTCATAGGAAGAATTGATGAATTTAAGGCAGGATTGAAGTGTCTCTGGGTCCTCTGGCCAAGTTGCTCATGATATTATAGTCACACTTACTTATACTTGGTTCATTAATTAACTGCACTCCATTTCTTAATTGCCCTCCATCCCATCATCCACCAGCATTGATAAGAACAGGATGTTTAGGATGCAGGTGTTGGCTCCATTGACCTCTCCCATTCTAAGTGAGGGCTCATCCATTTGAGCTAATCTCCGTGCACTAGCTGTGTGACCTTGGGGGAGTAACTTAGCCTCTCTTGGCCGCCATTTCCTCATTTGTAAAATGAGGTCAGTGAACCAGATGATCTCTACAGTCATTTCTATTTAAAAACCTGTAATCCTTCTTGTTTTTGTAAATGAAGCCCAGCTGGATCCAGGCCCTGGGGAGCTATTAAAGAATAGAGCAGGTGTTGAGCGCTGGGGGGAGAGATGATTTCTCAAAAAGAAAGGCTGTCCACCGAGCAACAACGCCACGGCTACATTTGTGAAATGCTACTCTCAACTCCACCGTTCTGGTTTCGGCTGGATTTCTGGGTCCCAGAGGGATGTCTGAGCAAGTGGCAGACAGTATGAGGGATGTCAGTGTGCCCCGCTCCAAGCTGCATCTTGGAAGGAGAACTTCTTAGGGCCTGCTGCCACCGGAAGCAAACCTACCTGCTCTCACTCCGGACCCTGCAGTGAGCAAGCTGAACACATTCATCTCTAATTGCCTGCTGTCACCACATCTATTGCTATTCTGGGCCACTGTGTAAACATTCGTCACATAGCCTTTACGGATTTAAGTCACCCTTTCTCTGGCTTGAGAAGTGTCCTGCTTATTTCTCATGTCCTTGGCCAGTCTACCGTTCTCTCTCTATCCTTGATCTTGGTGACACATTGCCTCGTTTCAACATCAGGTCAGCATAGCCAAGATGAATGGAGGAAAGCTTGGCTCAGGTGCCTGGGGATTTATGGCAAGCCCAACTCATTACTGACAGGTTTTGCTACCTCTCCAACTATGGAACGCGGTCCAGACGCCTCACAAAGGATCCTGACATCGATAGCAAGTCTCAGCGGATTGGACTGCAGCCTCTGATTTCATCGCTCTGAAACCTGAGTACTCAGTGGTGCCAAGCCCACCTGACCACATGCCATATGACACATCACTTTTGTTTACAGGCCTTCTGGCTTGGAGACGGTGACGATCAACAAAGAAGGGAAGTCTCAAAAGACCTTGGCCCAGTGGAGGAACAAGAAGTGGCTTGAACATTTTGTTTTAACTTCAGGACACAGGATGTGCCAGGGAGCAAGGTATTCATATAGTAATCTTCAATGCAAATCATCTGATATTTGTGGGGTTTGATTTGCTCACAAATGAAGGCTCCCTTTCTTAACACTGCTGGTGAATATCAACCTGGGAAGAGGAACCTTGCAGAAACTTCTCCTGCCACCCTCTACTTCATAGAAAAATCTTGTCCTCAAAATTTTAATTGCTGTTTTTTCTTAAAAACTTTTTTTTAATGTTTATTTATTTTTGAGAGAGACAGAGCATGAGCAGGGGAGGCGCACAGAGAGAGGGAGACACAGAATCCAAAGCAGGCTCCAGGCTCCGAGTTGTCAGCACAGAGTCCGATGCGGGGCTTGAACTTGTGAACTGTGAGATCATGACCTGAGCCGAAGTCAGACGCTTAACCGACTGAGCCACCCAGGTGCCCTGTAATTGCTTTTCTTAAATTGAAAGACATGGGCAGAAGTTTTAAGAAACTAAAGTGGTGACTTGGGCTAAATTTAAACAAAACAAAACAGAAAATACGTGTCCACTCAAGTTCCACTTTCTTCAGCTTTAATTGTGGTTATTGATAATAGCACAGAACTTGGTAAATGCATCTGTGATTTGAAATTCTTGCCTCCCGAAACCATTAAAAGGGGGTGGGGGAGGAGGCATTTCAATTTCAGCATAGCTCAAGTGGGCTTCTGTTAGAATCCCCCGTCTGCAGGCCATGGGTAGTTTCTCTGTTCACTTTCGAGGCAGACACAGATCCTCAGGTTACGGGAATATCTTTGTGTTCTGCTCACATGCTTGGATTTTGATCTTTGAAACGTTTCCTCTACAATCCTAACAGTAATTGATTGTAGGACAACCGAGTCATTGAGATGCTCTTTGCACAAATGATTTTAGTGCCTCCCATTCCCTAGACTTTCTCTTTGAGTGGCTGCCAGGTTCACCTATTAGCACAGTCATGTTAAAAAGCAACACTCATCTTGCTCTGTCTAGGATAACAATGATCATTCTGGAGTGGCCCAGAATTGTGTGTCCTGTGCAAAGAAGGTGGCCTGCTCCTTAGAGTTCCAGGGTGGAAGAGAGTTACAGCAATCATTCTGTTGACTCCGATTTTCTTTTTGAAAGACCTAACTATGAAAACTAGCAAGATTGTACTAGATATGCTGGAGTCTGCGAGCTCTGAATATCTCTGTTTACCTGCTGAGACCCACATTCCCTAAGCTGGTAAAGACTCAGTCAATATCACAAGGGAAAACAGTTAACTTCAATGCCAGAGACCAGAGACTGAAGCTGTATGTGTGACTTGGGGCAAGTTATGTATACGCCTAACCTTTATCTTTTTCATCTGAAAAAGTAAAAGGTGGGGCTACTAGTCCCATAGGGTGGTCATGAGGATCAAATAGGAATGGTGCATGTAAAGTAACAAAGTCTTGACTGGGTGTCTCTGGCTTAAGGTGACTGCTTCTAGTTGTCTTCTACTTGAGAACAGGGACACGTGTCTCCATGCTGCGTACTCTGAAATTTTAGCACAAAACCTAGCATATAAAAACACCTGCAAATGCGAACTATCATTGTTCACAAGAAATGTATTGAGGATACTGTTTCCCAGTTGATTTTTATTGCTTCCTATTTGTGAGGATCATGTCTATGACACAGGGTCCCAGACACTGACACATCATCCCAGGGAAGAGTGAGTGCCTGTTCTTTCCCCTGCGGAAGCAGGGACATCTGACAGCAGTTAGCATCACTTGTCATTGATGCTAAAGTGTTCTGCCTAAAATGCCAGGACCCCCTCTTCCAGTCATGTGTGGGGCCGCTAGGGAAGCACACTCTCCCTCCTGCTTGAGCAGCTGAATGAGAGCAAAGCTCAAGTGCGCTTTGGGCCTTTGCCCGTCTGGACTCAGATAAAAGGCATGTACAAGCTCTATCGATACAGATGGGCCCAGCAGGGATAATTCAGCTCTTCCTTTCGAGTAATTATCCGCGGTTACTTATGCACAGACACAGACATCCTCTGCCAAGCTGACACGCCAACAGAAAGAGCAGAAAGGGGATGATGAGCACTGGTCAACCAGGTTCTGTCGCTCCATCCAGGAGGCCCACACTGTCCACCAACCCAAGGCCAGGATCCGGCCCACCCTCATTCCCCACTGCCTGGTCTGATGAGACACCTGTGCTGGGGCTGGTATTCCCCGATGCTGGGGGTCTGCAGGAAGGTCCTACATGGAGGTAGCTCCAGGAAGAACTGCTACAAGTGATAGGATGCTGAGTGGGCCTGTCCTTGTCACCTCAGGTGGGTGCCTGGGACACAAAGTTAAAGCAAACGGGCTTATCTGGCCCCCATTCCCAATGGAATTCCCAAGGAAGTTATACCTAACTGGGGCTAGACCCTCCCTCCACGGCTTACTAAAAAGCCACCCACCAACTCCACTATCCATCTGCCTGCGACCCCAGCTCCTTCCTCAGTTTCTCCCGAGTAAGTAGGATAGAGAGAGGAGAAAAGCACGTCACTTACCCCCAGAGCAAGTCTGTCTCTGTGGGGTGACTTGCCTCAAAAAGAAAGGGAGAGAAAGTCTCCAAGAAAACCAAACCGAACACCGGGTATGCAGAGAGGAGGGGCTGGCATCTCATTCCGGGGGTGGATGGCTGTAACCACGTGTAGCCCTGTGCAGCAGAACCCTCCATCCACCAGGCAGAGTGTGGAGGGAGGGCAGCCCCTGAGTGTGGCAAAGATGGGCACGTTTCCTGCGGGGGATGTACACTGTGGAGGCAGCAGGCCGCTTCCCAGCTGAGAGGACAGGTTGGCAGGAGAAGAGAACTTGGCAACAGAGGGTGGGCGTACGCAGCTGGGAGAGGCAGTGCAGGAGGCAGGCTGGCCTTGGTCCGCTTCTGGGGGAGGGGATAAGAGATAAGCACTAAGCCAGAAGTGACTCTGAAGTTTTAAATTAGGCTAGACTGGCCTGGAGTTTTAAATAACTGAAAGTTTTAAAAAGCTACGAGTTCTTCCTGAGACTTGATTAAAGAATCAGAGTAGAATTGATGGAAAATGGCTAACGGCAATGATAGGGAGAAAGAAATCCGTTCCGTGGTGTACCCCACCAAATACCCAGCACAGCAATGATGAATATCTAGTAATCCTGAGTACCCCACAAGGCAAATGAATTCAGAATATGTGGATACTCTGCGCATTCTCATTTAACCTGCTGAAATGTGAAATAAGCTCTTAACTTCAGTAGTAGAGAATGTCTATTTCCTAATTTTTTTCGTTTATTAGAGAAGAATGTGCACAACTCCCTCATAAGTGATTTCCTTATAAAGCTTCAAACCTTCTGGGGCGCCGGGGTGGCTCAGTTGGTTGAGAGTCCAACTCTTGATTTTGGGTCAGGTCATGATTTCACGGTTGGTGGGGTTAGGCCCCACGTGGGGCTCTGTGCTGACAGCGTGGAGCCTGCTTGGGATTCTCTCTCTCCCTCTCTCTCTGTCCCTCACCAGCTCACACTCTCTCTCCCCCTCTCTCAAAATATATAAATAAACTTAAAAAAAAAGTTCAAACCTTCAGATGTTCACGTGCCTGCTAAGGAGTTTGTTATGTGACTAATAAGTAATGATTTTTTGGAAGATATTAGAACAATTTCTATGTTCTTCAGACATGCTAGAAAATAACCATAGTATTTTACCTTCTGCTAAATCTTTATATGGTTATGTAGTTTTCAGATATTGTTTTATGCTCCAAAGTTTCTAGGAAACCAAGACTAAAAAATTGATGAGAATCTCAACCATTAAGTAGAGTTATAGAGATGATCGAATGTGGTTTATTTTAATGCAAACTATAAATATAAAATATCATTAACACTGTTACCCTTTGCTCAAGAGGCCCCACTTATCCTCGGGGGAGATCTGATGATAGTGCCAGGTAGTTGCCATGGTAACTGTTATGGTTTTGATGTTGGGTCAAAGAGTCCAGGGCAAAGGATATCCAAAGATTGATATCAGGGTTATGGGGAGGCTTTCACTAAGAAGGCTCCTAGATTCATGAATATTCACACATTAAAGAGACTACAGATTATATCACGGTGACCTCCAGAAACCAACCTACCACTTGCAGATCTGACCAGCTTCCATTTAGTAGAATTTCTATAGCGATGTATCTTTCAGATGAAGGAAACTAGTCTGGAAAAATTTGGAGTTATTAAGACTTCATTTTGACGCTGGATTCTTTTTCTACAAGTTCCATGGACCTTCCATATCCAGAAAAGTCCCAAATCTGGCTGACCCAAAGAAACAGACCTCTTCCATACAGATAACTGGAGGTCACCAGTGCAAACTGTACTTTAAAATTATCCTAGAACTTTTTTTCAGGGCTCCTTCTCTGGCTGCTTCTTTGGCCACAAGTTTCTGGAAGCATCCAATGTTACCGCAGCAAAACATATGCAGTGGCAACACTGTGACTGCCTCCCCAGCATCTACCCCAGCACACACCCACTCCTGCATTGTGTAACTCTTATAAGGTTTGAATAAAGTGATCAGGCCCTCATTTCTAGCCATGGGTCCCCAGTGCTCTTGGCCTCTGGTTCTCAAACTTGAGTGCACAAACAACACGTGAAAAGTTTGTCATAATAATTTCCATTCTCAGTCTCTAATGAGGTGTCTGGAGTGGAGCCTGAGAATTTGCCGCGAGTTTCCAGGTGATCTTGATGCTACTGAGTTTTCCATGATTTGCTGCTCATAGCACCTAAATGACCCACTAGGTAAATTCCAAAAGCATTCTGTTACACTCAGGAGATGAAAACCCTGTGTGCCACAGGGGCTGAGGGACTTGGGGTGGATTTGCTTTAGAGCTGTGGGTCTCAGCCTCAACAACACATCACAGCCGCCTGGGGAGACCTAGTCCCTTTTCTCAAGAGATTTGAATTTTATTGCACTGGGTAGAGGCCTGGGCAGCAGTATTTTTTAAATTCCCTGAATGATTCTAGTGGGCATCCAGCAATGAAAATCACTGCTGTATAAAATAAGTTTCCCAATATTGGGGGTTCTCTGTGTGTGCACATGTATGCATTGAGGGAAGAGACTGGGTGGAGAGGGTAGTTGACCTGAAGTTTTTGTCCTTTTCAGTGAAAGCAAGGGACCGAGTCACTCTCCCCTGGGGACTGACCCAGCTGGCCCTATAGATCCACATAGCTTTTAGGGGCAATAGCTTTTCTGCGTCCTACATCTCCAAGTAAACAACATTGTTCAATTTTTTATAATAAGTCCAGTGACTTATCCTACTCGATTTAAGTAGGAAACCTGAGAAGATAGGCAAAAGAGAAGTAAACAGAAAACAGCAAATTATAAAGTGTACAATTAAAGGAAGTTAAATAGTAGAGATCGTGTTTGCCTTACAATTCACCTTGGACTTGAATAATTATAGCTAATACTTACATGGTCCTTATTGTGTTCCAGAGACTATCTTTAGTGATTTTATCTACTACCTAATAGATTCCTTTGAGTGGCCTCTAAGGAAGATGCTATCTTTATCATGATCCTTTTATAGATGAGATTATTGGAAGCTCAGAGAGATTCGTCACAAGGTCACACAGCCAGAGAGTAAGAGAGCTGGAATCTAGACCTGGAAGTCAAGGTGATCTACCACTGTGCTACATGCTGCCCTTCTGTTAACATTGACATTTGGAACATCTAACTTGTTCCTCCAACAAAGAAAAGCAGAAGGTCCTCTGTCCTCTCCCTTCCTGCTCCACTGTTCCACTGACTGTCATGCCAATAGGTTGACCAACAGCCTTGGTTTGTCCAGGATTTTACAATTTTAGCACTGAGGGTCCTGTGTCCTGGGAAACCCCTCCCCTTATCCTGATTGGGACCCAAACATTTTTGAGCCCCCAAAACTTAACATGTGGGTCCCAGTCATTGCAGTATAAAATGTCTCAAAATGACTCATTTCTTTGCGGCTGACCTTTGCTATAGAACAAAATAAGCCTTGCCTCCCAGTGTCTTCTTTTGGATATGATGACAACAGCAAAAAAAGCAAACACGAGAATGAATGCGTCACATTTATGGAAAACAAATACTAATTTTTGTTGGCAGAACCCAAAAGAGGAATTAATATAAAAAGAATGACTCATGTCTCTTCTAGACAACTCTTTTTAAGTTGGATTATTTAAACAGAAGGAAATGTGACAAAATGTTTATAATGAGGCAAATAACAAGTTCTCATGAAAACGTAATGGTGTAGTTTCAGCTCAGAGTACATCAAAGGTATTGCTGTAAATGTGATTATACCTTTTCCCAGAATCGGATTTTACAGCCGTGTGCCTGATCAGAAAGATGGTTGAATCTTTCACATAACAAAGGATTCACATTTCTTACCTAACCCTTGAAAGGGTAGTTCCTCCGACCTAAGTGGACTTCATTCTTCATGATAATTCACTTAATAGAGCACTGCTGTCTATGAAAGAATCTTGTTTTATAAGGCAATCTGCCTCAGCGCTCATTTGTTAGGACACATCTATTCAGCTGGGGACACACATAGACATCATGGACACATTGATGACATCTTCTATATTGTGTGCCTTTCAACTGTTATCTGATTTATCTATTAGAGCTGATCACTGATATGATATTGAACTGCTTTTGAAAAGTTAAATTTAACACCGCAGCTGAGCAAGGAATAACATATGTCTTCATCATATGCCAGGTATTCATATAATTTTAAAGCCCCAGATCACCCGAAAGGACCTCCCATTCATTCTAATTACATTTCAAAAGGACACTGTCCTCTACCCCAGCTGCACCATGTTTAGAACTTGGTGGCTCCTTACATCTTTGCTGGATGGACGTGAATTATCATTTGCTGGCACTAAAGCAGTGATCACCCCTGATGTCCACCTCTTCCCACCCAGTGCGACTCTACTTCCTCCCCAGCTGCAGTGTGAAGTGAAAGATTAATGCAGGATTGCCAGTGAAGAGAAGCTGGTTTCCAAGTATGGGGCGCCTGGGTGGCTTAGTCGGTTAAGCGTCCGACTTCGGCTCAGGTCATGATCTCACGGTTCGTGGGTTCGAGCCCCGTGTCGGACTCTGTGCTGACAGCCCAGAGCCTGGAGCCTGCTTTGGATTCTGTGTCTCCCTCTCTCTCTGACCCTCCCCTGCTCATGCTGTCTCTCTCTCAAAAATAAATAAAACATTAAAAAAATTTTTTAAAAAGTCAATGTGAAAATGACTCCAAGGCTATTCCTCACCCTAACTGTTGTTGATTTTAAGGGCAAAGTGAGCTCTACCACAAATTCTGTGACAAGAAGACATCAAGATGCAGAAATGCAGAGTTGGATATTTCTTCACCCCCTCATTCTGATCAGGTTAGAGCCACGTCAGCTTTGTGTGAAAATATCTTCCAGTTTTAAGGGCCAAGGCTGAAGCTGGAAAATTTTGTAGGTCTTAAAAGTTCAAAAATTGTGTTTTGATTAAAAAAACAAACATTTTGAGTGTCTATTAGTTTCCAAGCCAAGAATGCAGTCACTCTTGAAAACCACAACTTCTAACCATACCATTGAACAATAAATTGTGGGTTGATTTTCCTTTTAAAGGTAACATTTATTATTTGCTAATCGATCTAGCTATCTCAAAGAGTCAGCAGGTGTTTAAAAAATAATTATTTGACAAGCTTCTACTTTTTTTTATTTCTGGAACAAATTAATTTTACTTCAGTGAGCATCTCTGCTCCATTTGCAAACCTTCTAAAGCTGAAACAAACCTAGTGAGTATGTTCACTGTAGTCAAAGTTACATGTTATCACTCATGTATCTCAAATTGGAAATTCAGATATTTTTTACTTAGAAAGCTTGCATGAAATGTCTTCAGCAATAAGATGACTTTTTAGAGATATTAGAAACCCGGTGGTTGCATCATCTTCCAAGTGTAATTGGAAAAAGTGGACGTGACTTTTTCCTGCACGCTACACTTAGCAACTGCTACCCGGGAGGACCCACTACCAGGAGAGGCAAATGCGTCCTAGGGATTAATGACAGCTGAGGGGTGGCCAATGGACTGAATTGATGCCAAAATTTCATTAATTCCAACTAATCATTTTGTCCTAGGATGTGCTATCCAGTTAAGTGGCTCAGGCAATTGTAGCTTGTGCAAATAGCCTGAAATACACATGCTGACTTACAGAGTGCATTTCCCTGCCTGTATTCTGCATAGCAAAACAAAGCAAAACAAAACCAAAAAAGGATTTTCTTTTTTTTTTTTTGCTTTTTGCTTCTGGTTCAAGTATCGTGCTAGTAGTTCATTCCCTGTAAAACCAGTAATAGGAAATGCGATAGGAATTTAGAAAAAGCCCTTCAGAGTTAAAACTCCTTCACCGAGATTTGAGAATCCAGTGGAAAATCTCACTTTCAAATCCCAACGAGTCCAGGGCATTCAAACAAGACTGGGAAAGATTTCACATAACAATAACAATACATGATCTTTTACAAACCCATTGCCCAGAATTTGATAAGCAGAAATGGTGGTTTAGCTATAAATAAACGCGTATTAGCTATAACCACAAGGCGTTAGCTATGTTCATTATTTAAAATTTCCATTTTCAAAACTATAAGAATATTTTGGTAAAACACAAATAGGTCATGCATTTCTATTTCTCTCAGAGTCATAGAAGGAAATTCACAGGGTATGGCAGACAATGCCCTGTGGTCACAAGCTAAGGACACCCCCCCTTGCCCCTGCCCTTAGTGACCCCTGAAATCCTATACCTCTGACTGAACATCAACCTCATTCTAGTGAGGTATCCTGTTTCTTTATCTGTCCCACTCCAAAGACTACAAGCCCAGCTGCTGTCTCTTGTTTGTGTTTATCTCATCTAGTGCTGAGCCCATAGCCTGGCATATAATAGATGCTTAATTAAAATGTGTTGGACTGAACCATGGGGTTCATATATTCACTAATGTCCAAAAAGAGAAGCAAAATGCGACTTACGATGTACCTTCGTTCAGACAAACAGCATTGCAGCCACCTTCATCTGGCCCTTCCCATGCCCTCTTTATGGTTCACGGACATGCATATCTCAGTGAACGAGAAATATCTGAAACCCAACTCTCTAATCTCTAAATCTAAGAAGGCTTCTGTAAACCAAAATCACAGTCACCTACAATTAGAGATGCTACTTATCACGACCCTTAGGAAACGGCAAGAAAGTAGTGAAAAAGCCTCAGAAAAGTTATATGGAAAATATTAGAGGGGCTGCCATTTCAAGAAATTTAGATTAATTAGGATGGTATTTCAGGAAAGAGAAGGTAGAATGATCTAGATCTAGACAAGTGAGGAGCACTCTCTTGGATAATGAGGAGGATTAAAAATGGTGCTTCTGTTCTGAATGAACACATACTTAGAATAGCCGGGAAGGTGGGATGCACATGATTGTAAAGATTGTGCGATGGAAGAGGGCCAGCGAGCACCTTGCCCACACATCAGTCAGGAACGGTCCACCCTCAACTGCCAGACCCCAAACGAAGGCCCATCGCAGGACCAGAGGCTGGGCTCTGGGGAACTGCTTCCTTTGTGCAGGAGTCACGAGGCCAGGTCCCAGAGGAGGCAGAAAACTGTGTGTTCAAATCCTTACTATGTTTTCAACACTTCTCCAACTTCCTTGGCCAAGGACTATTGCTGAGCACCGTCTTGCAATCCTGATTTGCAAGTAATATAATCAAAGTACATTCCTGTTTGAGCACCTGCGATCCAGAGCCCAGCTTCCTAAGGCAGCAGTCTTTGTGCGGAAGCAGTAGGAAGGACACTAGCAAGGTTTGCTAAACACTTCTCTGTGGAACGACTAGGCAGGGGGACCAAACAGATCTGTTTAGAGAGTGGAGGGGCACCTGGGTGGCTCAATCAGTTAAGCGTCTGACTTCAGTTCAGGTCATGATCTCATGGTTCGTGGGTTCAAGCCCCACGTCGGGCTCTGTGCTGACAGCTCAGAGCCTGGAGCCTGCTTCAGATTCTGTGTCTCCCTCTCTCTCTGCTCCTCCCCTGCTCATGCTGTGTTCTGTCTCGATAATAAATAAACATTAAAAAATTAAAAAAAAAAAAAGAGTGGATCGTGGCTTTCAGAGCACGTCTGTGGCCAGCGGAGCACAGGCTCTCCTTGGGGATCTTGCACACTGCTCTTAAAGACTTCAGCGTCTCGATCATATTCCCCTGGCACCCAGTTTTTGTTATGTGACGATGATTTCCTAAGGGATTTAAACAGCAAGAAGCCTGTGTTAACATTTAATCTATTACCTGCAGGAGAAACTGATATGTAATCCAGTGAGAAACACTCTTCATCCAGAGGACCCTAAATTCAGAATGACAGTAAAGGAATTTTGAGCCGCAGGGCAGGCCTGGAGAAGAGAAAGTAAAGGCCAAGGGGATATGTTCTAGGTCGCTCCAATCGTGCCGTGCTGGACTGGTCTGCTCTTTCCAAGATGACCAACTCGCAAATTAGGCTTGGATGTCCACCGCCCAGTCGCCGTGTTCACACCCTCGGGAACACCCCAAGAAGCGGCGTGAACAAGGAGTGGAGGGACCCGGGGCTGGAGGACATGAGATCTGCTGATGCAGGGTCAGCTTCCGGGAAAGAAACCGCACTCGTGTTCCTCTACCCAATGGCGCGGGCTTTGTTCCAGTCCCTGTCCCAGGTCAGCCTCCTCTGCCTGTCACGACCATCGCTGCGCAGGCATGCACACCTTCGAGAATTCTCCTGCTGTCAGCGGAATTCCACCTGTTTCAGCAGTGACTGGGAAACTCTGAGGTGTAGGGGTAGGATTGCACTCAGGAACACACCCACACACCCCCCCACACACACAACACACACACATACACACATGCCACACACACCACATATATACACACCCCACACATACACATATGCCACACACACACACTACACATGCCACACATAGAGATACACACCTGCCACACACACCACATACACACCAGACACACACTTTTAGTAGCAGTGCTACAAGAACCTCAACACCATTGAACACAAAGGGGAAATATGATGTTTCCAAACTTCTAGCTGATAGGAACCTGTTTGTAGATAAATGAAAATTCAAGTGAAAACTATTGATTTGTCTTCATAGCACAGTAAAAAAAAAAAAAAGACATTGACTAAACTTTACCTTCGATCATTGGCAAACAAGCTAGCTCATGAGGCTGGCCCAATATAATAAGAGCTTTAATTCAAAGGCTGTCAAGTTCAGGTACACAGTGTGACTTTGGTACAGTTCTCACCTCCTCAGCTGTTTTTACGTCTGTCCCCGCTGATCTGCGTGCCACACAGCCTTGCCAACACAGAAGTTTAGATGCTTCTATTTTTATACAGCCAATTTAAAGTGACTGCTAGGATATTTAATGCAGCCTGAAAACAAATTACTAATTATTAAGGTTTTTTTAAAAAAAAAACAAAACAAAACTAAATCCTTTGAATACCCGATATCTTCATCCCGCACTAGAACTCTATTCCATGTCTCCATCCCATCTTTGACCTCAAAGCTTCCGGATATACGGGGTTTAGGAAGGGACGGGGCTGTGTGCTGCGCACCCGGCTTAGAGAAAACATTTGTAAAAGCCTAAAAGGTACTTTTGTCACACAATAGATGTGCTCAATACAGTTCCAGTGTGACAATGCCTCTGCAGGCCCAGAAGCTCACTTTTACAGGACTCACGAATAATAGAAGGATTCAAAGACTGAACCATCATAAACGTGCTCTTGAAACGGATGCATTAACCAAGATGCCAGTTAACTAACTTACAGTGGGAAATAGAGCTGACAAGCGGGCCAGGAGTCTCATGATGTCTGGTGACTGCATTCTTTCCCCATAATGACAGCTGCGCGGGAGGTCAAATTATAAGCAAAGGCTACTCCAGTGGTGTGCAGTCAGGGTGCAAAGAGTTGGATGGATGTATTCGTTTCTGAAACTGCCACAAGAAAGTAGCACAGACAGGGGCTGAGACAACAGAAATTTATTTCTCACAGTTCAGGAGGCTGGAGGTCCAAGGTCAATGTGTCCCCAGAGTTGGTTTCTTCTGAGGCATCTCTCCTTGGCTTGTAGATGGCCCGCCTTCTCCCTGGGTGCTCACGTGGTCCTCCCTCTGTATGTCGGGTCCAAATCTCATCTCTTCTTATAAGAACACTAGTCAGATTGGATTAGGGGCCATCCATATGACCTCTTTGTACCTTAACTACCTCTTTAAGGGACTATTTCCAAATATCGTTACATTCTGAAGTATCCAGCGTTAGGGTCTCAACCTATGGGTTCTGGAAGGATGCACTTCGGCCCGTAACAAAGGATGGCCTTCAAGGTGAGTTCGCCGACGTCTTCATAGCTCAATACATTCATCCTCACTGCCAGGTGAGCCCACGGAGCAGATGTGGGGCTATGTGGTGTCTTCAGGGGACTCTTTCTGACAGCACTGGAAATAGCAACCTGAGCATACGGGATCTCCATGCTGAGTCTGGTGTTGCCAGTTCTTCCAGTGCTGCGGTTTCCACTCATGAGATTAGATCTAAGCTTCCTGAGATGCACTTTTACTTCAGTCCTGCCTCTCTTAACCAGCATGTTACTTGGATTTGGGGTGTTCCCTAACCCTTAAGTCACACATTTCCTCCCTCCCTTTTTCTCTTCCATAAGGGGCCAAACCCATCCGCACAGTGGATTTCGTCAATTTAACTCCCAGAGGGCAACTACATTTCAGAATTCTTCATTATACTTTTCGGTTGCCACTAAATTATTGACTCAAGAAACAGGCATTTGAATATCACCATAAAGACATCTCATAAAAATGGTGTTAACACTACAACCTTTCCTCTGTTTTGTCCAGCAGCGATCACACACATTTAATTTGAATGGCTGGAGTGCAGTTAAAAGAAACCATATATCGACCAGAAATGGGCACAGCTATAATGCAACGAAAGCTGCAGATTGGCCCTGCGTCAGATTGCCCACAGTCTTGACGACTGGCTCTGCATTGTCCGCACCATCGCCCTGGAGCTCACGCCACCAGTGTGAGAGCTGCTTCTGAACAGGAGCTCCCAGGAAACCAGATGGAGACAACTTGTAGGGCCACCAGACAAGGAGAGAGGAAAAAAAAAGGGAAAAATATGAAGGTAAAGGTAAACTACTTATGATTCCACAGCAAACTATCCTTTCAAATCATGGGGAAAAAAATAGCCCTGAGAAAGACAGCCAACAAATTACAATCAGGAATGACTCTCCCCTTCAGTGAGGGAGGTTGTGTGGTACAGACCTGCCCTTCCCAAGTTTAATGCACATCACAGTCACCAGGGGATGTCGTTAAAAATACAGATCACTGCCCCAAAGGTGCCGGAATAGGTGTACATACAATGGAAGACAATGAAAATCACTTAGCATCAGTGTGTCTAGAATATTGCATGGGATGCACTTACACTGAGAATAATTATTCCTTGCTTATTTAAAATTCAATGTTAGGGACCTCTGGGTGGCTCAGTCAGTTAAGCCTCAGACTCTTGAATTTGGCTCAAGTCATGATCTCTTAGTCATGAGCTCAAGCCCCACGTGAAGGATCCTGCATAAGGTTCTCTCTCTCCTTCTCTCTTTGCCCTTCCCCCCTTCAAAATAAATAAATAAATAAATAAATAAATAATAAAATTTAATTTTAACTAGTCATCCTTTTTATTTCCTTTTGGTTTTTGCTAAGTCCTACAAGCAACCCTCCTTCCAACAAAACGGAATAATAGACCAATCTGAAGTGATCTTAATATGAGCATGGTGAAGGGCCTCAGAGAGATAAAGGAAGAGATAACACTCATATAACCAAACCACAAAAGTAAGACGTAAAATGGGCAGACTAGCTGGTTACCCCTGGAAATGATAATATATACTGCCATAGAAATTAACTTTTTAAAATTTAACAAACTGGATAAAGTCAGCACAGGACAAGGTTAAAGGAAGAAGGGATGCGGTATGCAGCAAGTCATGTGGAATGTGTATGGGGGACACGGAGATAAAATGCATGAATGAGAATTTGAGAGACATAGAGGAAAGAGCAAAAGATTTCCTCGTGCATCTAACAGGAGCTCTGTTCAGGAGACAATGCAGGGGCAGAAGAGCTAAATTAAAGGGGTAATGGCTCAAAGCTGTCCACAACGGAATAAGGACAGGCAGACATATACCATGGCAGATAAATAAAAACAAACAAAAACCCACATGTAGAATCCAAGAATAAAGGTAAAACTTCTTCAAGCCACAAGAGAGAAAAACTTCAAACTGCTACAAAGGGAACGTTTATGATGGTAGGTATTTCGTCGGGTTAGGTATGCTGGAAAAACAGGTGAGACATTCAAACAGGAGAGTTTACCACCTACAAATCCACTTTGAAAGAACTGCAGGGACATGGGAATGACCTGAGGAGACTTACCTCTCAGAGGTCCCAGGAAATACAACTTACCAAAGACATCAGAGCCTCTGGGGATGAGATCACGGGTCCACATGAGCCTAAATGTGCAGGAAGAGGAAGAGGATGGGGGGCACTAGAACACTTTCTCTGACTCTAGTACAATGAACTTAAAAATCACCAATCACAGAAACTGATTTTGAAATTCACATAGAGAGCCTCCTGAGTGGCTCAGTCAGTTAAGCATCCAACTCCTGGTTTCGGCTCAGGTCATGATCTCACGGTTTGTGAGTTGGGGCCCCACATCGGGCTCCGTGCTGACTATGTCAAGTTTGGTTGGGATTCTCTCTCTCCCTCTCTCTCTGCCCCTCCACCCCTCAAAAAATAAACTTAAAATAAAATTCATATAGATAAGTACATTCTGCAAAGATTAAAAAAAAAAAGACTTGCCCTACTAGATAATAAGACTTGTTTAAAATGAGAAAATAATTAAAGCCATGTGAGGGGCACAGTGATAGATTAATGGGACAGCATATAAAGCCCCTAAACAGATCCAAGTACATACATATGAAGCTTTCATACACCATAGAAAAGAAATTATAAATCAGGGAAAGGATGAACTCTTCAATAAGTAATGTTGAGACCACTGGCTTCCTACATGGTGAGAAAAAGGAAAGATTAAATCCCTATTCAAAACCACGTACAAAAATTTACCCATGTTGGGGTACCTGGGTGGCTCAGTCGGTTGAGCGTCTGACTTTGGCTCAGGTCATGATCTCACAGTTCATGGGTTCGAGCCCTGTGTCAGGCTCTGTCCTGACCGCTAGCTCAGAGCCTGGAGCCTGCTTCAGATTCTATGTCTCCTTCTCTCTCTGCCCCTCCCCTGTTCACTCTGTCTCTCAAAAACAAATATAATGTAAAAAAAAAAGTTACCCACGTCGAGCTAAAGATCTAAATGTAAAAATAAGGTGGCTCAGTCAGTTAAGCATTGACCCTCGATTTCAGCTGAGGTCATGATCTCATGGATTGTGAGATCGAGCCCCATATCAGGCTCTACGCTGAGCGAGGGGCTTGCTTATGATTCTCTCTCTTCCTCTCCCTTTGCCCTTCCCCCATCTCAAAAATAAAAATAAATAAAAATAAAAAATAAACATAAATATAAACATATATAGTTGTAGGGAAGGTTTTTAAATTTTTTTTGTAAATATACCAGTCTAGATAAAAGCTATTAAGGTGGTAGATGATGTAAAATGTCCACATCGAAGTTTTTAAAACATTTTTATAGCAAAAAATGATACCAACAACGTTAAAACATTAACCATATACTCCTTACTCTAGAGATAACAGTATTACTAGTTTCCTATGTGTTCTAGATGTATTTCTAAGAATTTTAGTGGACTGAAAGTTGCACAGAACTTAAACACCTTTTTGAGATCAAAGAATGTACTTTCATCCTCTTTTTAGATGTCACCACATGGGGTGCGGTCATCAGACTCCAAGTCACGTAGCAGACGTTGGCAGAGCACTAAGTGTCAGGTGCTATATTAAACTGTTTTCGTGCAGTATTTCATGTAATATGAAAGCCTATCATATGAGGAAGGTGCAATTGCTATCCCTATTTTAGAGATGACGAAAAAACCTGAATTTTAGGAGGGTAAGTGTTATGGGTTGATTGTGTCCCTTGAAAGTTCACGTATCGAAGCCCTTAACCCTCAGTACTTCAGAAGGTGAGTATAGTATTTGGACATAAGGACCTCAGTAAGGTAATTAAGGTACAATCAGGTTGTATGAACGGGCCCTAATCCAAGCTGACTGGTGTCTTTATGAGAAAAGGAAGTCTGGACACACAAAGAGACACCAGGGAGGGATGTGCAGACAGGGAAGGTTATGCAAGGGCACCAGGAGAGGATGGCTATCTACAAGCAGGGAGAATGCCCCAGAAGAAAAAAAAAAACTAAATAATAATAATAATATTTAATTTAAACTAATTTAATTAAAGTTAAATGAAATTTAAAAAAAAAGAATAGAAAACCAAAATGGTCGACCCCTTGATCTTGAACTTCCATTCTCCAGAACTTTGAGAAAATAAATTTCTGTTGTTTGTACCACCCAGTCTGCGGTACTTTGTTATGGACTAATACAGTAATTTACCCGGTGTCATACCCCACCAATAATTTTGTCACCAAGAGCAGTACCTACATCCAAATTATTTATACCATAAAAACTGGCTTTTACCTCCCTGTTGGGAGGGGTCATTGTTCCCACCCACCCTACCCCCACATGCCTACTGATCGGTGATCCTGGAGAAAGTACCTCTCCTGAGTTCAAAGACGCTAATAGCAGTTTACACTGTCAGTGTGAAGGGCCCTGCGTGGCTATCATCTCCTCTCTTCTTCCCACGCACAGAAAGCTGGGTGCAGGGGGTTTTAGAGCTCTGCGTGCTGTCGGGAGTGCCAGAAAGGCAAACCAATCTTTTTCTGGGATTAGCAGCAATAAAGATCAGATTCTCCTAAAGGAAATGCTTAGAAAACAATAGCAGGGCTGGCAGGTGGGAGCCAAGCAAGCCCACAACATTCAGGAGCACGGGGAACCAAAATTGAGCCTTGACTATCCCCCAGCTGTTGCCACGCATCCAAGAAGCTAGAGCGAGGAAGCCAGTGGCAAGGGAAGAGGCTCCTTTCTTTGGTCTGGAGGCACCTGAGATAGGGGAACGCTCAGCCCACTCCCAAATATTAATGCCCCCTGGGAAGGAGGAGGGAGTGAGGAGACCAAAGTAGAGGCTTAGGATGAGCTGGAAGAAGCCAGTAAATCTTGCCTTGGGAAGGTCCTTATTAATTTTTCCAAGCAAAGGTTTCAGAGCTTTACCTCTTCCAGTCCTGGCTCCCTGCATGGCCAGAGGATGGCCTTTGACACCCAGAAACTGGCCAGTCACATGTAAGCCTGGCACATCTCTGCCCCCCGATAAGTTTTCCTCTCCTGCCCTAAGGTGCCCCATGTCTCCTGATGCCTGTCGACTGTGCTTTCCATCTCCGATCTTCCTCGGGGCCTTGCTCTGTTTTTCATGCCCATCTGTCACCTGAGTCATACTCAGCTCTGTCCTTTCCTCATTCCCATGACCTGCCCTCTGTTGAAGGTCAAGGTCAACCACCGCCTCAAGCTCTTGTTACTGAATCCCCACGTGACCGGACTTCCGGCTTCCAGCCTTCCAATTCATTCACACACTTCACTGCTTAGGTTTCTCTAATAAACATACATTGTCAGGTTTACTCCCCTAGTGAGACTCTTTCATGACTCGTCCTTGTCACCAGGGTACAATCGAAACAATTTAACCCAGCCAACATGGTGGGTGTCTGTGCGGCCCTTAGCTCCTCTCTCCCCATGCCTCACTGCATACTCTAGAGTCACTTCCTGAAGTTTGCAAAGCTGGTCATGCTTTCCAGACTCAATTCTGTCCCTGCTGCTCTGTCTCCTTGAAATGCTCTCCCCACCTCACCACCCACCTCCTTTCTCCTGATTCCTGTTCTTCCACCCAATGTTGGTTAGATATTGTTACCTCCTCTATAAAGCTTTCCTCCCTTCTCTCCCCTACACCCTACAGCCCTTGATTGTGGTCAGGGCCTGTGGGCGGGCTCCCCATAGCACCCTGTGCACACCCAATGGAAGCCTCATGAAGAGGGGGTCTGTGAGGTTCTCTCCACCATTCGCTTATGGACCCATTTCCTATCATTGCTGTATCAAGCTACCACATGTTTAGTTCCTTAAACTAACACAAATGTGAAACAGGTTTGACTTGGCCAAAATCAAGGTGTCAGCAGGGCCATACTCCCTCCAGAGGCCCTGGGGGAGAGTCTGCTTCCTCACTTTCCTGGCTTCTAGAGGCCACCTGCTGCTCCTTGGCTTGTGGCTCTTCCTCCTTCCCAGCCAGCAGTACCACATCTTCCAGTCTGTCTCTGACGCTCACCCACCTGACTCCCTCTTGTAAGGACCCCTGTGATTCAACTGGGCCCACCCCATAACCGAGAAAAATCTCCCCATGGCAAGATCCTCAATTTTATTACACCTTGGCCATGAAACAGGTTACAGATTCACAGATCAAGGGCTGAGGAGTGGACCTCTTTCGGGGGGCCGTTATTCTGCCTCTCACAGTGCCCCTCAAAGTAAGAAGGAGATTTTGTTTGTAATTATAGTGCAGCACTATCATAAGCTGTAAATATTAAATGGGGGCACTCACATTCTCACCCTCGGGTGGATCTGTTCCCTCAGCCCATAAGTAAGTGGGTTCAATTCTATCTCACTCTAAAGAATGAGGAGGAAAAGAATAAGGAGAAGGAGGAGAAGGAGGGGAAGGATAAAGAGAAGAATAAGAAAGAAGAAGGGGAGGAAAAAGAGGAGAAAGAAATAGAGAAAGATGACCTATTATTTGATTCTTTTGAGAGACTGCCTATCCTTTTCACTGAATCTTTTGGAAAACCATCCTGTCTTCCTTCCTCAGCCCACCCCATCGGACGTCCCTCCATATTTTCCCCTACGTCCCTGACTGAAGTGACTCAGAAAGTCCCCCATGGTCTCCGCACCGGCCATGTTTTGGTCTTCATCCTCCTGTATGTCTCGGCTGCATTTAACATGGTTACTATTTGCTATTTCTCCAAGCCTTCTAACCCCTGGACTTTCCTGACTTTACTTCCTCCTTGTCCTCCTCATTCTGTTCTAACAGCATCTTTCAGATTCCTCTTCTCTTTCCTAAAATGGAGGCCTTCCTGCAGCTCTCTCCTTAGCCTGCTGGTTCTCTCACACTGCAGGCTTTCCCTGACTGATGGCATCTGTTTTTCTACAGCATGGACTTCCTCACCTAGACATCCAGTCCCAATGCTAACTACAGTCGTGTTCTGTTGCTGCCAACAGATACAAAAAATTTAGTAACAGACATTTGTTATTTCACAGCATCCATGGCTTTGTAGTCCAGGCAGGGCTGAGCTTTCCTTGTTCAGGTCTCACAAAACCACAATCTAGATGTTGCCCCACTACTTTCCTTTCGGGAATTCAACAGCACCTTCCAAGCTTCACATCCTCATCATTAGGATTTAGTTCCCTGTGATTGTGGCACGACGTCCCTGATTTCTTGCTGTCAGTTAGAGGTCACTTTCAGCTCCTAGAAGTCCTTTCAATTCTCAGCCATATCACCCTGACAGGGCCCCTCAGGACACAACAGCTCACTTCTTCAGTGCCAGCAAGCAAATATCTCACTTTGAGTCTCTTCTTTCAGAAAAGAACAGAACCTTGTCAGGATGCCTGGGTGGCTCAGTCACTTAAGTGTCCGACTTCAGCTCAGGTCATGATCTCATGGTTTGTGGTTCGAGCCCCGCATCGGGCTCTGTGCTGACAGTTCAGAGCCTGGAGCCTGCTTTGGATTCTGTGTCTCCCTCTCTCTCTGCCCCTCCCCTGGTTGTGCTCTGTATCTTTCTCTCTCTCTGTCTCTGTCTCTGTCTCTCTCTCTCTCTCAAAAATAAATAAAAAAATTAAAAACATTAAGAAAAAGAAAAGAACCTTTTTTAAAGAACTCACCTGATTAGGTCAGGGCCACTCAGGATAATCTCCCTTTTGATGAGCTCAAGGTCAACTGATTAGAGACTTTAATTACATCTATAAAATCCCTTCACCACCTAGTCATGGGAGTGATATCTCATCACTTTTGCCCAATTCTATGATTAGAAGCAAGTTACAGGTCCCCCCATACATATACACTCAAGAGAAGAGGGTTATACAGGACATGAGGCCCTTTCTTTGAAAATTTTGTCTACCATACTGACTTGAAAATTTATCTATCCAATTGCCTTCTATATATCTATATCTGAGACATCACAGGTATTGGTAAACAAATTACATCCAAAAGTAAATCAGTAATCTTTTCCTCAAAACTTGCCCTTCCTCTGGTTTTCTAAAGCTTAGTTAACATCACCCAAGCCAGAAAAGATGGTGGCCATCTTTGACTTCTTATTCCTTCTCATAACTCACATTCAGACAACAGGAAGTTGAATTGATCACCTTCTTCCATCTCTACTGCCTCTACCTTAATCAGGCAATAATCTTCTTCTACCTGGACAATGAAAGGAGTCTTTAGGTCTTTAAGCAGGTTCTCAAGCTTACCGTCTTGCCCATCCAAATCCACACCATACTCAATGCCCTAGCATCATTAAGTTTATCTTCTTTTGCAGCTTTTGAAGCACCGTAGAAATGTGACAATGAGCATTTTGTATAAGATGAGATAAAACTTTCTAAGCTTGATGCCGCCAGTCTGGGCAGCCAAGATAGCAACCTCCAAACCAAGAAAAGTAGCTTAGCCTGAGTGCTGAATTCCAAGGCCAGCCTTGGTTACTGGCCTACACATCTGTCATTCATTCTATCCATTGTGCAGTCCCCCTTAGAGTCACCAGTTTGCAAATATGGTCAGTGCCTGCAGAGCACGAGTGTTGTTATTTTTGTGAGGGAGCTTCTTAAAATAACTCTCAAGTGTAGGAGGATTGACATAAGTTTTCACGATGCCTTACCAGGTAGATAATCTTTCACTGTATTTTTAACAGGACCGTACACCTGCCCATAGTCATCTCTTAGAAATCTAAGGATTTATGAGGAAATTTCTCCAATCCTATTAGAAAAATGGTGTGCACTCAATTCACTAAATTATTTTTCCTATCTGACAGATATGTCCTGATAACCTTTACATTTTGTTGGTTTTCATGTTCAAGCACTACCAAATACCTTAGTAACTAAAATGCAAAATCACCTCACTGTTGCAATTTCTTGAAGCTAATTTCTAAAACTATTGCAGCTCTTGCCAAGAAAGAGTAAGAATGTAATATCGTTCGGATTTATCTCATATTTTGTCAGGACACTTTCTTCAGAATTAATGAGCTGCATACCTTGCTCCAAAGTATATGAAAGATAGGGTCTTTAAGGAATTCTGCCACACAGTTGGAACTAAATCAGCATGTGTGTCTGGAAAAATCTATCATTTTGTGAAACCAATAAATATTTCCCCCTCCGCAAATGTACTGGTGATGGATCACAGAAGAAAATTACTTGATCTATCTGTATGTAATAAAATATGTGAAGGCATTTCTATTTTTTGACTTCTCAGTTTTAGTTCGGTTCCAAGACCAAGACCAATAGGTGAAAGGTTATGAGGATGGATCTGAGTTTCCTGAAGAGCTGCGGGCTGTGGTGGCCGAGCCCACTCTGCCCCCTCGCTTTCATCTACCTGCAGTAGCCACAGTACGTCCCCTCACGTGCTAAGCAGGTCTCCTTGAGCAATCGGTGGAAAACTTTCCAAGGACCTCCGGTGGTGGAAAGCTGGTACTTCACGACCAGGTTGACAGGCTGCCTGGGAAGCCATGGGGCTGAATGTTTTCTCAATCTCCATCTGCCCTCCCTGTGAACAGAGTTAGAGCTAAGAATCATGACAGAGAAACGTATAACAAATCTTTTACCTCAGACATGCTGTGCAACTGAAAATAGTGGTATGTTATGAGCCAAGGACTCCACAATCCCTTCCTTCTCACCAAAACGCAATATACAGATGAGAAACTAGGCTAAGTGCTGGTAGGTGAATTATCTGAGGTCACACATTTGGTCAATAACAGAGCCAAGTTAAGCCTAGGTCTCTCTATCTTTGGCAGTGGCTTACAGACATGAGTATGTGTAAGAATCACTGAGGGGCTTTTCAAAACATAGATACCTGGGGGCACCTGGGGGCACCTGGGGGGCTCAAACGGTTAGGCATCCAACTCTAGGTTTCTACTCAGGTCATGATCTCATGGTTTGTGAGTTCGATCTCCGTGTCAGGCTCTGTGCTGACAGCTCTAAGCCTGGAGCCTGCTTTTGGATTCTGTGTCTTCCTCTCTCTCTCTGCCTCTCCTCTGCCCACCCCCCCAAAATAAACATAAAAAAATAGAGACTTAACCCTGAAACAGAGTCCATGGGGCCCTGGAATCTGCATTGTGGCTATCTCTCCCTATAGACTGTGAAGTGTGCCCAGCTTGAGATGTCAGCTCTGCATTACACCACGTCCCTATATTTCTCAGGAGAACAGAGCTCATCTCCTCCCCCTGAGATGTCAGCTGCTCTCAGAGTGGAGCCGGAGACAGAAAACATCTTATAACTCCTAGAAGTTGTTCAACAAACAAGATATGAGGGATGGACAAACAAACAAACTTCACACACAAGAGCCTTGGTATCTGCCTCCCCCATCTCAGACCATGGCTCCCATGGCCATCCAGGGAAGGATCTAGGCGTGCCGTCACCAAGTAACTCGCTGTCAGCAAAAGTGTCCAGTGAGTCGCCAAAGGGACTATGGCACATTGATTCGATGGAATATTTCAGGCATAGGGAACCATAAGCCTTTTCTATAAAATTGAGACAGTGTGTAGCTCTGTCTGCAAACTATGAAGCTGTGCATACACTAAATGTAAAGAATGTAAAAACTGTGTATGTTCATGGCAGAGACCAAAGGAGGACATAGCAAGATGGAAAGAATCCATGAAGTAAGATGTAAGATGCGTGAGTCATGGGTAAATGTGTGTGTGTGTGTGTGTGTGTGTGTGTGTATGTGTGTGTGTGTCTTTCTTTTAAATTTCCTTTCAGGAGTGCCTGGCCATGTGGCTGTCAGTTAAGCATCCGACTCTCAGTTTCAGCTCAGGTCATGATCTCACGAGTTCGTGAGTTCAAGCCTCACATCAGGCTCTGTGCTGACAGTGCAGAGCCTGCTTGAGATTCTGTCTCTTTCCTTGTCTCTCTGCCCCTCCCCTGTTCATGCTGTCTCTGTCTCTCAAAATAAATAAACGTAAAAAATTTTTTTAAATTTCCTTTCAATAAAAGTTGATTTAAAAAAATCAGATTAGAAAATTTCCCTGTGCTTGTTGACTGCTTTGAGCTCTTCTTGGTGCCTGGGTCTGTAGCAGGTGCTAGACTGAGATGGATGCACTTAGCTTACAGCTCCTCTACTGTAGGTCACAGTTCAGTGATGTCAAGGTTGGTTGGTTTCAGAAAAAAATCCTGATTTTTTTCCCCACCGAAAATTATATCATTAACATTAGCATAAGCCCAGGCACCAAAGGTTTCTTGGTACAAGGTGAGCACTCGATAAATAAATGCCCATGAAGGAATGTCTGCCAGTGTTTCCTGAATCCCTGGATCCCCATGCCTGTATTGTGGCCACATTGATCTACCTGAGACTTCCTGAACATTCTCTGGGGTGCCTCACTACTCTTTCAAGATCTCCCCATTCCCCAGCCAGCACAGATCTGCCCCTCACATTAACTCATGCACAGCGCAGCTGAGAAACTTTTGCTATGAGGACTTCAAATTCCTTCCCTCTGCAGTTAGCATTACTTGTTCCTTCTCTTTGCTTCCACAGCAATTTGTTTATACAGATATTGGCAAAGGTAAGTCATCTGGTAACCTCTCCTACTAGGCTGCAGGCTCACTCAAGGCAAGGATGCCACATGCACTCTTTCTTTCATCCATCAAATGCCCCCCAACTGACAGGGGCCAGGCGTTGCTCTAGGCTTACAGAAACAGGTGCACAAACACATATAGCCTTGCCCTCGTCAACCTGAGAATCTAGCAGGAAGAAAATCATTCAATAACTAATGAATATTAGGATAAGCGCTATCAAGCCAGTCAGGGCCCCAAGAATGAATAGAACAAGAAGGCCTAATCTAGTTTAGGGAAATGGGAAGGTTTCTCTGTGTAAGTGACATTTATTTAAGCCCTGAGAGCTGAGTAAAATATTAATTAGCAGAGAATCGAGGTTTCTGGACACTCTGGGCAGAAAGAACTGACAGCCCTGTGTTTTCAACCATTCTGTCCATTACCGTACATATGACATCCTGCTCGAAACTTACTGCAAATTTCTTTGCGCGTATTCAATCCTCAGTAGGTATTCATTGGGTCAATGATTTTAGTGAAAATATACTCTTCCAAACTGCCTTAAGTTTTGATAGTACAAGTTAATACTTAAACAAAGATAGACAATCTAAGAATGACAATCCATGAGGAAGGATATTTAACAGTATACTAACTCAGGACACTGTTAATCTGGGAGGCCTGGGTGGCTCAGTCAGTTGAGCACCTGAGTCTTGATTTCAGCTCTGGTCATGATCCCGGGGTCGTGGGATGGAGTCCAGCGTCAGGCTCCTTGCTGAGCATAGAGCCCGATTAAGATTCTCTCTCTCTCCATCAGCTCCTCTCCCCTGCTTGCACTTTCTCTCCAAAAAAAACAATAAATTACTTTAAAAATTAAAAAAAAAAAGACACTCTTAACCTAGGATCTGGTATATGGCAGAGGATTGATGAAGTTTGCTGAATTGAATGGAAAGAAAATGGAAATAATGCTGGTGTGGGAATTTATTACTTAATTCAACTCTTTACACACTCAACCGATATTTTTCTACCTATTATGTGCTTGCAAATTGGCTAGACATAGTCTGTACATTTTTGAGCTTACAGACAGATTAAATAAGCAGAATTCAAATAAGTAGAGATCAATGAGTTTAACGAACTTTATCAAACAAAAGAAGTAAAATGTTTAGTATTAAAAACATTCTTCCCTGGGCACCTGGGTGGCTGTCAGTTGAGCGTCCGACTTCAGCTCAGGTCATATAGTTCGGGAGTTCAAGCCCTGCATCAGGCTCTCTGCTGTCAGTGCAAGCCCGCTTCGGATCCTCTGACCCCCTCTCTCTGTCCCTCCCCCGCTTGCGCTCTCCCATATATAAATAAATATAAAAAAAATTCTTCCCTCATACTCATTCGGATGCCTATTATTAAAACAAACAAGAAACCGAAAATAACAAATGTTGGTGAGGACATGGAGAAATTGAAGTCCCTGTGCCCTACAGTCTCAGTGTAAAAAACAGCATATGACAGCCCCTCAAAAAATTAAACATCGAACTACCACATGATGCCACAATCCTACGTCAGGGTGTATATCCCTAAGAATTGAAAACAGGGATTCGAACAGATATTTGTACACCCGTGTTCACAGCAGCACAATTAATAATACCCAAAGGGTGGAAACAACCCAAATGTCCACTGACAAATGAATGGATGAACAAATGTGGCACATACATACGGGGTAATATAATGCAGTCTTAAAAAGGAAGGAAATTCTGATACACGCTACAACATGGATGAAACTTGAAGACACGATGCTAACTGGAATAAGCCAGTGGCAAAAACTGAAATATTGCATGATGCCATTTATATGAGGTACCTAAAGGAGTCAGACTCATGGAGACAGAAAATAGAATAAAGGTTACTTGTTGTCATGGGCAGGGGGGAGGGGAGAATGGGGAATTATTGTTGAATGACTAAGAAATTTCAGTTGGAGATGATTTGAAAAGTTCTGAATTTGGATGATGCTGATGGATGTACAACAATGTGAATGTACTTCATACCACAGAACTCTACGCTGAAAAATACTTAAAATGGTAAATTTTATGTTACACGTATTTTAACCACAATTTAAAATTTTAAAGTTTTTAAAAAGCATTCTTCTCATTAGGTATAATTCCCTTGTGATGTCTGAGTTCATGAAACTTGGCAAATTTTCCAGTTCTTTCAACCAAATGAACAATTCCATCCACCTCCAAAATTTTTCTGTAAGCAGGTATTCTTTCTGGAAAGTTCAACTCTTGCTACCAACTTAAAGAACAGATTCTAAAACAAATACATCCCCAAATTATAATTTAAAAATTAGACATCCATAAACTATTCCCAATTTTGTTTTTGTTTGGTTTGGTTTGGGATTTTTTTTGAGGCAAAGAGCTCTTAAGGAAGGCAAAAGAAATATGCTAAGTACTATAAGTGATCTATTAGGAGGGCAACTTGACCTTCTGAAAGCTTAATGAAGCTGGATTCCACTTACGTGGAAGTTGCGTTAGCAGAAAAGTAGCTATACAAAGCAATATATGGCACTTCTCATTTATTTTGTTATAGGAAATTGATTCTTTTCTTTTTTTAATGAAGCAATAATGTACTTAATGTCATCTGCAGAATGTTTAGGGAGCCTTGTTATACTCTTCCCACATTTAACATTTTCCCACAGACCCAGTCAAGTTCTGTAGACATGCTAAAAAGCCCTTGATGCATGAAGTACTACATTTTTTATAACATAAGCAATTTGCATTTATAACCCCCGAAAATACTACTTGAATATTTTGCCAGCAAAAGACAGCTACAAGTACAGAAGTTTTCTTCTTGAAAACTCATCACGTTTGGCTTCCATGGCAAGGCTGCCTCTCTGAACTCTTTAATTTGTTTTTCAAAATCAGTCCTTGCCCAAGAACGTAGGCACCATGGGGTTTGGTTAGCAAGAACTGTGAAAATAATCATGATTATCTTTTCTCAGTGTCCCTCAAAAAGCTTGTCAGTGTTGATGGTTCTCTGCGCAAAGCTCTCCCACTTAGGATCAGGTTGTGCTGAGCAAACCCAGGAGCGTGAAGCTGTGAAAAGAGCACGAGCTCTGAAGCTAGGCAATGGGAATTCAAATCCCAGACCAACTAGCAGTGACATCTTGAAAAATTGCTTAACTCTTTGTCACCTCACTTTTCTTATTTGAAAAATGGACCAATATCTCCTATAGGGCCGCGTGGTTTTAAGAATTAAATAAGATCTCTTACATGGAAGCACCCAGCACATGACAGTTGGTCAGCGAATATTAGTTGAATCTTTCTCTGGAGTTGTTGTAAGCAATTGTTAGCGCAATGGATTTTCACTTACAATCAACTCTACTGAGTGCCTAGCTTTGTGCTGGGGATAAAACTTTTGATGTAGGGGAGTTAACAATTTATTACAAGACATGAATAAGAATAATATATAAGGATGTTAAGAAAATGAGAGAAGATGTAAGATAATGAACACTACGTTGGGTGGACAGGCTCTAACGGCAGAAGCACTCTCCCAGGAGCTTGGCCTGCCTGGAAGTCTTCTCAGGGGTTAACGGGAGTGAGGTGACACCAGCCGTCTAGGATGGCTAGGGTTTAGATTGCCAAGGAAAAGAATATAGGACACTCAATGTAGTAACTAGAGCACCGAAAATTAAAAAACATGATCTCTTTGGGCGATCACCTCATTGGCCATAAGCATAACTGTCCTAATTATCACTGAATCATCCTCTTATTTATGCTAGAAAGAAATATTTGAATATGTTCTGCCACCTCTATCGACCATAGAGCCAATCCTGTCTTCTCTTCTTTACTCTTTAGATTTTCTTTTCCCTTGTTTTGTTTTTAGTTTTTTTTTTTTTTTTTTATGAAGAGGACACTGGATTAGTAGTCAGGTCTGGGCCTGAGGGCTGACACCACCCGTGCTGACACCACCCGTCCTCGGGGGCTTTGGGAAAATGCATTCGCCCTTCCTCACACCAACTTACCTTACCTGCCAATGCACAAGCCCTGTCTCTGTACTGTGCTTCTGTTACTAATGGGGTGGGGTGCCTCTCAGGTTAGCTGGCCCACCAATTACCTCTTTCCTTAAGGACAGTAGGCCCCTGGTCTTTAGATGACCAGAGAAATATGGTCCCATTACAAATCCTATGGAGAGGGTTTGATTTATCAAAATTATTGGGTGGATTTATTTCATTCTAACTGTAGTTTTTGTTTTGTTTTATTTCCTTAGCAAAAATTTTTTTTTAGTTTATTTCCTTTGAGAGAGAGAGAACAGGGGAGGAGCAGAGAGAGAGGGAGAGAGAATCCCAACCACAGAGCGCTGACAGCACAGAGCCCGATGTGGGGCTGGGACTCACAAAGTGTGAGATCATAACCTGAGCTGAAATCCAGAGTCAGACGCTTAACCAACTGAGCCACACAAGCACCTCTTGTTTTGTTTCTTTTGTGAGGTTCAGAGATGGATAACTGAAGATGAAGTCAAAGAAAAAATTGCAATTTAGGGAATTTCACCATGATTGGTTATGGCTAATAATATCTCAAAAACATTTTCCAGCTCCAAAACCTTATTCTATGTTACCAAATGTTAAATTACAATTTAGTCCCAACAGGAAATAAATATATAATTCCAAATATCAAACATAGAGTGGTCAATAATGAAAAAAATTTTCAAATTCACTAGTGTTTAAATATATGAAATAAAAAAAGATACTATTTTTACCTATTGAATTTGCAAACTTAAAAAAGAATGATAATAACTACTATGCTGGCATAATTGTGGGATCATTAATATCTCATACATCGTTAATGAAAGACAAATCAGTAAACTTCTCCAAAGGGCAATGAGGCAAAGTTTTCATTAATTGATGTTTGGACACCATGATCTCATTTCATTGAACTTGTTCTAAAAGTAAATGACATGGAAAATACTTAAAGATGTATGTATAAGAGTGTTTCCTGCAGAGTTTTTACAATAATGAAAAATTTTTAAACAAATTAAAGATTCAAAAATGAAAAATAGAGTAAATATATAGATAATACCTATATATGGAATGATGCCATTAGTCATTAAAAGTGACAACATATGTTACTTTTTGTCATGGAAAGTTGTTATAATACATCACTGTTGCAGTGATAACTATATTAATTTCTGAATGTTTACCTCCCCCCCCCCTTTCCTACCCATCCCCACTTACTAAGGAGAAGGCCATCCTTGTCTCCTTGGTTTCTCCCTCCTCCGGTCCTCAGCAGAATACCCTCGACTGTCCTGGCAAGGGCCCTTAACTTTGCTCATGCAGACTCTGGAGAACAGTGAATGAATAAGGGGACCAGACCAAAGAGGCACAATATGACGGGGAGAACTTACTCAAGAAAACAAGTCACTTGACAAAAATAAATAAATAAATAAATAAATAAATAAATAAATAAATAAAACATAAATAATACATAAATAAAAATAGAAAGGGGGATTGGACGAAATAGTCTGGGAATGAAGGAGACATCAGCGGTTGGGGGTTTGACACAGAAAATGTCTTCAGCAGGTGTGGGTGCAAAAGAACATAAAATAAGAGAGGAAGGGGCTTTTGAGAGTAAAGCTTTGGGTTGTGTGTCAGATTCCTCTTGATATTCATCACGAAACACCAGGAAAGAATGGAAACTGTACTTCGAGTTCGTGACTTCTGTGTCTTTAAGACAGCTCTAAAAAAAGGGACCTCTTGGATTTATTAAAATGTGTTAGTATCACATTATTGGAAAGAGAGTGTAGAAAGCAGGTTACAAAACAGAACACTATGCTTATACATTCATGTGTGTATTTACACAAGCAGAACTCTAAAAGGACATAAAGTCAAAATCGTATAACTGGTAATCTTTGGGTGTAGGATTTTAAATTATTTTATTTTATTGTTTTGTTTCTCGGAATTTCCGTATTTTTCTACAACAAGCCCATTATTTACGCAACCAGAAGGAGGATGAAAATAAAAATAATTCCATCTAGAAGCTTGGGCACCAACGTTTGGTACTGTATTATGTTCAGGAGTATGTTCTAGTCTGCCCCTCAAAATAGCCGCTTAAAGAAAAGACTTCCTTCCCGTTTCCCATGTGTATCCCAGATCGTGTTTGCTTCCCGTGTGTGAGGCCCTACGGCCGCTTGTGTGAGGCGGTCACACTCAGCCATGCACTTGGAACTAAAGGAACTCCTGGGGCACCTGAGTGGCTCAGTCGGTTGAGCATCTGACTTTTGACTCAGGTCATGATCTCACAGGTTGTGTCTTCAAGCACTGAGCTGGGCTCTGTGCTGACAGCTCAGAGCCTAGAGCCTGTGTCAGATTCTGTGTCTCCTTTGCTCTCTGCCCCTCCCCTACTTGTGCTCTGTCTTTGTCTCTCAAAAATAAATAAATGTAAAAAACACATTTTTTTTTAAAGGCAGCTCCATCTCTGGTAGTGTCTTGGCAGTCATTTTTAGGCAGGCTGGTTTTGCAAAAGAACTAGCTGGAGTTTCAGGCTGCTCACCGCACCAGGTGCAGGGGGCACCAACGCGAACCTCCAGAGGGGAGAAAATGAGAGCATGACATGAATGAAGCCAGCAAGCAGATGACTGAACCAACCCACTACTCCCTGTAAGAGAGGCTATCCAAGACAACAATTTACAGCGGCGTCAAGGGAGAGAAATGCAAAAGGTGCTAGAAAACCACATTGCAATCTTTAGCTCAAACTATAGATAAAGAAAATTGAAAAAAAGCATAATATGTTAGGTAATATGATTTACTAAATATAATTTCATGTTTATGCATGCACTGCCGTCTAGGAGGAAATAAATAAATGTGAGTTCATGTGCTTTCATGAGATAATCTGGGACTCATACAATCATAGTGTCATCTTCTCTAGCAAGAAATGTTTATATTGAATGAAAAATTTGTATTGAGTAAAAGGAGAGTGTAATGTGCTTTATGATTTCTGACGTGGAAAGGTAATGGTCAAGGGGGAAAATGATGACTTTTGCTCCAATGATAGATCTTTGAAATGGCATAGCAAATGTTTTCTGCTCTACTGCTAGGAGAACACTTCTGGAAAGTACAGTTTGTTTGCTAGACATACCACTCAAATTTTATCTGTAAGCACCAGCCTTTCCCACTCAGTGGTGCTCACCAAGAATTCATCTCAGCCCCTAGTTACAGGGTTGAACGTTTATCAGCTAAACCACCGTAACCGGTAAGCCCAAGTGTGCCATCGTTCGGTGACAAAGTCCAGAGCTGGTCAGGGATTTTCTAGCCAGACAAGCTCTCTGCTCCACAGGGCGAACCGGGAGCCCAGGTTACTTTCATCTTGCTGTACCCACATGACCTTTCTCAATTCTCCCAAGCTTGATGCGCAACTAGGGCCATTCTAGATGCGTAGGAGGGAACTTAATGCATTACATCCAATGGACGACTGAGAATATTGGGCTTAATTCCTTCCTGGAACTCATTGTTGGACAGGCTGCTAGGATACCATCGGCACAGATGAAGTGGGCATCACCAGCACTGCATCTGCCTTTGAGCAGGTGGGCAAGGGACGGGGCAGGCAGAGGAAAGCAAGTGTTAAAAGCAATGTAGAAGTCGTGCGTGTTACTTCCACTCCACGGCATTGTTGAAGAACTGGCCACGCTTAGTTTCAAAGGAGGCGGAGAAGTGTGTTCCCTCACTAGGTGGCCATGTGTCCAGCTAAAACGAATGGGGATGTTATTGCTGAAAGAACAGAGAGGAAACTATATAGTGGGTAACAAGTAGCAGGGTCTGCTTCAGGCGCAGTGACCTAAGTACAGCAATCAACAAACTTGTTGGTAATTTCACTCCACGCCTCCTCCCACACACACACCTGGGCTGGAGAAAGCGCCTGCTCTTGTGGGTCTTGTCTCTAGTGTAGAGTAGGGGAAACAGGTAAAGACAAGGAAACCTGAAGATAGCCTTCAAGCCCCCAAGTCACCTATGCCTAAGCCACCTCTGGGCTTCTACACTACATGAGCTAATACATCCCTTTTCATGCTTAGGCCAATTTCAGGCGAGTTTTTACCTTTTGCAACACAGTGAGTCCTGACTAGAGAACAGCAGCTCTATAGGCTTATATAAAAGTGTGATGTGGCTTTCTTATCATTAATAATCTTAACCAGCCTTTCTTGGCACTTTAGTATGAGTTAGTCACAGTACTAAAAACCTTTCAAACATCTCTGTTAATCTGTGTTGCAATATCCTGTTACCCACATAATGTGGATCACACTTCCTGTTTCTTTTTTTTTTTTTTAACACTTATTTACTTTTGAGAGACAGACACAGAGCATGAACTGGGGGTGGGGGGGGTAAGAGAGTGGGAGACACAGAATCTGAAGGAGGCTCCAGGTCCTGAGCTGTCAGCACAGAGCCCAACGTGGGGCTCGATCCCATGAATGATGAGATCATGACCTGAGCCGAAGTCGGATGTTTAACCGACTGAGCCACCCAGGCGCCCCTGTTTCTTTAAATAATTTGGCACTTGTGTGGTACCTGTCCCTTTAATAAGAAATACTCTATGATGACAGAGACCTCGTCCATATCCCTAGGATCCAACACAGTACTGGGATATAGCAGTTGTTCAACAAATATTTGCTGAATAAGTGAATGAATTCATGACTCTAAAGTCTATGCTCTTGATTATTGTGGAATGTTCCCTTTCTTAGGGCATTCTAAATGTATGAAATTTGTAATTCTAAAGTTGTAAAAATCATCTTACTTCGAAGACTTGGAGTGATCTTACCAGTCTGCTCGTCCAATGGAGAAAGAAACTGAAACCCCAAGCAGTTATGTTATGTAACTTTTCTAAGGTCACCAAACAAATCCTTCAGACGACCTCTGTAGAAATGATTAGATACAAATGTCCTAATCACATATGTGTAGTGAGTAAAGGGATTGGCTGGAAATCATTGATGTTGTACTTTGACCCTTTACTACTGTGGCCGTTCAAGTTCACAAGTCTCACGACCTCTTCATCATTTCTACCTCACACCTTTCCCAGCCACGGACTTATATTCACATTCACCATGCTCCTCATTTTTCACATTTTGAGGTTCAAGTAGCATTCAGTTCAAGCAATAAACTTTGAACTAAATAACTTCTTGTTTCCCTAATTCTTCTTTTTAAAATTTTTTAAATGTTTCTTCTTCTTTTTTTTTAATTTTTAACGTTTATTTATTTTTGAGAGAGAGAGACACACACAGAGTGTGAGCTGGGGAGGGCCGAAGAGAGAGGGAGACACAGAATCAGAAACCGGCTCCAGGCTCTGAGCTGTCAGCACAGAGTCCGACGCGGGGCTCGAACTCATGAACTATAAGATCACGACCTGAGCTAAAGTCGGCCACTTAACCAACTGAACCACCTGGGCGCCCCATAGTGTTTATTTATTCTTGAGGGAGAGAGAGACAGAGTGTGAGTGAAGGAGGGGCAGAGAGGGAGGAAGAAACAGACGCAGAAGCAGCTTCAGGCCCTGAATTATCAGAACAGAGCCCGATGCAGGGCTTGAACTCACGAACCTGAGTCGATGTCGGCTTAACCAACTGAGCCACTCAGGCACCCCTTATTTCCCTAATTCTTTTTAACTTTCGGGAACTCAGACTGCATGAATCTAATGGCAAACGAATTACTCTTTCATTATCCAGCAGTCTTTATGATTTAAAGTATAGCCTCTTTGAGTTTACCTCTTTGAAGTACTAGCCTCTTTGAGTTAGTGTCCTCTTGCAATGGTGAGTTCTTTAATAAATTTATGAAGAAATATTATATATAATACATTGTATTCACTCATTTTAACTGTTTTCAGGAGAATGGTTGGTTCAAGCCATCTCGCCTGCCATTACTAGAAATAGTATGTATCCAGAAAAGTGTAAGGGAAGCAGTGAGAGCCAGTCTCAAAATCCTGGCTCTGTGGTCAAATGGTCAAACTAGTCTGAGCTTTAGTTGCCAGATAATTCTGTTGCGGGAAATGAATGAGGGAAGTTAGCACCATATATGTCACAATGTCTGGCACAGAGGAGTGGCCTTTCTCCTTTCATTATTATACAAAATGATTTTGTTTGAAGGCTTTTGCATGGGGGACGTTGAGCATTTGTTGAGTGAACTCAAACGTTGCGTGGAAGAAAGGTGGCCGAGGTGGTGGACTGCATAATAAACAAAGCGGTAAGGAAATGAGGTTTCCGAGAATCGATCTGCTGTTACTCTGGGCTGGAGTGAAAATGGGATCATCTGGCATGTTTGTGCGGATATAGTCATTTCTCTCCCTTTTGTCTGCCTGTATAATTAATTTCTATTTTTATGACCCAGTTCAAATGTCACCTCAGAGACAAAATGCTTATTAAATGAATGAATGAATGAATGAAACTGTTTGTCAGTCAGTTTTCTATGGGAAAAAAGTATTTTCGTGCCTTGGAAAATATTTGGAAACACTCCTCACTATACAATTATTCTCAGTGTTACACTTCAGGCTTCTATTTCATGTTGCCAGTTATGTATGAAAATAAGTCCAGCTGTGTACCCAGCATGACAGGAAATGAACAAACCTAAAACGGTCTTGAACTTCCTTTCCCTGTCCTCAGATACATCCACGTTTAACACTCTAGAGCACTCCATCTTTAAACATCTCAGAGAAGACAGTACAATTTTTCTCGGTTTCACTGCCCATTTTGCCCCAGATCCTTCCTCACATCTCAGTTAATTACCTTCAATTACAGTCTTTCTTCCCTCCCTTCCTTCCTTCTTCCCTTCCTTCCCTCCTTTCCCTCCCTCCCTCCTTCCTTTCTTCTTTCCTCCCTTCTTTTCTTCCTTCCTCCCTCTCACCCTCCCTCACTTCCCTTCCTCCTTCCTTCCCTCCCTCCCTCTTTCCTTCCTTTCCTTTCTTACTCTCTCCCTTCCTTCCCTCCTTCCTTCCTTCCTTCCTCTCTTCCTTCTTTCCTCCCTTTTTCCCTCCCTCCCTCCTTTCCTTCCTTCCTTCCATCCTTCCTTCCTTCCTTCCTTCCTTCCTTCCTTCCTTCTTCCCTCCCTCCCTCCCTCCCTCCTCTCACTTCTTTCTCAATCTTTCCTCAGATAGTTGCAGTTCCCAATCTCCAGTGCTCTGGTGCACTTCCCACCTACCAAAACCCAAGGGTGCTACACGAGGAAAGCTAGCTCGACAGACCCTGATTCCAAGAAGGCAATTTGTCTGCCATTTTCTCTCTTTTCTCATCTCTTCAACTGTGCCCGTCCCTCCAATGCATCTTCAGACATTTGTCCTCACTTGTCTTTCCTCCCGGATGTTCACAGTTCTCCCAAATATGCAGAGAAGGCACAAAAATGGCACCTTCCTTTGCCGGGAGTTTGCATTTGCATTACATTTTCATTTCATTATGTGTCCGTGCAGGTTTACAGAGATATGACATCAATTCATTCAGCTGAACGTTTTAATCTCACAGAAGGTAAATGCCAGCTGCAGACAGAGCCTTTATCCCATTTGCCCTTATTTGATTCTCCTCTCAAATTCCAAGCACATTTATGGTAATGAGTTAGCCTGGCTGTGCACTTCTCTGTGACCCTTTTCCCCACAGGCCATGAAGTGTTGGTGTGAGATGTCAGAGAGACATAAATTCCTGCTACAGAGATTTCTAGGGGGAGGCATGGAAGGAAGCCTCCTCCCCCACTCCTGTTAGCCCTGCTGGGCAGCCTCACTCACACCCTCCGTATCTCAGTGGCCGCTCACAAGACCAAGTTACGGCAGTCATATTTCAAATGGCAACCAGGGAGGAAACAAGATTCGGAATCATGGCAGTAATACTAACAACTAACATTTGTATAGCCTTTAAACCTTGTAAAGAGCTTTCATATCAGCTTGCTAAATCACCACAGCCGTTCTAGAAACTAGGTGTTTGTCTTATTATTCCCATTTTACAAATAAAGACATTGAGTCCTGGAAAAATATTGAAAATAATCTAAGATTACACTGGCAGGAAATAACTGAGCCTGGTAGACAAATCCAAAACTCCTGAGTCCAGAACTCGCGTTCATAGCTTTTAGCTAAAATAAACTTCAGTACAACCTGCATGGACAGTAATTAGACAGTAAGTACAGAAAGCCTAAAACTCGTACATATGCTTTATTCCCTGTGTCGAACTTCTTGTAATTTATTACAAGAAAATTATCTGAAGTACACATAAAATTTATTTATAGGAATTTCGGTAAATGTGAAAATGTCATGAAGTTGCCCACGAATGAATGTTTAAAAATAGAGGATAATGGGGGTACTGGGTGGCTCAGTCGGTTAAGAGATGGGCTTTTGGTTTTGGTTCAGGTCACGATTTATGGTTCGTGAGTTCGAGCCCTGCATAGGGCTCCACACTGAAAGTGCAGAGCCTGCCTGGGATTCTCTCTTTCTCCCTCTCTCTGCCCCTCCCCTGCTCTCCCTCTCTCTCTTTCTCTCTCAAAATAAATAAATAAACTTTTAAAAAATAGGGGAGGGGCACCTGGGTGCCTCAGTCAGTTAAGTGTCCAACTCAGCTCAGGTCATGATCTCACGGTGAGTGAGTTCAAGCCCCGCATCGGACTCTGTGCTGACAGCTCAGAGCCTGGAGCCTGCTTGAGATTTGATGTCTCCCTCTCACTCTGCCTCTTCCCTGTTTGCACTCTGTCTCTCTCTCAAACATAAACATTTAAAAAAAAAAAAATAAATAAATAAATAAATAAAATAGGGGATAATATAAAAATATTGGCCTACTTTCATAAGATGTGAAACCGTTTTGCCATTAAGACTCATATTCTCAATCTGCAGAGGGTGATTCTGATTTTATTTGGAAAATACCTACCTAGAAAAGAAAAAAGTATTGTACGTACACATGTACGCACACAGACACACGTGCGTACACACACATGCAAGTGCACATGCATGCACATACACGTACACATGTACACATATATATACACACACATATTCACGAAATATTACAGATCATTTTTATTCTCTCAAATATTCCCTGAAAACTTCACTGAATTTTTTAAATTATATAAATGCATGCATATGCATTTTAATCATCAGAGAAAACAATAAAGTAATTTTTTGAAAGTTTGTCAAATAACCCCCCTTTTCCTTGAATATTTCTTTATTCCTTTCAGGATCTATTTATTCAAATAGTCCATCACCGTTCATGTCTGTGGCCGCTTTGTACAACCTGGCTGTGCAAAGCCCCTCCCTTCTGCCTCCCAGACACCCATGTTCCTTGGCATCTTCTGTTGGGGGGTTGGTGCGGCAGGTGCAGGCAAGGCAGGAAGGGAATTCGGTGTCAATTTCATGGGCCCTCCGGCTTACAGCTTTCTCTCCTGGCAGCTGATCGCCAGGGGAGACACTGCCCAGCACCCCCACAGGGCCTGCTGAGGCCCCTACGACCACTTGTCTGCTAGAAGCTTCCCTCAACCCTCCTGTGGCCCACACCACTGAGGAACAGTTGCTCCTTGGCCTTTTTCTCAGGGATCTGCTGGGCCTTGCATGCCTGACAAGGAGCAATGCGGTGTGGGAGGCCCAGAGCCGGTCCGCGTCTCGCACACGCATGCCTCAGCCTCGGCGTAAGGGAGGAAAGCCCTGTCACAGAAGGAAGCCATTGGACAGAAGAGGTCCATGTGAAGGCGACTCTGTTCTCCACTTCCACCCTCCTGCCTCAGTGCCCACTCCCTCTGGTCCCTCTGGCAGTGGCCAGGTGCCTGGGCTCTCTCTCCTCTTCGGTCAGAGGGTCCACACTTCCGCAAGACCCTTTTTTGTGTGTTGCAAACTCCAGTTTCTCAAGTATAGGCTGAGTCCAAAGGGGACCTGGTGGGGTCTGGTCTAACGGGGGGCGGGGGGGGGGGAAGGGATGGAGGAGGAAGAGGAAGTCAGCGCTCTCGGTGCCAGTTCAGTCTTGCCACGTAGAAGTTGTGGCCGATTTCCTCAGAAGTTTCCTGTGAAGCTAGAAAACTTTCCTAAAGTAAACCTTACTTTTTCTAAAACAATGCATTATATTCTAATTATTCTCGTCTGAGAAAAACACATTCTCCCATCAGCATGTCTTTTATTGTACCTGGTGTTTGGATGCTAAGGACCATCTAATAGTTGTGCATCTAGATATATAGATATGGATATAGATGTATAGATATATACAGAGAGAAGCCCTGTGTGTGCTTATAGACACACGCCTATATGGCATTTATATAAAAAAAGGAGCCGTTGTAGCTGAAAATGACTCCTACGTAGCCATGGGTCGGAAGGAGTATTAGATCTCTCTGATATTCAAATCTCTTCCTTAATAGAAAGGGGGATAGGAGACAGAAATGCCAAGAGGACAGAAACAGACACATAACACCCTCCTTCTGAAGGCCTAATTCTGCATCTGGCTCTTTCCCTTTGGGCTGTAATGGTAGCTTCTCTGTGAGGTCTGCCAACCTTTCTACATCAGTTAGCATCTGCTACCTAACGAACCACCCTCTGATTTAGCTACTTTTAACAACAACCATTGATTTAGCTCATCTTGTAGGAAGTGGTAGAGTCACTAAAGAAAATTAACTATGCTGGACGTAATTCTGGCAAACCAAAAAATTGGCTGTGACAATAAATGTGATAGGAAACTCAGGACAAATGAATCATGTCAAAAACAGTTATAAGGAGCCACTGATAAGAATTCAATGGATAGATATACAGTCAGATGATCTTTCCTTTTAACATAAAGATCCTCTTTTGAAACAAAAATTTCACAGCGTCACTTGGTGGGAGTTATATCTTCAACATCTATTAACAAAATTCACAGTGGTAACTGCAGGCTGGCCTCTTCCAACTTCTGGTGGATGCTAACAACCTGTGGCATACCTTGGCTTGCGACAGTATAATTCCAATCCCTGCCTGTATCTTCACATGGCCTTCTTTCCTGTTTCTCCTGTGTCTTCAAATACCTTTCTCCTTATAAAGACTTCAGTCATTAGACTTAAGGCCCATCCTAATCTAGTGTAAACTCATCTTAACTTGATTATATCTGCAAAGGCCTTATTTCCAAATAAGATCACATTCACAAGTTCTAGGGGTTAAAACCAACGTATCTTCTTGGGGGACATAATTCAACACACAACACCTACTTATGGTTTACTAAGCAGAATCATCATTGGTCAGAGGGAAGTAGTAACTTAAAAAATTCCACAGGAATAATAATGTCAAACTGAATGTCCTGATTCCTATTGCTCTAACCTTGGGCTAAGAAACACCCCTTGGGAGTCCCTGGGTGGCTCAGTCAGTTGAGCGTCCAACTCTTGATTTCAGCTCAGGTCGTGATCTCATGGATGGTGAGTTCAAGCCCTATGTCGGACTCTGCACTGATAATACAGAGTCTGCTTGGGCTTCTCTCTCTCTCTCTCTCTCTCTCTCTCTCTCTATCTTCTCAATACATAAATAAACTTAAAAAAAAAAAAAGAAGAAGAAGAAGGAGAAGAAACACCTCTTGTAAACCGAGAAGAGAAGATCTTTGGATGGAAAATGGTGAGGGAAATTTGTGGGTGGTTGGAGAATGGAAATTTGAGTTCATCTCATTACATTTTCCTTACAATTATTCTCTTCCTATATTTTTGAGTGTTCAGTCTTCCCAATTAAATTTCTAAGTTTTGAGGCCAAGCACAATTTTGCATTTGTAAATATAAATGGACACTTAACCATTGAGGAATTAACATTCATGGTTTCAACTATTCTCAAGCAACCCCTAAAATCCATGAGTTACACAGTAATTTACAATGGTCAGGAAAAAGTTTTGAATCCCAATAAGAAGACCAGTTATGCAAGCAATCACTCACCTAGAGTCCACCTAGCTGATCACACAATGTGTTTTTCACTTTATACATTATAGTTTTATCCTTAGAGGCTGAATTTAGATCTTTTCTTGTTTTTCATGTTTCTCTTCTTAAATTTTTTTAATGTATACAATACAGTTATAACTGTTTTTAATGGCCTTTTATGCTAATTCTAACATCTGTGCCATTTGGGATCACTTTCAATTTATTTAACTGCATTACAGGTTATATTTTCCTGTTTTTGTCTATGCCTGGGAATTTTTTATGGGATGCTAAACATTATGAATTTTATCAGGTTGAGTGCTAGACATTTTTGTTTTCCACTAAATGTTCTTGAGCTTTGTTCTGTAATGAAATTAAGTTACCTGAAAGCCATTCAATTATTTCAAATCTCATTTTTTATATTTGTAGGACAAGACAGGAGTGGTGTACATTCTCAGGCAATTATTCCCACTACAGAGGCAAGAACTTACTGTGTACTCTATTCACTGCCCCATGAATGTTGAGGTTTTCCAGTGTGGCTGGAAGAAATAGGTACCATTTTGGATTGTATGTAAGTGTCAGATGTTAACATCTTTAATCTTTTCAGGTGGTTCTTCCCCAAATTCAGGTGGTTTCTTCACATGCCTGCGCTGATCAGCAGTAAGCTGAATGCTTTAGGGCACTTCTGCATATATGTGAAGTTCCCTCTCTGTACAATTCTCTCTCCTTCCATGCTCTGACCTGAAAACTTGAACCACCTTTGTCACCTTGGCTCAGCCTGGGCTTGCCTCCCCACTCTGCCTGGAAACTCTCAGGGTAGCAACCTGGGACAACCTGGGACAGCTATATAAGTCTCACCTTGTCGGTTTCCCATGTCTCAGGGATTATTGTCCTTTGGTTGTCTGATGTCCAGTGTCTGAGTCTGCTCAGGCCACCACAACAAAATATCACAGACTGGGTGGCTTAAACAACAGAAAATTATTTTCTCAAATTTCTGGAGCCTAGAAGTCTGAGATCAGAGGGCCAGCATAGTTGGATTCTAGTGAGAGCTCTCTTCCTGGCTTGAAGAAGGCAACCTTCTCACTGTCTTCACATGGCTTTCCTTAGTGCGTGCGTGTGGAGAGAGAGTTCTCTTTCTCTTCCTCCTCTCCAAGGCCACCAGTCCTATTGGAGTAGAACTCTACCCTCATGACCTTATTTAATCTTAACTACCTCCTAAAAGCCCCATCTCCAAAAACAGTCACATTAGAGGTTAGGGCTTCAACTTATGAATCTGGGGGAAACGCCATTAGCCATAACAGTATCTTGCAAACCATTACCTCATACATTTTGTTCAGTTTCTGGTTGCTTCTGGTGGGAGTGTAATTCTAGATTCTATTACTCTGTATTTTCTTGAAATGGAAATCATATCTTTATAACATTATAAATTTCATAACCTCCCTCAATAGTAGCTATACTTACTGTATCAAATTATTAACAAAAAACACAGTGGCAAAAAGCTACTCTGAACTCAGCAATTCTTTTAAATAAATGTGTGTTTTACTTATCTTAACAATATCTACAAATATTTGAAAAACAGTGGTACCTTTATCTATGAGTCACATCATTTTGTGTATGGGCAAAATTTAATGTGTATTACAGGTTTCAAAAATTATCATAAATATGGTTCTGACATTCCAATTATAGATTCTAAAAACCAAGACGAAGAAGATTTTCATATTGATCTCCACAAACTTCTAAAATAAATTTTTAATGTAGTTATTCATGTTCACTAAAAAGACTGCAAAGTGATTGGTTCAGTTAGAACAGATCATTTCACTCTAACCTCATTTTCTTTAGCATAGGGTTACTAGATTGATATTCCAAGGGAATGTTTAGATATACCTCTGGGACTCCATCTTCTTTATCTACTTAGATAGATAGATAGATAGATAGATACAGATACAGAAATGTTTGCCTGATAATAGCTAAAGAACAAACCAAACAAACCAAAAAAAATCTGCAAATCAGATGCCCTTCTAAAATTCACACACTTGGCATCTGAGGCGGAATTTTCCCAGCTTATCACAGAACTCGTTTCCTTTTCCCCTTTCTAGGCACACAGCTAGAGTATATTTCCCAGCTTCCATTGCAGCTCTATGCAGTAGACTACGAACAGAAGTGCATTATGCCCCTTTCAGCTCTCTTGCAAGTAAATGTCCCATGGAATGTCCCTCATGCTGTTCATTCTTCTGTCAGCTGATGCAGACAAGTGTGGCCACCCTTAGAAGATACACAATGAAAATGGTAGAGATGCAAGATGGAAGGTATCAGTTCCCTGAGTCTCCCTTGGAGGACACTGCTCCGTCATTGAAGAGGACTATTTTGTGCCTTATATATGTGAGCAAGGAATACATTTTTATTGTGGTTGAGCCATTATACATTTTCCAGACTTTTGTTGCACGAGTTGGGGATACCCTGTGTAATGAAGTCTCAAAATGTGTGCTTTACTGTTTATATTTTTATAAACTAATTGGATCAAAATAAAAGAAAATCTCGCAATGGGTAGTGTTAACTTTTAACATTCTTTAATTTTTCATATTTTATCATTATTTTATGACCTTTTCTACTTTTAAAGTAATACATTCTCATTATGTATTATGCAAAATTTGTGCTCTTTGCAGATAAAGTGAACAAAAGATAATAGCAGTCTTCTGTAATAAAACACCCAAAGATAATTACAGTTAACTCCACCAAGTCTCAGAATCACTAGAAACTCAACTTATTCAACACTGAACTCAGGATCTTTCCCCCAGATAAAGTCTCTTTCCAACATTTCCTACTTCACTAAATAATAATACCATCCCCTCCCCTGCAGGAGCCAAAACCGCAGAGTCGTTCTTGGCATTTGCCTCATTATATGTCTTTTCTGTAACCTGCAAGATAGAGCTAAGGTAGACAAAAGATACAGTGGTTGATGAAATTTTACAGTATGTTGGTATGTTAGAGTGATGGAGGAAATCTAATAGTTTTATTCCAAGACAGCTGTGGATTGGTAGAGTTTTGGTGCCGGTAGGCTGCGCAGAGGAAACATGATCAGGAAGACTTTGAATCTGAAGCAGGCTTCATGCTCAGAGTGTTGTCTTTTCCATTCTCCACATTCTTCTTAATAAAATTCAACCGTAGGTCCAGCTCAAAATCTACCTCTGACATAAAGTTTTGCTTGACTTCTACCCTACAGCAGCCAGGTTCTAGCCCAAAGTAATTTCTCCCTTACAAAAGTATTTTGTATCCATACCTGTTTGTGTGAGGCTTATTTTTTAGCCATACACTATTAATTATTTCTTTAAGGTGGGTATACTCAGCAAATCATACATCTGATAAAGGTTAATATCAAAAATACATAAAGAACTCACACAACTTAATATCAAAAACAAAACAAAATAAAACAACCAAACTGAAAAGTGGACAAAGGACTTGAACAGATATTTTTCCAAAGCAGACATCCAGATGGGCAGCTGACACATGGGAAGATACCCAGCACCGCTAATCAAAACCACAGTGAGATAATGCCAACCCCTGTCAGATTGGTTATTACCAAAGAAGATAAGAAGACTTATCCTGGCAAAGCATTGGCGGAAGATGTGGAGAAAAAGAAACCCCTGTGCTTTGTTTCTAAGAATGAAAATTGGTGCAGCCACTATGAAAAACAGTATGAGGTTTCCTCAAAAAGTTAAAAACAGAACTACTGTACAATCTAGCAATTCCACTTCTGGGTATTTATCCAAAGAAAACAAAAACACCAATTCAAAGAGATATATGTACCCTTATGATTTTTGCAGTACTATTTACAATCATCAAGATTTGGAAGCAAGCTAAGTGTCAATACACACACACACACACACACACACACACACACACTAGACTATTACTTAGCCATAAAAAGAATGAAATATTGCCCTTCATGACAACATGGATGGACTTAGAAGGTATTATGCTAAGTGAGATAGGTCACACAGAGAGAGAAATATTGTAGGATTTCACTTATATATGGAGCCCAAAAAATAAAACCAGAAAGCAACAAAATAAAACAGAAAGGGATTCATAGATACATGAAACAAACTATTGGTTATCAGAGTGGGGAGAGATTGGGAGGGGAACGAAATAGATAAAGAGTATTAAGAGTTATTAAATAAATAGGTCATGGGTATGTAATGCAAAGCCTAGGGAATATAGTCAATAATATTATAACGACTTTGTATGGTGACAGATGGTATCTAGACTCATCATAGAGATCCTATATTGCAATGCAATATAAAAGTATTGAGTAACTATGTAGACCTGAAACTAATAGGATATTCTATGCCATTTATACTTCAATTAAAAGAAGGAGGAGGAGGAAGAAAAGTGGGAAAAATAACAAAAGCCTGCTGACTTCTCTCATGTTGCTTTGTGCTAGTGTCAGCAAAGCTACTTGAAGAGCTGGGGTGAACAAAGAGAGGCTCTGTGAGCAATCCCACCTCTTTTTTGAATGGAAGACAAAGGACCAGGTTTCCAAAGTAGGCTATTTACATTTGGACCACCACTGCCTGGAGCATGCCTAGAAGACCAAGATTTCCAAGATGAAATTTTGGTTACAGGAAAAAAATGGATGAGTAACCTTGGTTGTGACTATTTCCCATCTGCTAATAAAAAAAAATCCATTTAAGTTGGCCTTTCTCCACCACACTTTTTATACTGATTAATTTCTCTCCAGTCTTGACCTGCTGATCCCTTCAACCTTCAGATTCACTATTTATATCAATAGTAATTCATTAACTTGGTTTTCGTATTGACCACGAGACCTCGAAAATGTTTTGCAAACTTCTTGCTGATTTGCTCAATGATGATTGTGCTGAAATAGAGTCATGGCATTTAAAAGCAATGAAATGGGGGCTACAGGAGGCTGTGAAATTCGTCTGGCACTTGGGGAGTCAGATGGGGACTTCCTTTTTCTTTTTTAAGCTACTAACATCTTTTGCTCAAGAGAATTTTACTAAAAATAGACTTAAAAGGAGAGAAATTAAGCAAGGTGTTGACCATTTCCAATTTTCTCTATCCCTTTTCAACAAAGGTGTTGATTTCTGGCATTCCACAAAATGTTTGGTGAATGACAAATTGAGATGTACTCATGTATGTATGTCAATTTACCTATGCAGACAGCTGTACTCTTGAAAGAGAAAAATTATTGCTTAAAATTTTGAGAGACATACCATTTTTCCAAATTCTATGATGTTTTTAGCAGTCATAGTTACACTTTCAGAGTACTTGCTGTTATCAAGTATTGAGCCGGGTAATGCTGCCATGTGGTTCTCACACCACTTCGAGATGAGCATTACTACTCTCCTTTTGCCCATGAGGGGGACAAGGCTCAGCAAAGTTGCCAAGGTCATCCAGGGTTGCTCAGTAAATGTGGTGGGCAGGGTTCAAATCTGGATCAGCTTGATTGCAAAGCCGAACTTTCAAGGGCTATATTGCTTTAAATATGGGCATATTTGAAGAGCTTCAGAGTGACTTATCGTAGATGTTAGTTGTCATTGTCATTGCTGCTTATGATTGTTATTGCTTTAGAAAGGCAGTGTTGAACATCTAAATGTAGAGCCATTAACACATAGTGGGTGATCAGTAATAGAGAGAGAGAGAGACAAAAAGAAGGACAGAGAGGGCTAGGGAGAGGGGACAAGAAAGCGACACACTGCAGTTGTAGGAAGAGACATGGTTCTAGAATCTTGCAGACGTGCCTTCAAGTCCTGGCTCTCCACACAGTCACTGTGTAACATCAAATAAATGAAATCAACTCTCTCATCTATGAAGTGGCATGAATGATAATAGCTCTTTTGAGGGTGGTGATGACATGTTCATTATAGTGACTGTGAGGACGATTGCACAGGCGTACACATGTGTCAAACTTTACAAATTGTACACTAACATGTGTGCAGTTTATCATATATTAAATTATACCTCAGTAAAGCTAGTAAAATAGTAATAACCACAATAGCTCTATATCACCAGGTTGCAGTGAGAATTAAGGTTAACATACACTTAGAGGCCTGCATAAGCAAATTCTCAATAAACATAGCTCAATAAACAGATTGTCCTCTATTGTCTATTGTTTATCTCCATCTAGTGATTTTCTAATCATTTATGTTAGAAGATATCTGTAATGTAGGACAGAGTGATGCACAGTCCCTCCAAAGAATGTTTCTTACTAGCTGGTAGATAATAAGTAAATCCCCTCAACCAGTTAAGCCTCCTTTTCTTCTTCTATAAAAGGGGGACCAGAAATGAGCAAATGAGATTCTTTGTGTCAGCATGTGTCCATCAACAAATCTTCACTGTAGAAGTCTGGGTCCCTGACACCTCCTATTCCAGGGATACATTAGCAGAAACAAATGAAGTTTTTACCCTCATGGAGCTCTCAGAAAAAAAATATTCTGAAACTTGTTATAACAGTAAGGAAGACTTTATTCAAAACTATTGCAACAGATGTCAGACAAGCACAATGGGGAAAGAGATCAGACTCAATTCTGAATACCAGGACAAGTAGGGATTTATAACTAAGTAGGGGGGGTGCAAGAGGGCAGGAGATGAGGAAACGTCAAGGATAGGAGGTTTCTGGTTACGCCCATTTAACAGGATTCTTGCTGAAGGCAGGTCAGGGGGATCAGATATCAAGGGTGGTGGATGAGAAATATGATGAGATATCAAAGGATATCAGCTATCAAGGATTGGGGATTCTGTCTACAGTGACTTAGCAGGATTCTTGCCAAGACTTTACTATTCCCGCCCCGCAAGGACTGGGCCAGGAGATCAGAGGTCTTGACTCAAGTTTGGTCAGAGAGGACAGCGTCTGTCAATTTCATCCTTGGAACACTCACCTGGGATCACCAAACCCTTTTGAAAAGCAAATGCCTATTAAAAGGGTTATTTATTTTTGCCATTTACAACTGCTTATTAATTCATCTGAGAGAAAAGAAAGTTGGTTTAGGAGACAATTTAGAAGCACAGGTTTGGGGAAAGGGTGGGTGGGAGAGCCAGAAGTCATCGAGGTAGAGATGTAAGTATATCTTCCTCCCCTTTTCCATTTTGCTTCTGCTTCTGGAATCACGATGGGCTGCTCTCCTGGGCTGCTGGGGTTAGCTGCACTAGGAAGGGTCTGGTGGAATTATTTTTATTTGTGCAGGAGGAGTATTTGTTTTATTTACTAAATGCAGATTCCTTTTCATAGTACGAAACTATAATGGGCAAATGGATGGCTAAAAAAACAAACATTCCTCACGATGTTAGCAGATACCGCTTTTAGTCATTTTTTTAAAAATGGCTTATTCACTTAATGTTGCCACTGATTTTAGAAACACTGCAATTGATTCCTGCAATCAATATGCAACTTTTAAAAATTCAAGGCTAAAATCCAGTTGAATTCTAAAAGTTCCAACAGGGTCCTCCCAGTCTCACCTGATGGCTGCATCTGAGCTTTGCTTCTGTACGAGATCTTCATTCAGCTCCTCCCCCAGAGCAGGTCAGGCCAGGGAAGAAATGGAAACCTGCCAGTCTCTGGTCCATTTGCAGTGAGCAGTGAGCTAAAAAGTCCAGCTCAGGAAATATCAGTCACTTATGGTGGCAGCAAGAATCTCAAATCTAGGCGGAAGAGGACTGTAAAAAATTCTGAAGCCTTCCCACAAATTGTTAGAGAGCGTTGAGAAAAATCTAGCTGATCCTAACCCCTCAGAATTCCTTTCCCCAGCGTAGACAATAGTTCGATGTCTCCTTGCTCCTGCCCCTCTGGGCTTTGTTCAGGACACAGGTCACTTTTTCTTCTGTTGCACATGTGACAGATCCCTAGAGGGGTGTGACACCAGCCATTCTCTCTCCTCCTGGCAATCAATTAAAAGCATGAAGCTTTGACTTCCTCTAATTGATTTAGATCCATGCCTTGACTTACACCATTTTGCATTCTCAGCAAGCTTTTTAATTCATGATAAATGATTTGGGTGCCTGGAAAGGGGGCACCCCAGTAAGAATACTAGAGAGCTCAGGAGGCTGAGGAAATAAAAGTGCTATTCTATGATTCAAATCCAGTGTGGATAATGGAGACAAGAGGCCATTGTCTAAGAGCTGTTTACCAGCAGGAAAAGAGTGAATCTCCCGGACACCCAGTAGTCTTTGTAAAGGTCATACCTTTGGCGTTATATAGACTGACTGTTTGTGCTCCCCCAAAATTCATATGTTGAAGCCCTAAGCCCAGAGTGGCTGTATCTGGAAATAGAGATTTGGAAGTAATTAAAGTTAAATGAGATCACAAAGGTAGAGCTTGGCTAATAAGCCATGGATTAGTGTCCTAATAAGAAGAGGAAGAGACATCCGAGCTCGCTCTCTCTTTCTCTCTCTGCAGGCACACAGAATAAAAGGCCGTGTGAGGACACAGCAAGAAGGTGGTCATATATAAGCCAGGAACAGAGTTCTCTCACCGCTCCAAATCAGTCTGTACCTTGATCTTGGACTTCTGGTGTCCAGCACTGTGAGCAATAACCATCTGTTGTTTCAGCCACTCCGTCTATGGTATTTTGTGATAGCAGCCTGAGCTGATCATGACAGGCACAAGCTACATTCACATCCTTTTCCAGCACGATCTCCTTAGGCATGCCTTTGCAACTTGGCCTTTCTATCACCTGTCCCAGGACTAGCTTGTTGAGGCAGGAAGGAGAGTTGAAAGCAGGTAAGGTAGATTAAGGTAGGGAAGAAGCCACCTCTAGAAGAACAGGCTTTCAGCAAGTATTTACTACTGATCATCTCCTAGGCCTGTGGCTCTGCCCAGCAATGTCACTTGTTAACATTTTTTAATTTAAGTTTATTTATTTACTTTGAAAGAGAGTGTGTGTGCATGAGTGGGGGAGGGACAGAGAGAGGGAGAGGGAGAGAATCCCAGTTTGGGGCTGAATGTCGTGAACTGTGAGATCACAACCTGAGCCAAAATCAAGAATCAGACACTTAATCAACTGAGCCACCCAGGTGGCCCCCAGCAATGTCGCTTGTAAGCACAGCCTGAGAGCACAGAGAAAGCCACTTTGCTGATAGCCAGCCATGTTCAGATGTCACTGCAACATATTTCCTTATGATTCCCACCATCATCTTTCAGTCTTTCAATCCATCTCAGACAGGCAAATAAGATCTTCCTCCTGATCTCCATTCTCTGCTACCCTCACCCACTCTCTGTCCCAGATTTGTTTTCCTGCTTTCCCCTGAGGTTAGGCCTGTGGGAGGTGCCCTGTCCTAACACCCAGGCCATCTAGCCCCTCATTATGCTCTGTCTCCTGCAGGGAGCCCTTGCAAGGCAAACACAGCTCTCTTTGTTACCGATGATCAACATGGCATTATTCTGGCTTGGTTTTTAGATTTACTTCTTTCTCCCCCACCACCAATTTCATTGAAATATAACTGACATACATAACTGTTTAAATTTAAGGTCTACAAGATAATGGTTTGACTTACATATATTGTTATATGATTACCACAATGTTTAGTTAGCATTTGGCATCTCATATAGATAAAAGAAAAAGGAAAAGAAAAAAATAATAAAATAAAAGAAAGAAAGAAAGAAAGAAAGAAAGAAAGAAAAAGAAAGAAAGAAAGAAAACACTATTTTTCCTTTTGATGTGAACTCTTAGGATGGACTCTTTAACAGCTTGTCACATTTTATTGCACTGCACCTCGTTGCACTTTACAAATTTAAGGTTTGTGGAACCCTGCATCGAGGGGGGCTGTCTCCACCATTTTTTCAACAGCATTTACCCATTTTGTGTCTCTGCGTCACATTTTTGTAATTTTCATAATATTTCAGACTTCTTCTAAATGCTTGTTTACTTTTTTAATGTAAGTTTATTTCTAAATGCAATTAAGAATATTCCTAATTCAGGACACCTCGGTGGCTCAGTTGGTGAGCATCCAACTCTTGATTTCAGCTCATGATCCCAGGGTTGTAGGGCTTCACTAAGCATGGAGCCTACTCAAGATTCTCTCCCTCTCCCTCTCCCTCTCTCTCTCTCAAATGAATAAATAAATAAATAAGAATATTAGTAATTCATGGAAAGAGGTCCAAACATCAACATGAACAGGAGTTTGGAAGAAGCTGATTCCAACCTTCACGGATGACCTTGAGGTTTCAAGACTTGAGTGGAGAAGTAACTGCAGACGTGGTGGAAACAGCAAGAGAACTAGAATCAGAAGTGGAGCCTGAAAACGTGACTGAATGGCTACAAGCTCATGATCAGACTTTTACAGATGAGCAGTTGCTTCTTATGGACGAGCAAAGAAAGTGGTTTCTAAGACGGAAGGTACTCCCGATGAAGATGCTGTGAAGACAGTTGAAATGACAGCAAAGAATTTAGAACATTACATGAACTTAGTCGATAAAGCAGTGGCTGGGTTTGAGAGGACTGACTCCAATTTTGAAAGAAGTTCCACTCTGCCTAAAATGCTACCAAACAGCATAACACGCTACAGAGAAATTGTTCTTTTGTGAAGAGTCCATTGATGTGGCAAACTTCATTGCTTTCTTATTTTAAGAAATTGCCACAGCCACCCCACCTTCGCCACCCTGATCCTTCAGCGGCCATCAGCATCAAGGCAAGACCCTCCACCCTCAAAAAGATAATGGCTGAAAACTCAGATGATGCTTAGCATTATTTAGCAATAAAATATTTTAAAATTAATTTGAATCAATTTCTTAGACACAACACTGTTGCACGTGTAATAGTTGCACATGTGATAGACTGTAGGATAGCAGAAACACAACTTTTTATGATATTGAATTTGTTTGAATCTTCTGCGTTTAAACATATGCACTGGGAAACTAAAAACTTCATTTGACTCACTTCGTTTTGATATTTACTCTGTGTAGTAGTCTAGAACTGAACCCTCAGTGTGTCCCAGGGATGCCTAATATCTCATACAGCAGTGGTAATACGGTCATCATGTTGTACATTACGTCCTTAGTACTTATTTACCCTGTATCTGGAAGTTGTACCTTTTGACCATCTTCCTCCAATAACTTTCTTTTTTTTATTTTTTATTTTTATTTTTTAATTTTTTTAAATTTATTTTTGAGAGAGAGCGAGAGAGAGTATGAGCCGGGGAGGGGCAGAGAGAGAAGGAGATGCAGAATCCGAAGCAGGCTCCAGGCTTTGAGCTGTCAGCACAGAGCCCAGCGTGGGGCTCGAACTCGTGAACCACGAGATCATGACCTGAGCTGAAGTCTGACGCTCAACCCACTGAGCCACTCAGGTGCCCCTAACTTTCTTTTTTTAAGCTGGGTTTAATTTGCTTGCAACGGGATGTCCAGATCCTAAGTATAGTGTCCATTCAGTCTTAACAAATGTGCATCAAAGCGGAGCATTACTGTTGCCCCAGAGAGTCTCTCTCTATCCCTCTGCACTCAATTCCTGCTCCCCAGAGATAACCACTGATCTGATTTCCCTCACCACAACATAGTTCGCCTCACTAAGAATTTTATATAACTAGAATCGCACATGTCGGATTGGGGAGTTAGAGAGGACTAGCTTCTTCCACTCAGCATAAAGTTTTCGAGATGCATCTATGTTGGTGCATCTGTCAGGTTTGTTGCTTTTGTCCTGCTGAGTCATACTTCAAGGTAGAGATATGCCACAGTTTTCTATCGTCTTTTGTGAAGTGTTTAAGTCTTTTGTCCATTTTTTATGTGGCTGTCTTTTTTATTATTGAGTTGCAGGAGTTCTTTATAACTAGATTCAAGTCATTTGTCATATATATGTGTTGTGAATTATTTTTCCCAGTATGTGAATTGCCTATCAATTTCCTTGATGGTGCTTTTTAATGCACTGGAGTTTTTAATTTTGATAGCCTAATTTAATAATGTTTATTCTTTTATGGTTTGTGGTTTTTATGTCTTCTCTAAGAAATATGTACCCACCTCAAGGTTGTGCAGAGATCTCTATGTTTTATTCAAGTAGGTTTATCACTTTAGCTTTTTCAGTTAGGTCTGTGATTCATCTTCAGTTGACTTTTGTGGATGGTGTGAGGTAAGTCAAGCTTCTTTATTTTTCTATATGGATATTGGATATCCAGTTGTCCCAGTACAATTAATTGAATAGACTTTCTCTTCCCCTTTAAATTGCTTTGGTGCCCTTTTAAGAAATCCTTTGAATGCATATGTATGAATTTAGCATTACTTAGATGTGTTTATGCAAAAAAAGAGCTCCTCCCTACTGGAGGTCAGGCTGGGGAGTATGAAGGGACCAAGGACACAGAAAAACCTTTTCTCCCACATTTGCAAAGCCTTTTCCATAGCAGGAGCTGCCCTGCCCTCAAGCAGAGGATACCAACAGGGAAAGACCGCCCCCTTGGGAAGAGGGGTGTTCGACCTGGGGAGGTGATTGGCGCAAACTAGAGAACATTCTACTTAAGAAAGGCCTCATTCTCACACTAGTTTTTCAAACTCTAATGATGCAAGGAGAAAATCTAAAAGAAAATAAGTCAGAAGAGCTGTTGGCATTTGCGAAGTATGGAGTTCTAGTTTATTGATTTCCTCCCCCACTGAAAGAATTGTCCAAGCTGCCTCGTGGAGCCCTGCCTGCACATGGGGCCTTTTGATCCAAAACATAATCGTTGACTCTTATTTCTAGAAAATTGCTTGGAAACCCCATCAGTGCTAGGGCACCGAGCAGATAGACTTAGAGTTTTATCATTGCCCTAAATTAGAATTAAGGAGTAAGTAGCCTGACCAATTTTCACTTTCCTATTTCCCCTTCGTAAATCGTAAAGTGATTTTCATCATAGGGAAGCTGACATTTTAAGAATAGCATTTTTTTAAAAAACCATGGCAGACATGTCTCTTTGAAGTTTTATTAAAAAGTCTTACTTCCAATTATCATTGTCAAAGACAGTGTAGGGGCCTTGTAAATATATGAAATGTTTTGGGTCTGGGAACAACTGGTCAAGAAAGAATTCTTGAGATGTCTTCAGTGCAAAAACGGTGGTTTTATTAAAGCATGGGGACGTAACCCGTGGGCAGAAAGAACTGCACTGAGGTTGTGAGGAGTGACTGATTATATACTTTCAGGTTGAGAGGGGGTTAGGGACAGTTTCTAAGTCTCTAAGGAATTTGGAAGCAAGATTTCTAGGACCTTGAGGGGTCATTTACTACTGTCTATTAAAACCTTAGCCATGAGACCCTTCAATGTATATCTGGAGGCCATATGCTTGGAGGATGATTGCTAACATCGATCTTGGGGGTGTAGAGACAAAGGAAGTTTCCAATGGGATTTTTATATGTTAAAGAAGACTTACAGGATCCTGGAGGTCCGGCTAATGTCAAGCTGAGGTTGCTTGTTGCCTCTAGCAAAGTAAGTATTAACATGGAAGCAGCTGAGTTCCTAAAGGAAGGTCATTCTGCCTATCTCAAGGACTTGTCAATGGGCTATAAGTTGTAAGGAAATTTATTTATTTTTTTTCTTTTTTGCCTTTGTTCTCCACATCACTGAATGCTTAGAAATATTTAGGGGAAAAAACCTTCAAAAACAAACAAAACCAACATGCTCTTTAAATTGTACTGACTTTTGAGAACTTTGCTGAAAATCTTATTCTAAAATGGAATATTCCTGGTGGCATAAAGTAAATTAAGGTCTATGGAGCAGTTGAATAATCACCATTAGATGGGCAATCAGGACTTCATCCCAAAGCAGGAGAGGATTTCAGTGAGAAAACATGGATTCCTGGTGTTAACCTCGACAAAATTTCTCTCCTTGACCAAATGGTCAGATTCCTCTAAGCTCTTTTTCGACTAGGTCCTGATCTTGAGCATGTCTTCAAAAGCTCGATTTTGGCAACAAGCCTGCCAAGTCGGTTTAGCCAGATCCCCCTTTGATATCTGACTAAATTCCTCAATTCCCCATGACAATTCCTTAGAGACTTACGCTGTCCCTAAGCCCCTCCCAACCTGAAAGTATATCATCAGTCACCCCTCACAACCCCAAGGCAGCCCTTTCTGCCCATAGGTTCCATCCCCATGCTTTAATAAAACCACCATTTTTACCTAACTAAATTCCTCAATTCCCCATGACTGCCCAGGTAATGTCTGGACACCCTGGCCTACCTTCAGCAAGAATTCTGTAAGTCAGTTTAGTCAGAATCTCCCCTTACCTCCAAAGTTTCTATTAGTAATTTTCCACCCACTGACACCCCCCACCCCCACATACACACACATACACTCTACTCCTTGGCTATAAATTCCACTTTCCCTTGCAGAGAGTTGAGACTGATCTCTCTCCTCTGCTGCAAAACCTCCTAAACCTATCAAACTTTATAGTCCCAAATAAAGCCTGCCTTGCCAGGTGAACAAGGGCCATGAATATTTTCTTCAACAGCTTTCTAAAGAGATACTGTAGTACTAGGTGGTAATGGCTGTCTCTTTGGTGGGCTCAATAAAGAGAAAGGTTGTGTAAGTAAGCAGGGGTGTGTATGTGTGTGTGTGTGTGTGTGTTGTTTTGTCAAACAGTGCAGAGAATCTTACGGTGGAGAAACAGTCCTTTTTTTTTAAATTTTTATGTTTCTTATTTATTTTTGAGATACAGAGAGAGACAGTGCAAGCAGGGGAGGCAGAGAGAGAGGGAGACACCCAATCTGAAGACAGTCTCTAGGCTCTGAGCTGTCAGCACAGAGCCTGATGCGGGGCTCGAACCCACAAACCGCGAGATCATGACCTGAGCCGAAGCCAGCCGCTTAACGGACTGAGCCACGCAGGCGCCGCGAGGAACAGTCCTTATAGAGACTTGCAAATGGCCAAGACAATGTCGAGGTTCCATAAGGATTCTCTAGGAGAGAGACCGGGTGGACTTTCTGAATATACAGCACCCAACACACAACCCGCAGTGGATCGTTAGCCCTCACATACTTCATGTGAGGTTGGTTTCTGTCTCTGACAACGCCTGTGTCACCCTGCTCAGCCTACAGCTCCTGGGGCTGGTGGCTCTCCTTGACCTTCTAGGCACCTGTGCACACTGCCTGTGTCCCGTGCGGCTCTTTGTGTATCATTTAACTCCACCCCGCCGAGCACTTTTGATGGATGTGAGCATGAGGAGGATCGGCAGACATGCGCAGCACACGCTTTCTCCGTTTTTCATGTTCTTTTTCTTCCCCCCATAACTGAATTTCCAAGGAAACGATGAATAACCACAGCCCAAATTGACTGAGCATTTACTCTGTGCCACACACCGCGCTAAGACATCTACAGGGAGGGGCGCCTGGGGGACGCAGTCAGTTAAACGTCTGACTCTTGGTTTCAGCTCAGATCATGATCCCACAGTCCGTGAGTTCGAGCCCCATGTCAAGCTTGATGCTGACCGTGCAGAGCCTGCTTGGGATTTCTCTCTCCCTCTCTCTCTGCCCCTCCCCAGCTTTCTCTCTCTCTGTTTCTCTGTCTCTCTCTCTCAAAAATAAATAAACAAACAAACATTTATGAAATCTGCAGGCAGTATCTCCTTGAATTATCACAACTACCATATGAGAGAGGTTTTATTTCTCTTGTCTTCTAGGTAAAGAAAGAGAGACTCAGAGGGAGTCAGTCACCTGCTCACAGCCACAGAGCTAACTAATTCTGAATCTGGCCAAAAGGCTGTTAAGCTTCAGTGTCCTTTCCTAACCTTGATGCCCTCTGGACACCATGGCGAAAGTCCTCTGCATTATTTTGGGTTTATTTGGTTTGTGTTGTTGCCAGAACACATGCATGTTACATATGTTTTGCTTGTGTTTTGTTTTGTTTTTGTTTTTGTTTTTTTAGTGAGTTGGGAAGAGTGCACAGGGTAGGGGCAAAGGAAGAGGGAGAGAGAAAGAATCCCTGGGATCATGATCTGGGCCAAAATCAAGAGTCAGACACTCAACTGACTGAGTCTCCCAGGTGCCCCTGTGTTACCGCAAAATGAGCCCCTACCAGAAAAGGATATAGTGCCCTCAGAAACAGCTACAATTTTTAAGGCCCCGGTAATGCCTTGGTTGTTTCTGATTTCGAACTAGAATGTTTGACAGAGAAAAGACATTACCTCCACTGAATTGTGCTGTTGAATGGAGCCACTTTCATTTTAGCTTCACTCAGAACAGACAAAAATCAATTTCTGCCTACCTAAAAAATAAAATGACATGCTCCACCAGGAGAAAAAAAAAAAAAAGATCTCAGGTTTCATGTTAATTCTGTGAATAGTGGAGAACGTCAAAGGGGGAAGAAAGACCAGACTATAGAAAAGGAGTGACAAAGCAGGTCCAATGCTGAGCCTCTTGTAATTGCTGCTTTGGGCATTCTTTTTGGTTTTCTTTCCTTTGTGAAGAAGAAAAAAAATTCATATCTGATTTATAGATTTTTTTTCCAGCACCCTGGACATTCACTCTTAAAAACCTAAAGATCTAGTTTAAAATGGCCTGGAAAGCACCTGGAAAGCACTAGTTATTTTTCCACATCTAAACTCCAGCTAACCGCACTGGCACGATTTTTATGCAGATGCCAGCAGGGCACCAGTTGCAGGACCCTGCCAGGTGGCAAAAGTTCCTTGGATATTGTTGAGATGACAAACCCAGGACAAGAATGGTGTTGCAGGGACAGATGAACAGCAAACACAAGGGACAGGTCCGGTCAGTGGCCCCCTCTCCTTTGCCAACCGGTTCCTGGGGCCTGAGCCACCTTCGGTGGGCCTCAGTGGAGCTGCGTCTTGGCCCCACGTCGAGGCTCCCCTTCGGTGGCTCAAACAGGCTCTCCCCTTTGCTGTCAGTCTTATTACTGGAGGATCTTATTTTCATGTCTACCTTGCCAGTTGCCAAAAACAAAACGCAGCCGCACTTCTGATTCTCTTCACGCCCTCTGACCCTGGAGAGATCCTGTGCCCGCGGTCACCTTCCGGGAGGACCGTTGCTTTCATCGAACTTGTAAACATTTTCACAAGGCCTCGGAAGGCAGCCATTTGGCACAGCCTCGCGACGTCTTTCCTGAAAAACAGTGAGTTTTCCAATTTTAATTGCGGCATCTTGATTAGGCATCAGGAGTCCATATTTGAGCGTGTGAAATGGCATTTCTAAAATGCAAATCTGTCCATTTCGAGCGTCCCTTGGGGGGGGTTCGACTACTGAATTTGTTATTGCCTGTTTGAAAATTCACTGGCACTATGCGTGGAGAAAATACTTTGGCAGTTAGGACTAATTATTCTTGGTCTTTTGGGTTGTTTTGTTTTGTAGAGAGAGAGGGAGAGTGTGCGAGCAGGGGAGACGGGCTGAGGGAGAGGTAGAGAGAATATTTTTTTTTAATTTTATTTATTTTTGAGAGAGACAGAGCAGGAGCAGGGAAGGGGCAGAGAGAGAGAGGGAGACACTGAATCTAAAGTAGGCTCCAGGCTCTGAGCTGTCAGCACAGAACCCAGCACAGGGCTCGAACCCACAGACCATGAGATCATGACCTGAGTGGAAGTCAGACTCTCAATCAACTGAGGCACCAGCACCCAGGCACCCCCAGGGAGAGAATCTTAAGCAGGCTCCATGCTCAGCACCAGCGGGTCGGAGAGCTCTATCCCACGACCTTGGGATCATGACCTGAGCAGAAAATCAAGAGTCAGACATTCAACCAACTGAGCCATCCAGGCACCCCTAATTATTCTTAGTTTTAATGCCCACCATTTTCAGGTATCTATAGATAACCTTAGCCCCATAGCAGTCAATAGAAGAAGAAACAGAAAAGGGAAGTGGCGGGGGGGGGGGGGG
>CM053569.1:66495829-66560064 GCA_028646485.1 Cryptoprocta ferox
CCCCATAGCAGTCAATAGAAGAAGAAACAGAAAAGGGAAGTGGCGGGGGGGGGGGGGGCATATCCTTCCTCCATGGCCCACCCACCAGGCAGAAGCGAGGAGCAAAGTTTGGGCTGGACTTCCCAAATGGCTGCCCCTGTCTTAAGGCCCTTGAACTCATTCCTTCACCCTGTGATAAACTAGGACCCTAAAAATCTCAGCTCTGAGAGTCAGTAAAGAAAAGGCCTTGAATTCAAGTGGATCCCCTTTCATATGCGAAAAACCCAAGATTTGGAAGCTGCTCTTTTTGAGAACTATTTGTAAACCACTTACATGCCAGGTCCAGTGAGGGTCCCTCAGGTCACTGTGGGAGCCATCGAAGGGCACCTCCAGCTCCACTACCTATCACTCGACCCATAACTGCCTTGCCTGTGCTCCCAGGGAAGGCCCAGTGGCGCCCTGGGGCTCCCCCTCTCTCCCTGCTCCCAGGCCCCCTCCACCACCACACATGCAGTCTTTTCACAGGAAGGCACAGTCCTCTTAAAGGCCCTAATCTCTCACTTTAAGATTGCAGAGTACCAGTAACAGCCACAAGTTTAGAGGAAGCCTGAAGTCCACTCCAGTAAAAGCTCTGCTTTTTCTAGTTGCAGGATCGCGGAAGAGTCTCGTCTCCACTGAGCCTCAGCTTTCTCATCCACAAAATGGCGGAAACGCCTACTTCATAGAATTGTTGTAAAGATCAACAAGATAACGTAGGAAAGAATATAGCCCGAGGTCCAGCACGGGCAAATGTTCAATAAATATTAGTTTCACCATTCTGGCCCCTTTCCGTTTTCTGGCTGATTGCAATATCCTCTGAGCCCTTTCTTTAGGACCTAGCTTTCTAATTCCCCTGGGAGGCTACACTAATATTCCGGGCCAGCTCTTCCCTTCACCTCTGTGTTGACTTCCTCTTACCTCCGTGTATGTACAAGAGTTTGTGTTCCTCTAATTGCTGGTTAGCCAGTCATCAGTGAGGATTTTTTTTTTTTTAACTGCAAGGGACAGAAATCTGATTTGCTTAAACATAGTCTGGAAATGTCTTGGCTCCCACAGCCAAGAAGTGAGGTTCTGGCTTATCTAGAGCCCCTGTATCATCCCCCAGCTCTCTCTCTGGTTCCTTCTCTCAGTTCTGCTCTCCCTAGGGATTAGCATCCTTCTCTCCTGCTGCAGGTGCCTTTTGAAGCTTGGCCAGGAAAGATGGCTTTCAGCAGCTCCAGATGCTCCTCCTCCCAGTGGACTGACCTGCATAAAAAAAGGACCTGTCACCCTCAGTGCCTCCATATCGCCTCCAGGGATGAACCCCAAGTGGCCATCTGGTCCATGTCTCTGTAGCTCTGAGGAGTGAGGGAGAGAGACACAGCACTGTGGTTGGGACTTCTGGCTGAACCACAGGGGGAGAAAGGATAGCTTTGAGATTTCAAAGGACAGAGGTCGCCTAGGCAACCACAGCACATCCCCACTCCAGCCGGTGGTCCTTGGGCAACAGTGACACTACTGTGTTAAAGGAAGCCCTGTTGAACCAGAGGTTTGTAATGGGAGACACAGCAGGCTCCCAGTGCCCAGCCTCCCTGGATGAGAGATTTGTGGGTTTGGGGCAGGAGGGGAAGCAATCAAAATCAAATCAAACCAGGTTTTCCATATATCCCATAGAAACTGTGGACATGAAATGGGACAAAGGCAGGTGTCCCCTTGCATCTGGCCTCAGAAGACCAAGCTTAGAAAATGTGGAAAAGAACAGCAAAGCCACCAAGGGCCTCTGCAATGCCTGGTCAACCACATGAAGTAGTAAGTGCCCGACACTTGGTGCCTATTTCCTTCAGCATGCTTAGTGCTTCGTCTTGCTGGGCCAGAAATGAAGCCCCCTTGGGTCTCAAGAAGAGTGAAGCTGGAACACAGGAAGCTGAGCCAGGTTTTTCAAGGGTTCCCACGGCCCTGATGAAGCATTTCCGTCCTTGCCGGATGTTAAGTTCATGCATTCCCAGGAGTTTCACAAGGTCAGTGCTGTGGTGGGGACATGTACCAAGGAAGCAACTTTGGGCAGAACAAGAGGACAAGACAGTTGTTTCGTCTTTATTAGGTACCTTTTGTCTGGGGTCATAGGAATGGTTTTGAAACATTTAATTAGGTCTCCCGACATGTCTGCAAGAAAGCGATTATTATTAGCCTTCTTTAAATGAGAAAACGGAAGCCAAAGTTAAAAGTGACTTTCCCAAGGTTGCTCAGAAGTGGGATTTTTGCAGCATGACAGTCACAGATTCTGAATAGCCTCACATTCCCACTTCTTCCCCTCACCCACAGTCAAGATGCTTCCTTAATAGCCAGAGGACAAAATCCACATGGTTGAAGCTGATAAGGCTTAGTCAGTGTTATAGAACGCGGAATTCCTACAGAGGAGGAGAAATTTTAAATATGAAATGTATTTCTCACTCAATCTCAAGGTCAGACTACATTGTAGAGGTCATTGAATCCACTTCCCATTCTAATCCTGGGCTACGACATTCTCTTTGAATATGTCAAGTCACTGGGACCCGTCTCCAGAAAGAATCGGCTCCAACATCAGACAACTACAGTTGTTGGAACATCCCAATTTCCGTCAAATGAAAATCCGTTTCCTTGTAACGCTATTCACCACAACTACTTTTGTTCATCGGAGTTCATTCATATTTTCTTTCTTTCTGCCTTCTTTCTTCTTTCCTTTCCTTCCTTCCAGCTATTATTTGTGAAGTACCTACTCTGTGCTATATATTGGCTTGGGCACCTGGGATACAGCATGGAACAAGAAAGAAAGGCCCTTGCCTCATGGAGGCTGTATTTTAGTGGATAAAGACGGAAAAATAAAGAAGAAAACAAATGAACAAAAATTCAACTAACATTAAGAGCTATTTATAGAGAAAATTAAACAAGATAATGAGATAGTGGTGCCGACAAAGACAGGCTGCTTTTGATTAAGGGGATGTAAAAGAAAAGGCTTATCTGAGCTTCTGAAAAGGTGACATTTGAGCTGCAGGTTGAACGTTCCTGGAATCCCACAACAGATCTCCAGTGCTCCTTCTGCAGCATCTTCCCTTACTTGAAACCAGATATTATCACACACACACACACACACACACACACACACACGTATGCGCAGGTACACATATACAAGAGTCTCTATATTCTTTAGTCATTTCAAGCATATATGCCTATTTACCAGTGTTCTCTTAAAATATAGCGTTCAAAACTAGGCAGAGCACTCGCGATTTGGTCTGACCAAAATAGAAAAAATAGCTCCATGAGCTAGCTCCCTTGTTCCGGACACCACAGATCTATTAACTGGTCTCCTGTGGTTCCATTGTTTTTTTAAAATAATTTATTGTCAAAGTGTCAAGTTAGCTAACATCCTGGGCTCAGGAGCAGATTCCCGTGATTCAGCACTTACATGCAATTATATACAACATCCAATGCTCATCCCAACAAGTGCCCTCCTCCATGCCCATCACCTACTTTCCCCTCTCCCCCACCCCCATCAACCCTCAGTTTGCTCTCTGTATTTAAGAATCTCTTACAGTTTGCCTCCCTCTCTGTTTGTAACTTATTTTTCCTTCCCTTCCCCCATGGCCTTCTGTTAAGTTTCTCAAATTCCACATATGAGTGAAAACATATATCTGTCTTTCTCTAACTGATTTACTTCACTTAGCATAATACCCTCCAGTTCCATCCACATTGTGGCAGATGGCAGGATTGCATTCTTTCTCATTGCCGAGTAGTATTCCAGTGTGTGTGTGTGCGTGTGTGTGTGTACACAATCTTCTTTACCCACTTATCAGTTGATGGACATTCGGGCTCTTTCCATAATTTGACTATTGTTGATGGTGCTGCTATAAACATTGGAATACATGTGGTTCTAAACCATGGGTGCCAAAGTTGCAATAGCTTTCAAAAACCTTTATTTCCTTAGCTTTCCCTTTCTTAAACTCTTAACCAACTATAAATAGTAAGTCTATCATACACACTATTGCTAAACTTCATCATGTGTATCTTATAATTTTATAATTATGGGTGGGGAAGGGTAGGCAACAGAAGGACCTGGGTCTCACCTTGCTTCTATCGGAGCCAGCTTACCATCTGCTTAATATTCTCTTTCTTTTCTCTTTTGTGCTACAGCTATTGTCATTTAGGATTTTAACTGTCCTTCCACATACCACACACGGATTTGAGAAGTATGCCACCAACATCCAGATCCAAGTCACGATACAGCATTGCCCAGGCTGGGATAGGGAAGGGCTGAGTGGTCAAGCATTCAATGTAACAATATTATGAGTCGGTCCACATAAAATAAAAATATGCAAAACACCTGAGGCAATCCAAAGACAGCATATGCTTTCATTCGTATGAACACACAAAGAACGGAGGTTAGTGTGACATGATATTCTTAGTAAATCAGTGTCCAATCCTGTCATTCACCGCTCCTGACTTTGAGCACTCAAAACTCCCTTTTTGAAACTATGATCTAAAAATGTGTTCTAAATCTTGCCTAATATAGGCTTACCAGGTTAGGCGATTCGTTCTGATTTCTCTTTTTCAAACATTTCAACTTCACTATTTGGCCCCATGGTTTCTGACCATGCTACTGCAATTAAATATATATATATATAATATACATTATATTAAAATATATTATATATAATTAAATATCCATATACTTACACATTTATAATATGTACATATGCATAGTATGTATGTGTATATATACATAAATTTTTTATATAACGTTTGTCCTAAAATATAATCCATTCGGGTCAAAGACTTAAAAACTTATATACAATAATAGGCTCACTTTTACAATCATTAATCTAATGTTGTGTCCTTTCCATTTTGAGTAATATTCTCTTCCCTGAAAAAAAATAGGTAGAAAACAGGAATTGAGCACCTCTCCATATTCTGCTTTTCATACGCTGTGGGTTTTTTCTTCATATCTTTTACTTGAGAATATAGAGGAATTTCCAGAAGTTAAAGCAGAAACTGATAGAAGGGGAGTCCATATAAGAAGCAAATATTACACCGATCTCTAGGATATTTTGAAAATTGATTTTCTAAATTTATATGTGTCTCATCTAATTACTATGCTTAGAGATGTCTTCATGGCTCAGATGACACTCTCTATTACACCCAAGGTTTTTCTAATTATTAAGTATTGCCTTTGTTGATCTGAACTATTTCCACATTAGCAATACTTTTGTTGTTTCTTCTAACTCCCTGGAAATACACCAAAACAAATGAAAAACTCTGTTGGCTGCTCTATTTTCACTGAATGAGGCTTCAGGCTGAGGTCTGGATGTGTCAAGCCCTCATTCATGATTAGATCTTCCCCTCAGCCAGTTTAGAGGTTTCCCTTGGGAACACACGATTCACTTCCTCTCTCAGGCTGGAAGGTCCAATATGGACATACAAAACCCCTTCTGTTTCTTTCTCTTAATCTTCACCAGGAAACTCCCTGACTTGTAAAGGGGACATTCTCAAAAGAAGGAGGTATTATTTCAGTCACCCTTTTCCGAGGATTGCTGCTGTCCCGATGATCAATCTGGTCACCAGGAAAGTAACTCAAATATGGGTTGAGGCTATACCTAATTAGACATGTCCCCAAAATAATACCTGAGGGTGCTTTTAACTCAAGACTTTATAAAGACTCCACAATCAATGATAAGAACTGAGTCCAAATCATGCCATGAAGTACATAGAGTGTGTAATTCACAATGCGAACATTCATTTACATGTGTATGTATGTGACAGACATAGCAAACCAGAAATGAAGTTACACAAAATTGCTAGTGAAGCTTGGCCAGCAGTGGTCCTGAGAACACCTGGGATTCAAAGAAGCTTCTTCTCAGCTGTCTTCCTCCTTCGTTTGATTCTGCACCAGCGCTGATCTTTTATCCACTAGAGTTGTGATCTTTCGAGGACAGTCTTTTTTTTTTAATGTTTTATTTATTTTTGAGACAGAGACAGAGCATGAGAGGGGGAGGGGCAGAGAGAAAGGGAGACACAGAATCCGAAGCAGGCTCCAGGCGCTGAGCTGTCAGCACAGAGCCTGACACGGGGTTCAGACTCATGAACCGTGAGATCATGACCTGAGCCGAAATCAGACACTTAATGGACTGAGCCACCCAGATGCCCTTACTATTCCCTCTTTAAAAAAAAAAAAGGATTTCATAAACAGAGTCTAACTAATAGAAACCTAAAGTATCATGCATATTTTTTTCAATACAATTGCATGTTGCAAGCAAACGAGGATTTGAGAACCTCTGTGGATGGTGACGGTGGCCTTTACGCATAAAGAACCGACCAGTGCATTGCTGAAACCCATCATGAGAAGCAAAGCAGCAAGCATTTTGGAATTGTGCAATATGAGCGATAGGTCTGAGACACTCATCAAGGGAGAAGCGCCTCCCACTTAAGTCAGAAGCCCTTCCACTGCCCAGGACAGGAATGTAAGCTGATTATTGAACCATTCTGTGCCTCGGTTTCCGCATGTGTAAGTAGGAATTTATAACACCCACTTAGCAAGTTTATTATGGGAAAGACATTCTCGCCAACTACATTGAGTGCCACGTAAGGAAAAGGTAACATCACCTGCCAATATTCACTGACCACAGTTGTTCCCAGCTGCTGTGGGCACTCGGGTGGCTTGTCAGAAGGGACAGGTCAGTAACTGAGAAGCCTGGAGACAGCAGAAGTGGCCGGAGAGTGGAAAGATAGGGAACATAGCCGGGTCCCCACAGGACTGGCCAGGACCCCAGTCAGTGAGCCAAGGGCTCCTCTTCATCTGGTCCAAAGATGCCTGAAACTACAGGTTTAAACCTAGTTTGGGGGGGGGGCGCCTGGGTGGCTCAGTCGGTTGAGTGTCCGACTTCAGCTCAGGTCATGATCTCATGGTTCGTGGGTTCGAGCCCCATGTCGGGCTCTGTGCTGACAGCTCAGAGCCTAGAGCCTGCTTCGGATTCTATGTCTCCCTCTCTCTCTGCCCCTCCCCTACTCATGCTCTGTTTCTCTGTCTCAATAATAAATAAACATAAAAAATTCTTTTTAAATAAAAATAAAAATAAACCTAGTTTGGGGATGTAAATTATATGGTAGATCTGTGTATTTACCAGATATCAAGAGCCACTATTTCAGAAAACCAACTGTATGCCAACCATAACGTTTTCACATCAGTGGATGGGTTTTTTTTTTTAATATCTCTTATTCAAAATTGAGTTATGGCTTCTGGTTTGTCCTGGTGAGTGTGATGGGTTTTTTCCTTGTTTCTTTCTGTTTGAAGATTTCAAACTAGTTCAGATCTGAAGATCATGACCACACACAAAGTGAAGTTTAGAAATGATGTTACTGGAATAGCTGAAGAGAAAAAACCTTAACACATCAAGTTTAGGTAATTCCAACAACAAAAAAATGCTATTAATTTGGGCCCTTCGGTAAACATTTCAGCTCTCCAGCCTAACTGGCTTGGGTAGATAATCCCATTGTCCTCATTTTAATGAAAGTGTGTCCATTCAAAAATGCCTATGAAAAGTGAGAGATGGACTCCTTTCTATGAAAGTATCACTAGATGAGACCGGGCAGAAAGGAATAATGTCTCTGGGCATTAAAGAAGGTATCAGTTTCCCCCTTTCCAATGCTAATGGCAGTTTTATTCTCAAAAGTTGAGAGGTCAAGTGTGAGAGCCTTGCTTCCTTCGGCTTCAACAGCTCCCCCGAAGGCCAGACCCTCCACAAAGGACAGACCAGAAAGAGGAAAGGAAACATATTTCTGAGCAGAAATAGCTTCATATACTAGCCTCTAAAGAGTGTGAGATGGCAAGAGACAGGCCTGCTTGTGGCAGGCTGGGTCCCAGCTGTCATATGAGTTACCAAGAGGGCTTCATGAGGGGTTAAGATCCAGAGGTGAGACTGGACACGTGAGAAAGCACACCACAGGAGACAGTCTTGAGGAAAACAGCGAGATCTAACTCTGAAAGGGTTAAGGGAAGATGGCCGCCTACAATCAGGAGTCTTTCAGAAGCTCAGCTGCGGACAGAGACAGGCTTTCTACAACCATCACATTGAGGACTTGGTGGGAAGCAAGACTCAAAATGTGAAATGTGTCCAAAATTATCCAGTGGGGTGTATCTGTGCCTGATATCCTGCACAAAGGTAGCTAACTAAAATAAGTGAACAAATGAAGTATTCTTTGTAACCTGGGGTTCACAGAAGAGCTTTGTGGGAGTAGGTACTGTTCTCCTCATCTAATACCTATTCCTATGTATAGGTGACCCTTGAAGGCCACAGGTTTGAACTACGTAGGTCCACTTCTACACAGATTTTTTTTTCAATAAATACACTTGTCTTCCTTATTATTTCTCTTCTTTATGTATTTTCTTAATAACGTTCTTTTCCCTAGCTTACTCTATTGTAGGAGTGTGGCATAAAATACACATACAAAATATGTCTTAATTGACTTTTATGTTATGAGTAAGGCTCTGGTCAGTAGTAGTTTTTGGAGAGTTGAAGGGGAAGGGCAGGGGGAAACACCCTAGACCTCCATGTTGCTCAAGGGTCAACTGCATTTATCTGAGAGAGAGAGAGAGAGAGGGAGGGAGGGAGTTGCTGGCCTATAGGTCTATGTGTATAAATGTGTGTGTGTGTGTGTGTGTGTGTATGTGTGAAAATACTGGCTAGTTGACCAATATTCAACACACAGATAGTTATAGAAATATTTATATACATATATGCCATTTTCTTAATGTGTGATTTCACTTAAGTGATTTATAGACAACTGAGGGTAGAAGGTAAGGCTCTCCTTGTCTCAATGTTCATCTATGCTCCTTTAGATGAGGGTATTTGACTGAAGGAAAGAAGGAGGAGAAAGAAAGAGGGTGCTGATAACATGGAGGACCTACTACGTTGCATGTATTTTACATACGTTATTGTACTATAGACATTTGTATACATGATGAGACACCTGTTATTATTACCTCGTTTTACCTTTGAGAAAATGGGAGCTGAGATGAGCTTGAATAGGTAAAAGAATGAAACAAGTAGGGGCACCTGGGTGGCTCAGTAGGTTAAGCGTCCTATTTTGGCTCAGGTCATCATCTCACAGTATGAGTTCCAGCCCCGAATCAGGCTCCGCACTGACCATGCAGAGCCTGCTTGGGATTCTCTCCCTCTCCCTCTGTCCCTCCCCACTCCTCTCTCTCAAAATAAATAAATGAACTTAAAAAAAAAAAGAATGAAATCAGTAAAGGCAGAGCTGGCCTTTTAAACCCAGTTTCTTCTGATCACAAACCCCGGTTCCCTCGGTGACAAGGAGAGAGGTGCCTGAGTCACCAGGCATCCCACCGCTCTCATGACTTACTGCTAACACATTCTGACACCGCAGGAATGCTTTTCAAAATATTTTAATTCAAGGAAAAAAATCAAGGTGCATATTCCTAAATATGCTTTGGGTTCGTAGGCTACTTACAGACATTTCCTTTGCCTGTTCCAGGGAGGAGTCTGATTCAAGCAGCCAAATGTATCACTTCTAAGGGACGGAAGAAATTCTTCGCTTCGAGTCCAAATCACTTAGCAGTAGGCTCTTTATGGCCCTCATGATTCTCAGACAAGGGGGCTTTCACTTATAACAAGACCATGAGGATGGGTAAAATTGGGGATTTGAGGGTAATTATCCAGAAGAAATAATTAGAACTATCTGTAAAGAAATAAAGCACACTGGGAATAGCAAAGATTCCAGCTTTTTTGTAGCAGCAAGGAACCATTGCCCAAGGATATCATCAATATTTCACTGGGCTAACAGAAGAGAACCTCACAGGGTTTTACCCAGTTTGTCCAACTGGGCTTATGTTTCCCTTTTGGATCCCATAAATGGGCCCCTTTAAACGATTTGATTTTGACTGCTTTGGGGACCAGAGTGGAGACACATCTCAACATGTTTTCTGCAAGAACGGTGCTGAGGGCCAGTTCAAATTCTGGAACACTGACTCAGCATCCACTGTATGAAAACACAGAAAATGGGAGAAAGAAATGGTCCCACCCTTCCGGCCAAATAGGAAGGGATGCAGGGTCATTTTCGACCTTGACGGTATGCCCAGGTGTCTCAGCTCAGCTGGGAAGCAGTCAGAGGAATGGCAGGTCGATGGAGATGATGCAGAACAAAGAAAATGCTAAACATTTCTTCCTCCTGATCAACAGAATCAATATGGAAGGAGACACCTGTCGCCGCTGGGAAGAGCAGCCTGCCTGCTTCCTGTCACCTTCTGCCTTCCCAGCTTCCTTCATCATGCTGTGAGGCTCTGTCGCCTTCTACCTGATCGCAGCCTCGCTGGAAATGTGCCTGCATCCTCAGCATCCTTAATGCAACTGCATCCTTTCTCTCCGGCACAGGCCCCGGGGGCTCAGTCCCTGCTTCCAGCATCTGTTCCTCTTTCGGGGACCCCCTGCCGCTGCCAGCGGCGCCCACACACGCGGTGCTCGGTGCTCTGGGGGTGGGTGCCGTGGCAAAAGCCTTCAACCTGGCTCCTGCACTTAAACAAAACCCACCTTTAAGCTGGAAGAATGTGTCATCCACTGATAACATGCTAAATGACAACTCATTTTCATTCTGCCCAAGAGGAGCGCTTCATATTTCATTCTGAACACCTGCTCGTTTTCGGGCAGCCTTCACCGGGCAGGCAGGGCTCCCCGGGGAATTGCTTGAAAGGTTAGCGCCTCGCACGAGCGGGCGTCCTGCGGCTGCGCTTCCCCGCGCCGGGCGCTCCCCTCGTTAATGTCTCAATGCTGCCCCCTGCTGGACCACGGCGCCCGGCAGCGCCCGGGAGCCGAGCCCCGCGCTTCTTCCGCGCTCCTTAATTGCGGCGGGCACCCCTGCGGGACACGAGACCGCCCTGGGCACCCCTGCGGGACACGAGACCGCCCTGGGGCTCGTGGAGTTGTACCAAAGCCGTGCAACCGAAAGTCACCGCCTTTAAGGGCGCGCGGACCTCACTGGATGGACGCTCAGCTGCTCTTTCCGCAGCGCCGTCGCCTCTACCTGTTGTCAGGCTGTCAGGGCCCAGAAGGAAGAAAGGCCTTGGTCGCCAAGGACTTTCCTCCCTGAAAGGGATTTGCGTGGGGAATGAAGACGTGTGTGACCGGGAGAGGTTTCCTACCAGGAACACGCGAGACACCACCTGGTAGTGGAGAGGTCAAACCTGGGGCGTACACAGGATCCCCGGATTCGGGGTCCAGGGTTAAACTCCACTTTGACCCCCCAGTTGGGACCCCTGTGGAGCGCTCCCTGCCCAGACTCAGGCCCTCCCTCGGCGCCTGCGGCCCTCCTGCCTTCTCAGGCTGCATCCACACAGTCTCCCCCTGCTTCTGACTAGTCTCCTCACCCTGCCAGGGTCCATCCTCCACTCAACGCGGAAGAAATCCACAGCAAATAACTCCGCTAACATAGAGTCCCTCATAAGGTGCCTGACATGGGGGTAAGCACTCAAGAAATTTCAGATAGAAATTTAGTTAAATCTGATCGGCCACTCCCTGCGCACTAGTGAACACTTTAAGGGGCTCCCCATCCCTTGGATAAAATTAGTGGGCCTCTGCCTAACTCTCAACTTCTTTTTCAAACATTTTCTCAAACTTTACCAACCAGCAGGGCAACTTCCCCCGGGGAGGGGTGGGGGGAGTCTCCCATGCTTACCCTGTGACTAATCTCTGGCATTGCTAGTGACAGCCCCTTGACCATCTCTTGCCTCTTCTTCACCTGTTTATTAATCTGTGACGACTCAAGCCTTCCTGAAGGTCAACCGTCTGCTTAGGTGTCTGTCTGCTCTCCGACTCTGAGCTTCTTGAATTCCAGGACTGTCTGATTCACCTTTCTATCCCCTAGAGTTAGCACAGTTCCTGGTTAGCATAACAGGGACCCTCCGCATGTTCATTGCACGGGTGACTGCCTGAGGCAGGGAAGAATGCACAAATAAGAGAGGGTCCCAGAAGCACCTGCCTGCCCCAACCATCTCCTGGTACCAGCCAACTGGAGAGTCTTGGGGCTGAATCTGCTCCTGTGGGAGCTAGGAAAGGCAAGGCATTCATTACTGCCTGGGGGGCTTTGGCCAGTCAAGTTCACCTGAACCTCACCTTCGTGGAATGATGATGACTAGTCAAACCTACCTACCTTTGAAAAGGGACGTTATTTTTGGAGGAGGAGAGAGTAATTCTGGAGACCTGGGAACTTGACAGGGGACAGATCTGGCAGGAGTAGGGGACTTGAGACCCAAGAGAGCTGTGTTAAGAAGTAGGTATACAGGGACAGATGATACTGTGGGAGCTTAATAGAGGGTATCAGAGGACAGGAAAGTCGCCTGAGCACATTGTACGCACAAAGTCCTTCCCATATTCCTTCTATACCTCATGACAACCATGGAAGATTACTATCTCCATTTTCTCAGTGGGAAATTGAGGTTTAGACAGTTTGGGTTCCATACCTGATGTAACATAGTGATAGACCTAAGACTCAAACTCAGGCTCCATCACTTCCAAGACCATATTTTCCCATTATGTTAATGTTTGCTTTTCTTAAGAAAGGCAAAAGCACGTAGGGCAGGCTGGTGACCTCCAACTTGTGAATAAAACCATCTAGCCCTTCTTAAAGATTATCCTCCTCTCTGTCTTGATGGAAAGTACTGGAATTCTCCATTTCCAAAATGTGCCCAAAGGAATACCAAGGGTCCCCTATCATTCAGACTCCTTCATAGCTCCCAGCCTGGACAAACCTTAGGTAGAATAGATCAATCATTGAAAAATTTCATTTCTCATTGTAGGTGGAAGATATCCACTTTCACACACTCTATTTTACTTGGAGACGTGCGATGCTGCCTCATTTATCACACTCTGCCCCAATGTGTTGCACTTCGTTAGGCATCAGTAGGATTAAGGATATCTAATTGATTATTACAATCTCCAGAAAAGAAATCTGAACTCACAGATCACTGCAGTTTGATCCAGAAAAACCCAGACCTGTGTCTCAACTTTTATCACAAAATCATGGTGTTGCAGCGAGCCCATGAACCAAGTGCTTAGAGCTAAGATTTTGAGTGTGCCATTGCAGCAGGGAAGTCAAGTCTCAAGTCTCCCTTGACACCAACATCCTCCAAATTCCACATGCACCCTATATGACCATCCAGCAATACCGTTTATTAAGATATAGACTCCTGGGGGCTCCTGGGTGGCTCAGTCGATTGTCTGACTTTGACTCTGGTCATGATCTCGAAGTTTCTGAGTTTGAGCCCCGCATTGGGCTCTGTGCTGACAGCTCAGAGCCTGCTTCAGATTTTCTTTCATTCCCTCAGACTCAGCCCCTTCCCCTACTTGTGCTCTCACAAAAATAAATAAACATTAAAAAAAGAAACAGACTTCTGGGCCCTGTGATTCCCAGTTTTCAACTCAGTAGGACTGGAGAAATCCAAGAATTCTATTTCCAAACAATTGCCAAGTAACATTGATGCTGTTGGTCAGGGGTTCATACTTTGAGAACCACTGCTCCAGAGTGTCAGCTGAAAGAGCCCAGGGGAGTAACGGCCTGTACTTGCAGAAATTGGCAGAGGCCTCTAGATGGATTAGGACCCATCTGGTGTAAGTGACAGAGCCTGGCTCTGATTGACTTAAGAAAAATAAAAAAGAAATGTATTGGTTCCAAGAGTGAGAAGCCCAGACCTGGCTTGATCAGGGCTCGAATAATGTCACTCAAACCGTATTTTCTTTCTCCATCTCTCCTTTCTCTCGCTTTCCTCTCTCCCTTGCTCCTTCACATATTCTCCATTACTGACAATTTTCTTCATGTGTGTCTAAAGATCCTCACTGAAGCTATAGCCCTGGCAAATTCTTCCATTAGACTCGTTCCCAGGATTCCCAGCATAAATCTCGATGCTTTTGATTGCTTCTCATTGACACAAATTGAATCAAGTGCTCACCCCAAACCGATTACTATTTTATGGACGGGAAAAAGCAGTTCACATTAGGCCTAAGTCACATGCTCCACTCTGGATCCCAAGACAAATCACGGGTTTGGAAGGGGACAGGAACATGGACAGTGTATCTATTTGCTGACTGTATGTAGTTGGATTTGCATACAGTCACTATGCTAATGACAGGTGGCTCCTCTGGACCCCCAGTCACCTGCTGGACATCTCTAGCTAATCATTTCATAAACACCTCAGATGCACCGTGTCTAACACTATAGTCAACTGAACTCATTATCTGTCTTTCTTTCTTTCCTTCCTATCCCAACCGTCTCCACCGAAACAAAAATGCTTCTGTACCTTACCCTTCTTGTTAGCATCACGATGCACCCAGTCACCCAATTTAGAGCCATCATTTTCTCCTCTCTCCCTAGTACTCCACAGCTGGCCACAAGACCCTGTTACATCCACCTCTTGTGTATTATAGACATGCTCTTGAACCATCCCCATGATCAGTGCCTAATTCCAACTTTCAGCGCTAAGACTCCCCATCGCAATGGCATCTGAAAAGTGACTTCACAAATTCCAATCTTGCCCCTTCCAATCCATCCAACATATTTTGGCAGAGTAATTTCCTCTGGCAGATACTCAGCTATCACTACATTACCCCTCCACCTAAAGCCCTTCAGGGTGTTGTTTTATTCACAGGATGACATCCTGGGTGGCATGAAAGGTCCCCCATGGCCAGGCCCCTGCCTGACTACCTGGGTCCTGCTGCTCCTTACTTTCTAGGGCCAATCATGAAGAACCACTTGCACCTTCAAGAAACCTCTGTCATTCTATACAGTCATGCCTTTGTATATGCCTTGCCTTCTGCCTGGTCTTCTATGGTCTTCTTTCCACTTGGCTGATTTATAGTCATTCTTTAAGCCCCCAACTCATCACTCGTGTCTTCTGAGATTTCCCTTGCTCCGGCTCTGGTGCCCTCCTGTACCTGCTGATGATCCCTTCCTCTGTACCACCTCCATATCTTTCGGCATCTGTCTCATAATGGCCATGTATTTAACTCCACTGAAATTATTTGCTTGTCTTGTCTACCTTCCCTAGGGGCTTAGAGCTCCTTGAGAGCAATATCTCCTGGTGTTCCCAGAACCAAGCACAGCACCTGGGCCTTGCTTCATGCTCCAGACATTACTAAACACTCTAACCTCTGGGCTTGTAGAACTCCCCCACAGGGCATCAGAAGTACATTAGCTCTTGCTAGGCTCCGACACGGGAAGGTCTCCAATTCAGAATCGCACTGCTTTTCATTAAAAGACAGATGTCGCTCAGGACTTTGCAGAAAGGAAGGCCCATCCTGCATGAGGCGCACCCCACAAAAGCCTCATCTCACGCCTGGCTAAACAACAGCAGCAGGGCCATGCAACACCCCTGTTAGGAGAGGCCAGATGCCCTGCGTCACCTCGCGCTAATGACACTGAGTGTGTGCCCTCAGTCACCGCTCCGGTATCGTTTGCCTTGTGGGAGTCAGGCGTCATGTTCCGAAAGGGGACACAGCAGCCCCCTGTCACTCGGCAGCTCACCCAGCCCCACAGCCTGTCCTCAGGGCATCTGAGACTTCAGGCTGGCTGCGCAGCCTCTAGCCCCAGGACGGCCCCAAATCAGGCGCAGAGGCCCCATTGCTAAGTAATCCCAAGGGACATATTGTTCCCTGATAAAGACTGACAAATCGGCCTGAGCTTTGCAGCACAGGACACGTGCTACAAGATGCTGATGTCACTGATAGAAGGACGAACGTAGACAGGGGTTCTCATTTCCTTTTGGTGAAAACTGGGGCACCTGCTGCTTGGGGTCAGGTATCTGCAAATGCCAAAAACCCCGCCCGCTGTTGCCCACCTCGGCCCCCATCCTGTGTCCGAGTTGTTTCAGGACTGTGATTCTCCGGCTTCTGGAGCTTTCTAGCACACCTTTCCAGGCCTGGCCCCAGGAGAACAGGCCTGAGTCTCCGGCCGCAAGACTCCCTCTCCCACTGCCCCCACCTCCAGTGTCACTTGTCATCACCACCAGCAGCCCCTCCCCACCAGGTTCCCACCTCTCGTTCCAAAGGACCTCAGGCAAGAAGACAACAGAGCGAGTTTAGGGCCGGTTGCTCACATCTTGCTTTACCTTCTAAAAAAAAGAGAGAGAGAGAGAGAACAAAATAAATCTCTGTGTAACTGAAAGTCGAGGAATGACAACATCTTAAAGATGAACGCACTTGGACAGCTCGAGCCACACTGTTACTTAGTGCAGGTGCTATTTTGCGGGCAGTACGGTTCTTTTTTGTACGAGCGTCCAGATAGAGCAGATCGTTCGGCGTTCATGACCTCGGCCGGAGACGTGCCAGAGACCCCCCCCCCCACCCAGTCACTGCCGCACGCAGATGACCCCTGCTCACGCTCAATCCCCCCTGGGGTTTTAGCGGGAAGAGCCCCTTGTTAAGAGACACCTTCAGGAAATCCCCTACCGATGAAGCTCATGCTTTCAAAAACACCAGGCCATGTTCACTCACATTTTTCCAGGCTGAGAAGTGTGGTTCCCCCACCAGAAATCAGTTCCCGGAACCCGTGCTCTCTCCTTGGTTCCCTTACCCATTCATTCCTTTGATTAGGATCTTTATTTAATAAGAAAAAACAACATGTCTGCATTCTAAAAGGTAAAACTCACTTAACTCTTGTTCTGCAAGTCGTAATGGTTAAAGAAACCATCTGTGGAGGCCCAGAGATAAGGAAGTTCTCTGCATGAAGCAAATGCCCTTTGCTGACGTATGTTTTCTCTTTCCCAGTAACAAAGGCTTGGTGCTCACTGTCCCCTAAGCCGTAAGCAAGCGCACCTTCCCTTCATTCCCTTATTCTCATCACCTCCCAGCCAAAGTTCCTTCTTTCCTACCTTGTAGAAGTCACATTGTCATCTACCCTGTCAGCCAAGTTCAACCACAGTGTGTCCCGGGCCAATACCGCCCCAACTCCAAGCAGTTTATGCATTTACACGACACTTCTGCAAACCTCTCGGTGTTCGCCAGTTTTCGCCTGTGTAACCACTGCCTTAATCCGTGCCCGTGTCACCCATCACCTGGACTGTTGCAGCCACCTCATAGTCGCTGTTGCTGTCAGCTGTCTCCTCCCCTTCCTCAATTGTTCTCCCCGCTGCTACCAGAAAGCTTCCTAAAAGGCAAACATGCTCAGGTCCCAAACCCCTCTTGTCGAATTGTGTACACACTGTTGCTATGGTAATAGCCAATCCTGGGCCACAGATGGGAACAGTACCCCTCACCAAAGCCAGATGACAAGGTGGTAAGTAGCCATTGTGGGGGGCTCTGTCTGGCCCAAGCTTTGGGCACATGAGCCTTATACAGACCTATCCCTGAGGGTGCAGGTGGGCACACCCAGAGCTAATCTGGAAGTAGAAAAGGACCCAGGACATTCAGGTCTAAAATGGGACCATCTAACTGTATGAATAGAGAAATTATTATGATTTGATGTACAGTATCTGGAAGTTGAGAAACATCGCAGGCTTCTTCCCTGCCATTGGTACTCCAGAGAAAGGAAGAGGACCTGGGTGAGCACTAAGGAACCCCAAAGCAACTACCTTCCAGTCTTTCGAGAGAATTCCAATGTTCCTTCCATCAGCAGTTGAAGGGCAGCAAGGACACTGCAGCCTCTACATTTTCAGATTCTTGACCTGGAGCCTCCTAATACTCCTCAGAAAATGCTCTCTACTTCTGCCTCTGTCACCCAATCAGGCAGTTATTTGAATATATGTAACTGCCTTTTAACAAAATTGTATGTACAAATAGAATGAAACAAAGCAAAACAAATGCTAAACCAATTATATTTCAGAAACATATTTTCTCACTCAAGATGCCAAGTTATAATTCATTCTGTTGGCTTCAAATCTATTTGGCTTAAGAGCTCTTTTGATTGATGACAGATACGTGAACTAATTCATTATATATTCATTCATTCATTCTGTTACTCTTTATTAACTGTCTGTAGAATGCTTGGAATGAATTGGGCCAATCTGATGTGCACAAAGGCTTCATATTATTCATGATATGTTACAGAATATACTGAGCTACTGTGGAACTTTATCATATATATTATATATATATATATAGATATATATATAGATATATATATATAATTCCTTGGGACCATTGATCCATCAGGATCATTTTTAAAAAGCATGCATTTAGATTCAAGTCCAAAGGATATATTAGTGCTGTCTCAGAGAGGTGTGATACTTTAAAAACATGTCTGCAAAATGTTTGACATGCCTATCGTTGAGAGGTGTCCATCTATATCCAACTTCCCTTGAACCTGGCCCAGGCTGAGTGGCTGGCTGACCCACCGGGTTTGACAAAAAATGGCACTACGGGACCTCTAAGTCTGTGGCATAAGTGCCAAGAGGTTTCAGTCTGGGTTCTCTGCAGCGGGCACACGGAAGCCTGAAGTATCTGTGCACCAAGTTCTACCACCTAGGGGCCACATTTCTGTGAGGAAGGCCAAGCCAGCCTGCGTGGAGACCACAGAAGGGGCTCTGAGCCTGGCTGTAGAGAAATAGGGATATTAATACAGTCAGAGCCTTCCACTGTCCCAGCTCACCTCCTGTCTGCTGACAACCATTTGGTAGACCCCGAGGCAGTCAGCCTAGCTGAGGCTTCCTGAACTCCTGACCTTTGGAAAGAGTGCTGGACTATAACGTGATTATAGTTGTTAGACATCATCAAGTTTGGGAATGGCTTGTTACACAGCAACAGATAACTGATACAGGAGGAAAGGGAAAGTTTTTGATATGAATCCCCACTGCTATCATCAGGAAGGATCCCAAAAGTATTTTCTACTAACTGCAACGAAATAAACCCCATTCTCTGCTTGTATTTGAACATCTGGTTCTGTGAGCGTTAATGTTTCTTGTACCCTTAAGTAATATCGGGCCTGTCTATCCATGCTTTCTACCTAAGATCATTTACAGATAGAGACTCCAACTTGCTTACATTTTAAGAAGAGACAGAGGTAAAGGAAGAAGCAGTAACCATAGCTTTAACCAACTTGTAAATGTCAGGATCCCTGCAAGCGCAGGACATCAAACAACAAAACCATTTTTTCCTCCACTCAGTAGCTGCAGAAGAGGAGCCCAAATCAATGTTCTGTAATTGTTACGGAACTTAAATGGCCAAACTCATGCAATCCACAGGGAAAGTTTCCATTCTGCTTTCTATTTTCCAAGACAGGTAACATGACAAATCACTGTTAAACTATGTGGCCAGAGCAACCATGAGTTACTAGCTATACAGTTCCATGTAGCTACAAACTATTCCATCCCTCTCTGTGGCTTGCCCGTGCCTTACCTTGTGACAGTGAATCAGCTGAAGGATGGCATTCTAACAGAAACCCGATGGCCTGCAGAAATGGGATCTCCTTGCTATAGAAATCGGACTCATTGAACATCATCCTGGAAAAGGTTGGGCAGTATTTAATGAAATAAAAAAGAAATTACTCACTCAAGCATCAAGAATCCCAATAACAACATAGAAAAACTATGGAGAGAGCAGTGGAATTATTCTCTCTAAAGAGCCAGAAAAGAAACGACAGTACTGTGAGTTTATTACTGATTCCTACCACATGCTGAGACCAGGTCCACTCTTGTGATGGTAAGAAAATGGACCACCTGAGTGGCTTGCTAGGAGACGTGTCTATTCAGGAAGCCCCTATTTTCAGGGGTTTGGGCTGGAGAGTGAGAAGGAAGGTACATAGTGCAAAAAAATCAAAAGCATATTCATGTTAGCAGTAAAGCAGTCGAAAGTCAAGCTGGAAAGAGGCCCTGGGGCAGCTTTAGGGCCACCAGAGTAGAGACAAAAGAGCACACGGGAGCCCTGCTTGGTGGCCATTCCAGTGCTAATCCTGGGCCATTTTCCACTCTGGATCCTGGAGTTCATACCATAACTGGTCAAATCAAGGCTCTCAGTGCAGGACCCTGGGAAAACGAAGGAGATAGAACCATTGTTAGAGAAAAATAATAATAATATGGAGGAAAGAACCCTACACATGAATGAAAATATTTCAGAAAACACACAGATGATAAAAATAAAGCAAAAAAGACCCAACTCTGGCCAGTTCTAACTATCAGAGATTATGAAGTAATTTATTTGAAACATCTGAAAGATGATAAAGAATAAAAGCTAACTCATATGCCTCCAGAGATAATTAGGCCTCATTCCTTAGTGCTTATATGATTTCCTAGAACAAATTAGATCACCATAATTCTTTCTGACCTTGATGTATCTGTGCATAAATCTGGACTCACTACCAGGAAACAGTTTAGATCTAGGTGATCTATACAGTAAAACCCAAAAAAATCAGATATTTGGTCATCTTGACACCAAAAATCTTGTTTTAAAAAAATAATGACTGGACACGAGAATTAACAAGTATTGGTGAGGATGTGGAGAAAAAGAAACTCTCGTGCACTGTTGGTTGAAAGGTAAATTGGTGTAGCCACTATAGAAAACAGTATGGAAGTTCTTCAAAAAATTAAAAATAGAAATACCACATGATCCGGTAATTCCACTGCTGGGTGTTTACCAAAAGGAAATGAAAACACTAATTTGAATAGATATATGCATCCCTGTGTTTATTGCAATATTATTTACAATAACCAAGATATGGAGCCACCTACACATCCATGATAGATGAATGGATAAAGAAGATGTGGTGTGTATATACAATGGAATATTAGCCATAAAAAAAAAAGAATGAAATGTTGCCATTTGCAATAACATGGATAGACTGAGAGGGTATTATGCTAAGTGAAAAAGAGAGAGAGAGAGAGAGAGACAGCGCGAGCAGGGGAGGGTCAGAGAGAGAGGGAGACACAGAATCTGAAGCAGGCTCCAGGCTCTGAGCTGTCAGCACAGCTGACACAACTGTGTCAGCACAACTCCCAGACCGAGAGATCATGACCTGAGCTGAAGTCAGATGCTTCACAGACTGAGCCACCCAGGCGCTCAGTCCGTTAAGCATCCAACTGCTGCTCAGGTCATGATCTCTTGGTTTGTGAGTTCGAGCCCCGAACTGGGCTCTCTGCTGTCAGCTCAGAGCCTGTTTCGAATACTTGTCTCCCTCTCTCTCTGCCCTTCCCCCACTTGCACTCTCTCTCTCTCTCTCTCTCTCTCAAAATAAATAAACTTTAAAAAATAAATAATGAAATAATGAAATCAATCAGCTAAACATTCCATGGCAGCGGTTAATGATTCTTTTTAAGTAACATTTTTTCCCCACTATTGTTGCTTTCTAGATGTTCTGCATGTATTTAAAATGCATCCAAGAGTGCCTGGGTGGCTCAGTCAGTAAAACATCTGACTTCTGCTCAGGTCACGACCTCATGGTTTGTAAATTCGAGCCACATTTGGGACTCTGTGCTGACAGCTCAGAGCCTGGAACCTGCTTCAGAATCTGTGTCTCCCTCGCTCTCTGCCCCTCCCCTGCTCTCTCTATTGTTTTCAAAAATAAAATAAAAAATAAATAAATAAATAAAATGCATCCATTAAACATTGTTTTAAGTCCTGTCGGCAGAAGCCTAAAGAACAAATATCTCCCATCTTACTAATTAAAATGGTCCTTTAATATTTATTGTTCATTTTTGTTATGAAAAATGCTAACAGTATTTATTTTACATTGTTTATAGAGCAGTGTACATTGAAAAAGAATGAGAGGAGAGGATTCTGGTTTGGACTTGGTGAGGATGCTGTTTGATAATGATTATCCAATTGGAATGTACAATGAAAGAAAAATATATCAATCCTAAAGGGTCATATATCTCAGCAATTAATCAATTCAGCTAAAATAGTGTGCTATTTACAATTCAGCTAAAATTGTGCTACAGGTACAATATTCTATCAAAGACCATCAGGCATATTCCAGTTAATGATTAATTAAAAATGTAAAAATCATCTTTATATATTTTCTTTATTTTCTCCATTTTACAGATATCTTTTTACCTTAAAACATGTACATCTGACACTTAATTCTAAGCTGAATCAGTAATTATTTTTATTTTTTATTATTTCATTTTTTTAATGTTTATTTGTTTTGAGAGAGAGAGACAGAAAGAGAGAGCAGAGGAGGAGCAATGAGAGAGGGAGAAAGAGAATCCCAAGCAGGCTCTGGGCTGACAGCTCAGAGCTGGACATGGGGCTCGATCTCATGAAACCATGAGATCATGACCCAGGCCGAAACCAAGAGTCGGACGCTTAACTGACTGAGCTACCCAGGTGCCCTTATTGTTTCATTTTAAAGAGAGAGAAAGAGAGTGCAAGCTGGGGAGAGAGGCAGAGGAGAGGGAGAGAGAGAGAGAGAAAGAGAGAGAGAGAGAGAGAGAGATTGAGAATCGTAAGCAGGCTCCATACTCCACTCAGAGCCCAATGCAAGGCCGATCCCACCACTCTGGGATCATGACCTGAGCTGAAATCAAGAGTTAGACTCTCAACCAACTGAGCCACCCAGGCACCCCTGAAACAGTCCTTTTTTTAAAAAATGGAGAGAGGTGACTCTAGTTGCTGAAGTTTGTTTGCCCAGTGCACTTAGCAACCCTCCTGTTTCCGTTTTTCTTTTCAGAAGCTCCTTCCCCCATTCCTGCACTTCTGTACAGTGGTGAAGACACCATGCTCGTTTTAAGCCCACCACCAGCCCCACTGGCAGCATACAGGAGAGAAAGAGATCCCAGGCCAACCGCCAAACCAAATCCATGGATCCAGTCATTGGTTCAAGATATACAGGTGACCTAAGTGGGTCCCATCAGCGTTCTCGTGCTACTAGTTGGACTCGGAAGGAAAGACAGCCTTTCTCCTCTTTGGATCATGAACGGTGGGAATGTCAACCCAAGGCTTTTCAGCCATTTTGAGAAAGGCTGTATAAAGCAGGAAGAGAATAAACCCGATATGCAAACAAAGGACACGGAGACTAGCTGAGTTGAAAGATGAGAAGAAAAGAGAAAAGATGATAATATGATTTGATCCCCTGGATTTGGCCATCCAAATAAGGAAACCTTTCCTTAGACTTCGTATTAAATGAGCGGGGGTTTCTGGTTCTTGCAATACAAAGAATCCGGACTAGTACAACTTATTGGATTATTTTAATATTTCTTTTTTTTTTAAAGTAGGCTCCACCCCCAACATGGGGCTTGAACTCACGACCCTGAGATCAAGAGTGGCATGCTCTACCAACTGAGTCAGCCAGGCGCCCCAGATGATTTTAACATTTCTTTAATACCATTAGTTCCACTGGATACAAAACCAAGGCACCTTACGATGCCAACTTAGTAAAACAATAATGTAAATAATAATTCAAGTTACAATGAGAGCAAATATATTGACCACCTATTACGTGCCAGGTAATGTATGTGTACACAAAAAGAGAAAAAGGCAAATGGTTATAGTGCCAGCAAGCCCAGCAGGCTATCCCTCCACAAAGTTCACAGCGGGTCCCTAAGGATAGCTTCTAGAGCTTCCGTATAAAGAGGTGATTTCCATTTCTTTGTACACTTATCTTTCATCTCCAAATCTTCCACAATAAACTATATTACATTTGGAATCAGGGAAAAAAAAAAAAAAACGTCCTTGAAAAAGACTACTCCATTTATCAAGCCAACGGAGGCTATTTCTCATTAATTGTTGTTTTAATATTAATTAAGAACATTTATATAATGTTGTTGAAAATCAAACTAAAATATATTATCTGTCATAGTATTTCATTTTGTGTGTCCCGTAGCTGTGTCTTCCTATTAATCTCTCCAGCATATTTGCATATCTGTTTCTTAAATTCCCCTCACAGAAAACCTCCCTGTGTGCTAAGTAGGAAATTATTCTGACCCTGAAATAAAACAATGGGAGTTCTTTAGATTAGAAAATCCCTTTGGACTGCATTTAAACAAAAGCTGAAAGTTTGGTGCCTGTCTGTTGATTTCAACTCTCCCAAGAATAAGAGTCCTCTGCCTCTATCATGGGACACACGGCTCTTTTAATCTTGGGTTTTAAAAGGGGGGTGGGAGGGGAATCACCAATGTCTTTTGCAGTCAGTTTGAACCAAATGAGAAAAGCAATATGATCTGGAAGAGACAAACCAAAATGAGGAACTGAATTTACGTGATGTTTTTAGTTTTAGTTTTGAGTAAGCCCTTATGGGTAAAACCTGACTCCACTCTCAGCCTGGAAGACTCACTGCGTACCCCATTCTCCCCCCAACAGCCTGCACCCCAACACCAGGCACTAGCACAGCTCTGGACGCAGCTGCCAACATCAGGGAGACAGACAAAGATTGAGTGTTTGCAACACCAAGCAAAGAAAGGGGAAGACAATGAGGTTTGGTAGTTAAAAGCCAGGGCTCTGGGGTTCTGTCGTCTGGTGTAGAATCTTGAAGTTGTCATTTTGAGTGTGTGACCTTGGGCAGGTTGCTTCATCTCTGTCAGCCCCAATTTCCTCAACAATTTAGGGATAATAATAGTAAGTACCAAAGAGGTATGTTGAGATGAGATCAAATGTTCAAGTGCCCAGCCCAGTGCCTAACAATGGTAAGCGCTACAGGATTGTTTGCTATTATTATTAGCCAAGGACTTTCACACACATTATTCACTGTCCTCTGTCAACATTCTCTGCTGTTCCCTGCTTTTCTCGTCCCCAAGTAAAACCAATCACCACCTCCGCCTTCACTCATTGTAGGAGGCACTTACAAGGCTTTAAGGCATTTGCCGCATTTACGTGTGCCTTTCTCCACTACGGCATAAGTTCAGAATAATATAAGACATATCTTATTTATCTTTTGTGCCCAATGCCCAACCTCTAGTGGACAGTCTATAATTTTTGTTTTTATTTTATAAATTTTCTTAAACTTTTTTTTGGGAGTGAGAGCAAGCATGAGGAGGGGAAGAGGGGCAGAGGTGAGAGACAGAGACAGAGTGAGATAGAGAAAGAGAGAGAGAATCTTAAGCAGGCTCCACGGTCACCATGGGGCCCAATATGGGCTCGATCCCACAACCCTGGGATCACAGCTTAATGTTTTGAGAGAAATAGACAAACTTGACTAGAAAGGGAATCAGATAAAGGAGCTTAAAAAAAAAGAATTTTGATCAAACATGTGACAATAGCATGCTTCATTTATAAGAAATGACGGCCTTGTCTAGACATGCACATACCAGTTTTAAAACAAAGAAATGCGATCCCACTCAGCGAAACAAGTGATTACTTTGGAAATGATTCATTCCATTCCAGGGAACAATAGGCAGCTAATTGTGGAATCTCATATTCAGTACTTATCATGCTTTTTAAGACCTCCTTGATCCTGGTGTTTGGTTATGTATTCCTTGCTTTAATTCAAACCTTTGTTTTAAAAGTCACTCAGTGATTTTGAATTTTAGAGTATTGTTCTTTTGCAAACGTTTGAACGCCATCTAACCACAAAGGACGGCGATCCCTTTCACTCCCAAACACACCGGTATTTAGTAAAAGTTTCAGTCACTTCTTTTAAAGATCGATTCTCGTCCATCTCTCTCTTTCTCTCTCTCTCTCTCTCTCTCTCTTTTTTAAGTAGATAAATCTGTGCTTGGGAAGTAAGAGTCTTTTTGTCTCTCTGCCTTTGTTGTTCAAAACAAAATATTTTTAAATCCCTCTTTAAGACAAAAATCGATTCTTTTTTTTTCTTTTTATGTGTTTGGTGCTAAAGGAAAGGAGAAGCGACCGCCTCTTCCCCTGTTCCCCCTGTCCCAGCTCTTTTTGTCGGGGCTGATGATCAGGCTTTTCCACAGCGAACGCAGAGCCGCAGTGTAAACACACCCTGTGAAGTCCGAGTGGAGGTCAACGCTGGCCTGGCCAACGGAGCTGTGGCCACTTGCACCCCCTGAGGCCATTTCTTCGTGGGGTCGAGCCCATGAACATGGATTGATCTGAAATTACTAAACTACAAAAGAATGACCCAAGTCAGCATGCCATATACTCTTCCTCAATTTTTTTGGAGCAAAGTTTCTTGTTACACGAATAATGAAAAAATAGAATAAATATTGTGTTACTTTGAAAGCATGGAAAAACATTTTAAGATCTTAAAAATTTTCTGCAAACCATCCTTGGTTACAAAGCAGAAATTTGGGGCACAATGTGAAAACTCCCGCATATGCTTTTTAGCTGAATAACATAAAAAATGGCTTTGTTTTAACTTTTCAGTCGTAAAAAGTCAAAATGTTTTTTTACTCTAAATCAGGGAAGAGGATAACTTGACAATAGTTACAAAGTTACTGATTGGAATTACTTTAAAATGTTTTAATGTTTTCTAGAAAAGGAGGGCCAAACTATGAAAATTTTGAAAATTTTTTAAATGTTTATTTATTTTTGAGAGAGAGACAGAGACAGAGAGACAGAGCACAAACAGGGGAGAGGCAGAGAGAGAGGGAGACACAGAATCCGAAGCAGGCTCCAGGCTCTGAGCTGTCAGCATAGAGCCCAATGCGGGACTCAAACCCACAAACTGTGAGACCATGACCTGAGCCTAGGTCCGATGCTTAACCAACTGAGCCACCCAGGTGCCCCCCAAACTATGAAACTTTTTAAAGCACTAGATCTCTCTTTTGTTTTCACCAGTTTATGAAGAGCAGGCCAAAACTTAAAAACTGACGAACCCATGAACATTAACAGTAAACATAGAAAGTTACATTTTATTTTTTTAGAGATTTTCTTAAAGTTTTTTTATTTACTTTTGAAGAGCATGAGCAGGAGAGGAGCAGAAAGAGGGGAACAGAAGATCTGAAGAAGGCTGTGCACTAGAACAGTGAGCCAGATGTGGGGCTCGAACTCACGAATCCTGAGATCGTGACCTGAGCCACAGGCTCACCGACCGAGCCACCCAGGTGCCCTGAAAGTTACATTTTCTGTGCTTCAGGTCATCTCGGAGTCAGGCATTCTTTTTCAGCAAAGGAGCCAGAGGTGGGAAACAGCTGAAGCTGGTCCAAAGCCTCTCTCCTCTCAGGAAGTACGTTGTAGGTCCCCTGGGGCTAACGCTTTATCACTTTCGAAACCTTCTGAAAATTCAAAAGACCAACTCGTTACCTTTTTATGTGGTCTTTCATGATTTGGTTTGCTAGGTTTTTTTTCTTCTTCTTAATAAAAGCCAATGGCCTTCTCACGTTGTAGGAAATGGATAAATGGCATCCTGCAAGAAAGATAGCCAAAAGCCGAATTCGCAAAGGTGTACCACTAGGTTACCAGAAAAAAGCTATTTGATAGAATTCTTTGCAAGCCCGTTTCCTGGCCTGTGTACCTCAGGGGGAAAAAATCAGAATTTTGCCACAAATGCAAGGCTCCTGAGTGTGGTGCTTATTTAGTACCTTCCTTTGCTCTGTACCTAAAACAGAAGCAACGTTAGAGTAACCAAATCAGCTCATTCTACCTGGGTCATTATTTCTAAGTAATATCTACCAGCAATAGACCGAAACAGATCTAGTTTACTGCTGCAGAAAGTGGCTTTAGACCCTTCCGACGGTTTTATAGTTAGATCTAAAGAGAATTTCAGCAAGTTCAGTGTTTTGTTTTGTTTTGTTTACTTATGGGAATTAAAAAAAATTCTGTTTTCATGTTTATTTATTTTGAGAGAGCAAGAGCAAGCAGGGGAGGGGCGAAGGGAGAGAGGGAGAGAGAGGATCCCAAGCAGGCTCCTCGCTGTCAGCACAGAGCCCCAGGCAGGGCTTGGTCTCACAAACTGTGAGAGCACGACCTGAGCCGAAGTCAAGAGTTGGACACCTAACCGACTGAGCCACCCGGGCACCCCCCTACTTATGGGAATGTTAGTGCCCCAATTAGTTCTGACTCTTTACCTTCCACCATATTGAGTCTTACTATTGTATTTTAGCATCTTAATTTCACGGATAATCTTTTCTTCTGGAAGGCAACACTTCCAATATGAATAGTTGGCACCATGCATCTTTTTATTCCTTCACGACGCTTTGAAGAATTTCTGTTTTGTGCTACCCTAAGCAAGCGTGAGCCATCGAATGCACACCCCACTGCACTGATGTCTGCGTGTAGGCAAGCATGTTTCCGTCATGATCTGCCCTGCCGTGTCTGTGTACATTTGCTTTGATTTGCAGCAAAGAACGTTCTTAAAGTGTTCGGCACTTCTCTTTGATTTCATAGGCCACAGTATCTGTTCACTCAAGTTTTGATTCTTCTGCAAAAGTCTGATGAACTGAGACATAATTACAAAGTCTATATGATAGTTTTATTTCCTGGAACATGGCTATATTCATCTGGGAGTGTGAGAAGACATACATGTTTTAGTGATTCTTCCTGGAAAATGCACACACACACACACACACACACACAGTAAATCTAATAGTTGAAATAATAAAAGTTGCCATTTTTCTATCCCTTATTCAATGCCATTGTACTAAATGCTTTGCACACAGTATCTCATTTAGGTTCACAATGATGGTGAAAAAAAATTAGCTACTATCCTCCCCATTTTACTAATGGTTTATAGTTCTTCCAGTGTTATACAGGAGGGAGCATCAGAACAACATTTTGAGCCTAGGGCTCTGTCCTGCCAAAGCCTGTGTCCTTAAACCCTGGGCATTGATGGCTCCTCTACAAAGGCTGCCTCCAAAAATGTCTGCTGCTAAAACACCATACAGTCGTTTGAGTAACTTACCACACCCAGCTTACACGCACCTCGCACGGTTGAAAATGACAATCCGGGAAACTGCATTGTGGTTTTAAGAGAGCGAAGAGATTTTTTCAAATCTTCCAGCGCCATCTCGCGTGGACATGAAAATACTGGAAGCTTTTTGTTTTTCTTTTTGTCGGCTGGTTTTCAATACAGAGTCTGGATGTAGTATTCAGTGGCTCGAGCATGCCACCTTGAACATACAGAAACGAAAGGTGAACCTGGAGGTTTGAGAGGGCTGAGATAGGGAAGATTTCATTTACCTTCTTTTAATGTTTGTAAGATATTTCATATACCAAAGATTCTTTTGGTCATTCTAGAACACTTGGTAAATACACGTGGCATGTTCAGCCCTTTCTTTTTAATCTCAGAATGGTGTATCTGGTGATACTTTCAACATCCGGCTCATCTGTTTGGTCGGGACGTTAAGTTTAGCAGGTACCAAAAACTACTTGATCATTGAATTTTTTTTTTTTTTTGGAGCATCAAGTGCAAGAATGGTTTTACTTGGGAATCTGGTATTGCTTTACCTCATTTCTGTTAGAGCCACTACGTCAGAGCATTTGGATAAAAGGTTCTGTCCGTTCAAAATTCAGAGAGCTTTCTGGGCAACCTGCTGGAATGATGCTTTACTGAATTCACGTGGAACTTTCTCCCACTTCCTTTCATTCCCATGGGTCGGGTTGGTCCTGCCAAAGGACTGTACGCTCGCTCATAAAGCAAGTGAGACTTTGTGTGGGTAAAGCAGGGTTCAACAACTGTGGTTGGCCCGCCATTGCTCTGGGGCCTGTGAGCTAAGAAAGCTGTTACATTTTTAAATAACTGAAAAGAAACAAAGAAGAATAATATTTGGTGCCATGTGAAAATTACACGAAATTCAAATTTCAATATCCATGAGTGAAGGTTTACTGGAACACGGCCATGCTCATTCATTTATAAATCGCCTGTGACTACTTTCAAAACAAAAGTACAGGAGTGAGTAGTTGCTACGGGCTCACAAAGCCTAAAATATTTACTCCCTGGTCCTTTACGGGAAAAATTGGCTGATCCCTGGTGAAAAGCATACAGTCAGTTGTTGAATGGTTATTTTAGACACCAGAGGCTTTCAGTGCTCTGGTTGATAGCTTTTGAAACGTGCAGTTTGGAATCGCTTGCTTAGCTTTCTGTATGGACAAGAGTTTAAAAGCCTCAGTACATTAAACTGTTACACAAATTATAGAATAAATAAACTCTGAGATTGGAAAAAGTCTTTGGAATCATCGATTGTCAAAAATGTGCCATGTAGTGTTTGCCCTCTGGAACCAAATTATTGGTTCACAGCCTTCCCCCATTGACTGGGGATTGTCATTCTGTGAGTCGGGATCTGCGGTAGGGGTGGAGCTAAGGTTACCCAGGAAAGTGTCCCACCCATGAAGAACGTGCTGCGTGGCTGCTGATTCTGGAATGTGTTGCCTTGAAAACCTTTCTGAAGCCAATCCGATTGTTGATGCTTGGCCTCTTTTGCCTAGAGGGAGTGAAGCATGGATAGCTGGGTGACCTCCGGAGATTGCAGCAAGGAGCTGTCTTCCTGCAGACTGAATTAGCAAGTTCAAGTCTGAGGTAGGCTTCTTCCATCTGGCTTTGCCCACCACCACCCACCTCACAAATTACCTCCTTCCCTTTTGCTCTCAGTGGAGTTTGGCTCGTCCACACCACGCAAAATGGTGTTTCTTTAATCTGGACATTCCCCAGTGCTTAGCAGCCAGTGGATATAAACAAGGGCACTTTTACAACATTGACGCAAATTTCCTGTTCTCGTTCCTGCTCACCAAGGCCTCTGCCACTCTCCTCACGTTACCCACAACCACCCGCAACGTATTTAGGGTTCGCAGAGATGCTCCTGTGTGTTCAAGGACAGACGGTCAGTGCAGTAGTCCGGAAGCATCTGCCTCGCTCTTTTTCTCACAGGAGGGAGCTCAGGGCTGCCCCTGTGAATGGGAATCATTGTGGGTGCCACCCTCCCACCCCCCCACACACACACCCCCAACCCTGAGCTCCTCGAACTGCTAGTTCTCCAGGTGCCAGAGCAAGGCAGCAGTCCGTGCAGAAAGGGGGCAAATGTCTTCCCAAATGGCACTGCTCTCCACCGCCGGGCATCCCCAAACTTACTGCTTATGTTCAGAGCTTCCCAAAAGTCCCCACAGAAACAGTTTATTGAATTGCCACTTCTTTGAAGATTGGCATGTTTATCTTCATTTTGCAGGTAAACAAAGGATGTTTATAGGGCGCCTGGGTGACTCAGTCGGTTAAGTGTCTGACTTCGGCTCAGGTCATGATCTCATGGCTCCTGAGTTCAAGCCCCATGTAGGGCTCAGAGCCTGGAACCTGCTTCGGATTCTATGTCTCCCTCTCTCTCTCTGCGCCTCCCCTGCTTACACTCTGTGTCTCTCTCTCTTCCTCAAAAATTAAAGAAACATTTTTAAAAAGTGAAAAAAAAAAAAAAGGACTCATCATCACTAAGATGAGCCCAGTGTCACCTGCTAGTGGTACAGGACCCAGATCCACGTCAACCTCCAAAGTTTTGCGGGTCGTATTGCTTTCCTTGTCCGGGTTCGATTAAGTTTTAACTGTCTTCCACCTTTCAAACCTGTTTGACCCTCTCTTACTTGTCTCTGCTCTAAATATTCTGAAAAAGTAAGGCAGCCAGCATCTTGTTTCTAACCTCTCACAAAAATACATATGTAGTATGGACTCCTTGTAAGGCTTTAATTGGCTAATTCCTTCAAGTCTCCAAGGAAAATGTTATCTCCCTGCCTGTTTGAATTCTTCCAAAGTTTTAAAAAATATGGGAAGCTTTGCCACCGTGATCAGCGTAGCACAGCTGTGATGTAAAATCTTACAAAGGTAATACTGAAAAGGAGGGAAAATGATAGACCAATTCTCATTTACAATAGAAATGCATGAAGCTCTGCATTGTTAGCAAGTTGAATCAAGTGTATATTAATGAGAGTATACACCATGATCAAGTAGCTCTTATTCTAAGAATTCAGGAATGATCAGAGGAAAAATTATGAACCTCTGTGTATGCACACATGCACACACCACACGCACAGCATGGAGAATTCCACACTAAAATAATAATGGTGGTCATAACAGGTGGTGAGATTGTAAATTAATTTTACCTTTTCCTTTTCCTTCTCTGCAAAGTCATTTGAAATATAGCAAAGATAGCAAAGAGAAGATCTTACTTGTAATAGCAAATAAAATAAAATAAAATAAAGAAGCAAATAAAGCAAAATACCTAAGTGACATTTAACAAGAAATCTGGGAGCACCTGGGTGGCTCAGTCAGTTAAGAGTCTGACTTCCGCTCAGGTCACGTTCTCATGGGTCTTGAGTTCAAACCCTGCGTCGGGCTGTATGCTGACAGTTCAGAGCCTAGAGCTTGCCTTGGATTCTGTGTCTCCCTCATTCTCTGCTTCTCTCTCTCTCTCTCTCTCAAAAATAAACAAACATTTAAAAAAATTAACAAGAAATCTGCACTACTGATGTGAAGAAACTTCACTAAGGTCTCTAAAAGAGGACTCCACTAATTGAAAATATCTTATAGAAAAAATAAGTGTCAAGTCTCTGTAAAATAATCTATACATTTAATACTACTTCAATAGAAATGTCCAGGACATATTTTGAAACCTATAAAGTGAATTCTAAATTCATCTGATAGAATGAATATATCACCACGAATAGTAAAAAAAACAAAAAAAACAAAAACAAAAAGAAAGGATAATGAAGGCAGACTCATTCACCTATGTACTAAAACATGCTTTAAAGCCACAATAATTAAAACAGTGTGCTGTTAACAAAGAGCTAGGTAGAAAGATTTACAGATCAAAAGACCAGATACAGACCCACATATAAACTGATTATGATGGTATCATTCAAATCAATATGGAAATGATCAACAGAGATAAAACAACTTGCTAACTAAAACAAATTTCCATCGCATTAAATATCAAAGATGAAACCACAAATGGACACTGCTTGCCATTTCTTTTCCATTCTCGCTTTTTCTGTACCAAATCTGGAGCACAATATGACATCCAACATATCTGTCTACATCAAAAGTAAATTCTGGAAAGATATCAGAGAAAATACCGAGTTGTCATGCTTCTCTCGGGAAAATGACAGTGCCTTTTGGAGCAAGAAGGACATTTTACCTTTGTGGTTAACTGTTATTATACAGGGAATTTTAGTAATCTAACAAAGCACGATTTTTTAAATATATCTATTTTTAATTGAAGTGTAATTAACATACAGTGTTATATTACTTTCAGGTAAACAGTGTAATGATTGAACAATTCTATACATTATTCAGTGCTCATCACTGTAAGTGTATTCTTACGATTTTATATTTGTGAATTTTCTAGGTTTTGCACAGCAAAAGCTGTTTGTTAATATCAGAATACATTCTCTTAAGCCACTGCATTTTTTTTCCAGAAAAAAATCCTGCCTGTTTTTAAGGATCTTCATGGCTTTTTAATTATAGGAAGGAGAAAACCTCCACATTTGTTGATAGTTGTCTTAGATTGATTTAAAACCTTAAAACAGGGCTTGAGACAGGGATTCTTGTGAAATGATTGTGAAATCGGTCTTAGAAACTGGGAAAGAAAGGTGTAGGATGTGGGAGGTATGGTCTTGGCTGGAACCTGGCCGCTGTCTGGCCCCTTAGAGCAGCTCTCCAGTCAAAACCACACCCACAAGGGGTCCTTCCATGAGAAAAGGGGGCCGATCTTTTGTGTCCCCTGCCAGTCAGTCAGAGCCTGAATTCCAGATGAAAAAAGAATAATGTTTTAATATCAGTATGGCTCCTGCAATATGTATAGTAAAATATTTGCATTTATATTAATATATAATATGTGTCTTTTATATTATACAATCTAATACAGTCTGTTACGTATTTTAACGAAAACATATTTGCTGTTTATCTGAAATCCCGCCTTCATTGGGCATCCCGCATTTTTAGTTGCTTCATTTGGCAACCTGGTTGGGTCCCTAAAACCAGCCACCTTAATAGCTCACGGGGGCCAGACTCTTGCACAGATATTACTTCATGCGGACTAAGCATAATGGTATCTTTCATACATTACCAATGAGGAAAGTTGCAGGCCCCACAGAAATAACTGAGGAAGCAGAATGTGGGCTCAGTGTGACCCCCAAGCCAGGGGATACACATCCTCCACCAGCCACTCTGCGTGGGACCCCTTGTGTCATCCCGCATCACACCAGGTCCTCAGCCGGGGCTTAGCCAAGAGGAGAAACCTCGAGTAGGAAATTACCTATGTGAATCCCGAAAGAACTAGGAAAAATCCCTGCTCACCCTTTCCCTCCAACCACGCATCTTGTGGAGAAAAACGCTCTCTACACTTGCAGCAAAGGTTCTTTTCCCTTTAAGGCAACATGGCTTAGAACCAAGAGAGATGAGCAGACTGAAATACTAGGCTTGGACTGGAAACGCCCGTAGGCCCCTAACTCAGCATGTCCCCTTCCCACTAAAGTAAAAGGAGACTTCAAAAATGGGAAACTCCAGACTCGGGGCTAAGCTTTGTGCTCACAGAGGACAAGGATGTATCCAAATGAAAGGGTTGTAACTGGAAAGAAATAATAAAATCAGGAGACAATACCAACCTCTCGATTAGGATTCATATTTACATGGTTGGGTCTTACAAAGTTCCTTGGAAGTTGTTAATAGTCTCACTTAGGCTTATGCACATAAGTATAATAACATATGTTGCTTTCATCCTTCCAAATATTGTTAGGGATGCACATATCTGAGTTTGTATAAATAAATATATATGTGTGTGTGTGTGTGTGTGTGTGTAGAAAGAGAACTGGAACAGAGACAAAGACAGAACAAGAGACTAGAATAGATTGAAATAGAAATCTATGGAGCCATTTAGCTTTTGGTCACTAGAATTATGGATCAACAGAATAGTCAATGATAATGAAATGAATGGCAAAGAAAAGTACCAATCAAGGTCACTCCTTCCACTGTGAAGGAAAAACTTCGCTAATCACAGTATATTTGCCATTAATATTTTAGATTTGTGTAGAGTCGAATGTCCGGCCCTAAAGAACAGAACCTCCTGTTTTGTTCCCTGATGAACCCCCAAGTGCCTGAGTCGTGCCTGACGTGGAGTAAACACTCAATTAACACTTTGGAATGAGGGAAATTTCAGCATACAGTAACCAGAGGACATGCAGACATGTTGATTCAGAACTTTGCCCAGTCCAGAGCAAAAAGGCCATAGCTCGAACTCTGAAAACTGCAAAGAATGGGAGAGATGTTTCTAGAGCTACTCAAGTGGCATTTGCGTCCCCTCAGCAATGTTTCTGTGCTTACCAGCGCCGTGTGCACCGATGTAGACGCAACAATGGTTCTCTTCACAGAGAACCATCCACAGCTCCAGGTTAGCCCTCATGGATGATGTTAAATCAGGCTGGGCTGTGAAGACGTTCTCACCTGAATTCTGTCTGGTCTTCAGGTAATGTCTAACTCTGTCTGCTTTTATGATTCCAGGCTGTTCTCCTGCTTTTTTTTATCTGTTCTGCTTTCTTAGGGGATAACAGGGACATAGCTCATCAAAGTGTCCAAAATCCATGAGGACAGTCATATGGGGGAATGAGGGAGGGTAGCATTTGGCCAGCTTCCTGCATTAACTTCTGAGTCTGCTTTCTCAAAATTTCCAGACTGTCATTGCCTTTGCAAGCATGCTATCACATGGAACTAGGTAGTTAGGTTTACCATTTCCTCATTCACTCATTCATCCATTCATTCATTCCAACCAGCACAGAGTACCTGGCCCTCCGCTCGCCTCTAGGCATCCAGAGATAGAAACCTAGTCTTTCTTTCTCAAGGTCATGGTAAGCCCCTTAAAGTCTAGTCAGGCTGATTCTTACCTATAAACTTCACAGGCACCGGGGAGTTAACCCGGTAAGATTTCAATAGCTGTGTCTCCGTTGTGTGCAGGGGAACAAAACCAGGCGTCGCCACATGGCCAAGTGCCTCCGCACAGCCGGTCCAAGCCGCCTGCACCTGGGCCGCTTGTCAGCTTGCCCAGGGCTCCGACGCCCCAGCACCATCCACACAGCCTGCCCGGAGGTGCCAGCAACTCCTTCTGCGGTGTGTCGTGCAGGCCTGGACGCGATGCTCATTTTCCTAATCTCTGGCCCTTTCACCCCCATTGTTCGCCTCTCCTACGCCCAGCCTGTGTCTGAAGCCTGTTCCCAGGACTGTGTTTCTGTTTAGGCTTCCAAAACCTGCTTTAGCCTTGACTCTAAGTTCTTTGTCTATCAAGCTTTCTTTCCCGTGTGCTGCCTCTTCAAGCCTTTGGAAAGTTTTTATTTGGCTGTTCAGATGGACAGCTAGCCGCCCACCTATAGTTGATGTGTGCTTATGTGCTGTGTTGCCGGGGGCCGGGAGAGTTGTTGGGTTTTTGGAGAGTTTCGTTCATGGCCTTCCCTTACCTCTTCTGAATTCGGGCACCGGCTTCCTAATTAACATGTAGTTCCTTTAAACAAACCTTACCCAAGAGCCTACAAAGGATTCCCACTCTCCTGGAGAGCTGGTCAAGAGGGTTCAAGGAAGAAAACGTGGCACGTCTTCCTCAGTCTAGCAGGGTAGACAGGCAGGCCAATAAATGGTTGGATGATATAAAAAATACTCCAGTATGCGAGAATATGGAAGAGTTAAGATGGTGCAGTAGAGAAAGACAAAAACAAAACAGAACAAAAACAAAAACAAAAACCAACTCTGCGGGGAAAATTCCAATAGGCTTCCAGAAGGAGAACCCTGGAAGCAAACAGAGAGCTGGGGGTGGAAAATAGAAAGAGCTAAAACCAGAAGGATTGGGCTCAACGCGTCCTATGGGCCAGATTGGTTGTGACGGCTCATGCGGTCCAGGACAAGAAGTTTGAACTTCATCCTATAGCTGCTGATTGCTACATCATTGCAGTATGAAGATCTTTTTTTAAAGGTAAAGAAAAAATTGGCCAGGCATCTCTTCTATGATAACCGTTGTAGTTTCAATATCGTATGATTAAGAAAACATATATAAAAAGATATAATAATACATGATTTGAAATTTATGTATTTATTTGCAAATTACAATCTCTCCAACCATTTATGAACCCTTATTCAGAACCTAGATGACGCTTGGTGTGTCCGTGGGTTCCAATGGCCCCGGCCATGCACTGCCACCTTCCCTCATCCTCTGCCACCATGCTCTTCGATGCCCAGGCCCTGGGAGCTGAGAACCACTCATAGTTCCCTCGTTGGAGTTTTAAGTAAGCCAGGCAGGCATCAGCTATGTTCTCTGTTGTAAGGAGTTCTATCTAGAAGGTATGAAAAATACATTGAATGAGAAAGAATCTGGGGTCAGAGAAATCTGTTGAGAAGCTATTGAATTTCAATGATAGAAGCTTTATGCAAAACTGTGTGTGTACGCGCGCATGTATGTGTGTGTAAAAACTATGTACAATAGCTCCATATGGATATCTGAGTGACTCAAATTTATCCGTCAGATTCCTGTTATTTTTTCTTATGATAAAGATTGATAAAAGCTACTTTAAGAAACTCTATATTTTAGGGGCACCTGGGTGGCTCAGTCAGTTGAGCGTCCAACTTCGGCTCAGGTCATGATCTCAGAGTTCATTGGTTCAAGCCCCACGTCGGGCTCTGTGCTGAGAGCTCGGAGCCTGGAGTCTGCTTCCGATTCTCTGTCTCCCTCTCTCTCTGCCCCTCCCCTGCTCGCACTCTCTCGCTTTCAAAAATAAATATTTTTTTTAATTTTTAAAACAGAAAATCTATACTTCAATATATCTTTATTATAATTCTTCTTTTAAAATAAAAGAGATTTTAAAATTCTGACCTCATTTTTCATTTTCAAAAACCGCATATGATTTTGATTTCACACCCACACACATGCGTGCATACACACACACACACACACACACACACACACAAGATTTGTATTGTATATGAGAAGCCAAGTTTCCAAATGGTAATTTGAATGTGCTCCATGATTCTTAAAGATTACTACAGCTAATAACATTAAGATATAACAATATATGTCCTCTGTAACTTGGGTGAGTTTCTGTCTTACTCTACTGAAGTCACATCTGTTGGAATTAAGGACTTTATAAACTTCTCTTGGATTCCCCATTACTGCTGGCCACGCAAAGGAGACATACATGCTTTCTATACATCTTTGAAGCACGGCAACTTGAAGCTGTTGAAACAACTATTTCACTTCCCTTTCAGCTTCAAGAGCTTTTGAGTTGGCCACACGATGAATCCAGCCTGATTTGTTTCCATGGACCAGGTTTCTTCCTTATGCTGCCCGTAGCTCAGGTTTTCATCTTCTGTAATAAAGAGTTTTTAGAAAAGCAGAAATTTTGCAGGGCTGACTTGCTCTTCAAAGAGCCACGGGCTAAATTTGCCTACTTCCATGCCTGCTGAAATTCAAGCGTCTAGTAGATTGTTAATCACTTTCTGAATACAAGAAACGTGCAAAGTGAGAAACAGATAAAAGTTTCAGATGTTATGATATATGTTGCTTATCTATTGTATCATGCCCTTGAATGCCAAAAAGCCAAAAGACTTTGTAGTTAGTGTTTTGTTAAGCTTCTGGAGGAGGAGCCCACATGAAGGATGATATAATAGGATCTATTCTCCACTCATAAATCCCCACCCATCCAGGAGAGAATAGACCCCTAATGTTTGCATTCTTTCAAGCCAGCCCTTGCCTAAAGTTCACCCCTTCCTGAAATTCAACTCAACTGTTCAGCACATGTCGACCCTGCAGTAATGAATTGGCACAAGCCTAATTCTTATGATGATTAATGGAGCTCCTCAGATGCACCCTATTATTTCATCCTAAGTTAAAACAGTGATTCATCATTAATCACTATAAGAAATGGGCTCAGTGATTCATAATTCTAAGCCAGCCCATTTCCTTAAGGGTCCCGTTTGCCTTTTGTTATTCCAGAAGTGACACAGTTCACAGCCTTGGGCTGCCAGCATTCCGACATGCCCATTTTTGGATTCATTCTCTTTAAAAAGTCACGTACCCCAAAATATTTACCTTGAGCCCCAAAGCCTCTGAAAAGTCATACTTCTTTCAGATACCAATCTTTTTTCTGAATCTCACCCGCTTTGGATTATCCATTTTAAAACAAGCACCCTCACCCGGAGACTGAGATTAATTGCAAATCAATAATCATCATGGCTACCTTTGGTCCTCTGCAAAGAGCAGCGTGTGGAGTAGGGCCACTTAGATTGAAATGTACTCCCCTTGATTACTTTTTCATTGCTACCTTTCACCTATAACCAGATTGTTGCCAGTGGCCAAGGAAGAGCCCCACCACAAACGATGTTTCACCTTCCAGTCTTGGCCCAAAGTCACTGACAAGAACAGTATCACTGCTTCCTACATGGAAACCTACATTATGTCATCTGCCTGCTTGATGCTATTTTCTCGAAGCTGCCCATCTGGCCTAAGGATATGAAGACATGAAAACCTTCACTTACCTATAGTATTATTGCCTGCCTTTCCCGGTGGTAGGCAGGCAGGCAGTGTATAAAAAACCAATAGCTTCACTGCTGTCACTTCTGCCTTCACAGAGCTCAGAGAGGTGACTTTCAGCCCTAGAGACAACTCTGTTTCTTCTGTCATTTTCCTTCTCCTCCTCCTCCAACTACCTCCTGCTTCTTTCTCTCCAGCTTCTTGCTTTCTCTTTTTTCCCCCTCTCACTTTCCCCTTTTTTTATGTTCCTAAGATATTTTCCCCTTTGGGCCTGGCAGTAAATCCTGGGTGACAGCTCAGCTCAGTGGTGGCATTTAGGAGTAGAGAGCTTGGGAAGGGCATGGAGCTTGTCATGATGATCTATAATATTCTCTCAAGGATTTATAATTTCTAGCCAATTCAATTAGGCAAGAAAACTAAATAAAAGGCATCCAGATTGGAAAGGAGGAGGCTATTTGCATATGACATGATCTGGCATATAGAAAATCTTAAGGACTCTACTAAAAAAAAAAAAACTAGTAGAATTAATAAGCAAGTTCAGCAAGGTTGCAGGATATAAGAAAAAGATACAAAAATCCATTGTATTTCCATACATTGGAAATGAGAAAAATACGAAAGAAATTAAGAAAATAAGTCCATTTACATTAGCATCAACAAAAATAAAATACTTAGAAATAAATTTAACAAAATGGGTGTCGAACATGTATTCTGAAAACTATAAAACATTGTGGACAGACGTTAAAGGAGAACTACATAAAAGTAGTGAGAGGCACATATTAGGTGCAGAGATTACATAATAAAAATTGTAATAAATAAAATAAAAAATTTAATTGAATTTTTTAAAAAGATGGCAATACTCCCCAAATTTATCTACAGATTCAACACAATCCCTGTCAAAATCCCAGTTGACTTCTTTGCAGAAACTGACAAGAATGGGGCAAAAAAAAAAATTGGATCCCACAGAATGGGATCCAACTTTTGCAAATAATATATCTGATGAGAGATTTGTATTGAAAAAATATATATAAAGAGTTACTACAACTCAGTAATAAAAAGACAACCCAATTTTTAAAAGGGGGCAAAGGATCCAAATAGACTTTTTTCCAAAGAAAATATACAAATAGCCAATAAGCACATAAAAAGATGATCAATGTCATTAGTCATCAAGGAAATGCAAAATGACAATGAAATGCCACTTCACATGCACTAGCATGGCTAGAATCAATAAGTATTAGTGAGAATGTGTAGTAATTGAAACCCTCATGTTCTATTGGTGGGACTATAAAATGGTGCAGTCACTTTAGAAAATAATCTGGCCATTCTTCAAATGTTTAAACATATGGTCATGTTGCCATGTGACTCAGCAATTCCATTCCTTAGGGATATACTAAAGAGAAATGAAAATATATGTGCACACAAATATTTGTATGCAGATGTTCATGGAGGCATTATTCATAACAGCCAAAGAATAGAAACTACTCACATGTCCACCAACTGATGAATGCATAAAGTGTGGTATATCCATATAATAAAATGGCATCCCCAATAAAAAGAAATGAGGGACAGATACATGCTGTGACTAGGATGATCCCTGAAGACATTATGCTAAGGAAAAGAATCCAGAATCCAGTCAAAAGAACTATATACCTATATTAAATGTCTACAACATACAAACCCACAGAAATAGTAAATTAGTGCTTCGCTAGGGCTGGACAAGGTGGGGAGCAAAGGGCGATGGAGGAGCATTGGCTAAGGAATATGAAGTTTCCTCATGGGGTGATGAAAATGTCCTAAATTAGATTGTAGAAATAGATGCGCAACTGTGAATATACTAAAAGTCACTGATCGCACACTTAAGTGGGTGAATTGTACACTAGATGAATTATATCTCAAGCTGTTTTTGACAAGAAAAAAAGAAAATTAAAAAAAAAAAACAAAAGAAGTCGTGACTTGAAAGTTGTGCCTTTTTAAAGCTTTTGTGGAGAAGACAAAGTAAATTCTCGAGTATCAAAAAATTTTAGGGCACTATTTGAAGTTCTGGTACAATTTTTAGTGCTGGAATTTCCTCACTACCTTAGACCAGTCACGTGCTTGATCTGTATTATTTTTGTCTATGCCATAAAATGGTGATTAATAAAGAGTGATTAATAGATCAAAGGGTAGTGCCTCACAACGCAATGTGAGTCATGATCATTGCCACTGGTAGTCATTGTCATAGTCATAAAGCAAGTTGTCTTGCCTAAAGAAAATATTCAGAAGTCTATGCTTCCTGTTAATTTCAGTTGTTCAAAAACAACATTTCAGAAAAGACCCTTTGGTCAAGGATAAAATAGATTCATCCTTCATCTGTGCACACGCAGTGGGATTCAATGGGATTCACAAATTTGGAGAGTGAAAAAGGAAGTGGCAGAGGATATCTCCCATGTTTTAGGCGGCACTTTGGTTACCTTTCTCATCGCTCTGAGCAAAACTGGAGGCCTGTGAATAAGTGATATTATTCATCAAAATAATTTTTTTCAAAAATAAGTATGTTTATCATCTCTTTAAAAATGTCCTTTTACTCATGGTGAAAGAGACGCTAGATAACCTTACTACTCTTTTCCTTTTCTTCCTTAGGAAGCTGTGAACATGGCTGATAAAAAAGTGTACTTCCTAGCCTCCCCTGTTGCTAGGGGTGGCCATGGAACTAAGTTCTGGAAAATGGGGGAGAAGCAAGAGGGGTGTGGACAATTTGCAAACTCTCTCCTGGAAAGGAAGGGTGTACCTTTATTTCGACCCTGCATGCAGGGGTGTGGACAAATGGCTTCACCTCCAGCACCTACTTAAACCACAAAATGGCCTTGACAATGGGAGCTTTGCAAGGAAGAGTGACAAGAGAGCGGCAGCCTAGGTTCCTCCTGGAGAATTTGCTTCCAGACTTTTACACAGAAACTTTTTCTACTTGAAGCCACTTCTGTTTGAACTGTTGAGTCACTGGCAACCAATCCTAAATCCTAATCATCAGCCTTGCCCTACTCAAAAGTCCTTGGATGCCCCCAGGTCTCCAAAATCAAAGCCCAACCTTGCTAGCCTGGACGTGAGATGTGTACAGCTTGGTGCCAAAGAGTTATGTGACGGTTGGCCACAATGGCCGTCATAAGAGGAAGGAACGCTGCAGGTGTCATATTCATTGAGCACAAACAGCGTTGCCTCGTCTTTCCATGTTTGTATCCCATTTCTCTTGTACAGGAGCCCAGCCTCCTTGCCAAATGGCCTGTGTTTGGTCCACCCAATATACTCCATCTGTCGCTCCGTCACTCTCTCTCTCTCTTTCTTGATCCCTCTCTCTCTCGTTCTCTCTTGTTCTCTCTCATCTCTCTTGCTCTCTCAGACTTTCTCATTCTATTTCTTCTGCCTAGAATATTTCTTACACCTCTCACCTAAATACCACAATTTCCCCTTTTAGATCCAACCCATCTCCCCCATACGTACCCCTAATTCTAGCTTTTTAACAATTTTCTCTGGATTTCTATTGTGCTGCTCATTGTCTGAGTTCTCAAGTGGCGATAACTATACATCACATTATATTGCTCTTTGTCCTTTAAAGTATATCCTGTTTTCTCAAACAGTTTGAGAAATCACTTCCAGGGTATCGTTGCATCTCCAGTAGCCGAGGTAGCAGCTTGCACGTGGTAAGAATTCAGTATCTGCTTGCTGCTGCTGCCAATCCTAATAACACACTTCAGCAAATGGATAACCCTTGAAAGTTCGGCCCCACTGAACCCCTCAGCCAACTCCTTCTCATCCTCCAGACCTGTCCTCTGTGGTCTTCAAGAGACACCTCTTGGAAGATTTCTCTGAACCATTCAAACCAATTTGCCCTGATTAGACTTTGTAAATATCTCTACAATTACTCATTACTTTATATAATAATCAGTTGTTTGCTTGTTTATCTTTGCTCCTTGATTGCAAACTCCCAAAAGATGTTATATCTTATTCATCTTAGAATCGCTTGCCCCCAGTCAATGACTGGAATCTAATAGATAGTCCATAAATGTTTGTTGAATAAATAAATGAATAATAAATAAAGACAAAAGTCCAAGAAGGCTCATGACTTCCCATTGAATTTGCTATTCTGCCTTTCAAGCCGGTCTCTGGGGCCCTTTGACCCCAGGTCCCAGGCTTTCAGGAGCTCTGTGGACATTAACTATCCCCTTTGACGCCCACCCAGATCACACGGTAGCCCCTCCTCCAGCTCCACTAAAATGACAATGAAGTCCATGTGAAACCAGCCTGCATTCAAGTGAAACCAAGGAGAAAAGGTTGTTTGTCAAACTTAAAAGACAGATGTTAGTACTTCTCAGTTTCAAACTGAATCCTAACCCTTGTGAAGTTCAAGTTTCATTTCTGCTTGGCTAAATGGAATTTCCTGATTCTGTGTAAGAAAAGTGTAAGGGTCTATATTAGATTTTGAGGACTTTGGTATTCTATTTAAGTGATTGCCCAATTTTATTTTGGTGATTAATATACACATCTCTTTTCTCTTCTACCACTCAAGAAAAAAAAAAAAAACATGTCTCCCTTTGTTTTTGGCAAGATGTTCAGTTTATTGCTCCACACTGACATTCAAAAAACAGGTAGAGACAATTCCCAAGATCCAACTGTTACTGGCTTTTAGTCCTGGGAAGAGGGAGGGTTTGGAGAGCCAGACTGGGGGGTGAAACATGAGTGGGCTCTGTCAGCTACCCAGCTCTGACTCATGCAAACTTGAAGTCCTCTGTTGCTGAAATTCTCTGTGCCTCTATGTCCCTGTCTGGAAAATGGGCTAATCACCCTGCCTCCTTTCTGCTTCCCAGGAGTGTTGCAAGGATTAATGAGTTAATAATGTCTGAAGAGCACTTTGAGCTTCGGATGAAAGATACAGAAGAACAAAGGGGTGATGGATATTATGCATAATTAAAAGCTCTAGCAGAAACATTGGTCTGGGTTTACCCCCAATACTACCATAACCAGACTCAGACATAGCAGAGAACCAGTATTCAAATACGTATCATTTTTCCTAAAAGGGAATTTTAATCTGATCTCATGATTACAGTAAACTAACTTGTTCCACGAGCAGAGCTATCGTAATCACTGTGGGTAAATGTATGGTTCCATCATCCCCCTGAGGTGGTGGCTATTGCTCCGACTGGGGCCGATGTACACTGTGATTCTCACAGACGACACTGTGAGCTTTTCTAAGGCAGACCTTTCTGAAGAAATTTTAGGGACATCGAGAAGATCCATCGCCTCCGAACCATTTTGCCACGTGATCATGGATTCTTGGAGTGCCTGTAATAGAAGATAAAACTCTTTTCAAATTATGCAGAAGACTTCAAATACACATACCACCCCGAATAGCACAGCAGAGGATCCAGCCTGTGAATTAAGTCCACCCCAACACAACTGATGGCTGATCCTGCCTCCCACTCAGTACAGGTCTCGGCGGGAAAAAGAAAACAAATGACCTTGGGTTCGACCGTGGAAATGAGGTCTTCCAAAATAAGACGGTCTGGGTGCCAAATGGACAGAGTTGGATCACAAATACAGTCATGGCCTCCTTTACAACGTCATACAGAGCATAAGCTTCAAAATACAGAACTCTCTCTCCTTCCTCCACATCACAGCCTATGCTCACACCTGCCCCGTCGAGATGCACAAGTGACGGACGCTGGAAACCCTCGGGCAGGAGTGAAATCGCCACCTGCAATGCCCTGGCTGGCCCACTGGGTGAGAGGCACAGGACCTCGAGAGCTCATCAAACATAATCACACTCACACTTCTCCCAAATGGCCACGTCCACTTTTTAATAGTGGCCTCAAAGCACTTCAATTGTGTAAAGTGCTCTCTTTGATTATCAAGTTGATGTCTGAGCTGCAGAGGACAGAAAGCAGGGTGTGCAGAATGGAGGTTATGCTGTCCATCACCTCCACACGGGTCTGCTACCGACACTAGGAACAATATGGGGCTGGTGGGGAGGCCTGGGGATGACCATTCAGGCCCAGAGAAGCAGGTGTCTGGGTGGCCGAGGGTGTAGGAACTAAGTCTATGAAGAGAGGCTCTTCGGCCTAAAGGGTAAAGCCCTGGGAATTGTGATGACTTCTTCACACATGTGAAGCACTGTCTTCTGACAGACGGAATTTGCTTTCTCTGTGTCATTCCAAAACACAGAACCGGGCCCAACACCCAGCATGTGAGCACATTTTAATCCACCAGAAGGACACACTTTCTAATAGCACTAACCCAAGATGGAGTCAGCAGGCTTTGACCACCTCCTAAACTCAAGCAGAGAGTAGTGACCGTGATTTAAGTCTTAATAAGTGACATTTCACAATGAGAATCATGCTGATCTGAGAGTGAGGGCAAAGAGTAAAGAAAAGTGTGAAGTGTCTGCATGACGCATTCAGACCCTGTGTCTAGCAAATTATTCTCTCAAGGCTCCTTTTTCAATATTTATAGCCTATTCATTATATAAATGAGTCGTGGAAAATTTTAAGATCCATCATAAAGTATTATTTCCTATAAAATACAGGGATTCGCTTTGTACTCCAAAACAAAATCAAGAAATTCAAATAAATACAGATTCTGATCTTTTGAATCATGTGGGGAAGTGGGTAGAAGAAAAAGTCATCGGAATCAGTGAGTTTGAGACAGAAAAGACTAGAAGGCCAAGAAGGGCCCTTTGGCTGCGCACATCTCCACTCTGTCCTGTAGGTGGCAGCATTTGTTTACAGCTGTACCATCCATTTTGAATTTTTTTTTTTTTTATGTTTTTTATTTATTTTTTGAGAGACAGAGAGAGACAGCGCGAGCAGGGTAGGGTCAGAGAGAGAGGGAGACACAGACTCCGAAGCAGGTTCCAGGCCCTGAGCTGTCAGCACAGAGCCCGACACAGGGCTCAAACCCACAAATGTGAGATCATGACCTGAGCCGAAGTCAGACACTTAACCGACTGAGCCACCCAGGCGCCCCTGTAGCATCCATTTTGAATGGAGGCTGTAGGGCAACCGGGTTGGGGTTGAGTTCAGCTGTTTCAATTTTCAGAACATCCAGCATAATCAATTAAAAGTTTAATATCATGAGGTAACTGACTTTGTTGGAAAAAAAAAAAACACATAGAAGTCGGTTCTGCCCGACAAAAGGGGAAGAGGCCTATTGATTGCATGCAAGGTCATAGCTCAATCAGACTTGCCACTACCATGACATTTTTTACATTGACCACATATTGAACCCTTTATTTTTTGTCGAAATCTACATGAATGCAACACAAGCTGTTGTTCACCGTTCATTCGTCATTCTTGGGTAGATTTTAGAAAGAAACCAACGAAGAAGTTAGCTAATGCGAATCCAGTGAAAATTCAGAAAACTGTATCTACAACTTAAACCAGGAAATCAGGCAAATGTTGCTTTTTATAAGGTAGAAAACAAACTAAGTAATGGAATAAATTTCTTAAGGTAAAAAAAGAAAATAGCTGATGTGTCTTGAAACACACCAAACATTCAGCTCCCGATGCTGTAGTGTCTGTTAATTTATTAACATGAACCCCACAGTAGGCCAAAGAACGGAGTGAGATCAAGTGTCCAATTGCCACCAACATTCAGTCTTTTGGAAAACTCAAAATACACAGCTGTGTAAGATCGTCTAAGACAGGCATTTCCAACCAGTGGGTCAGGATCAATCTGCAAATCCCCTAGCACCCCTGGGGCGGGTGGCCAAATCAGGGCTGCTCCCCAGCCCCTCGCCCTCAGGATCCCAGCTGGGAAAAGGACCTCTCAGAGGTGCACCCCAGAGGTCCGCCCTGAGCCTACTGACTCTCCAGCCCTAGCCTTCCCTCTCTCTCCCCCCCCCACCCCCCCACCGTGCCCAGAGTCTCAATCCTTTGGTAAAATAAAAAGTGTTCCACTTCTGGGAGAGGTCGCTCTCACTCCCGCTCTGGGGTCAGAAAGCCCCATTCTTTGGGGAATTTCCAAACCGTATTGTTTGTTTGATTTCCTGAAACCTGCCTACTACCCCCAAAAACCAAAAGCTGTTTTGCATAGTTGGGTTTTTTTTCCCCCTTTAATTAAAGAAAAATTGAGTTTTGTTTTTAAAATTTCACAGCTCACCTAGACATAACTGGATACAGAGGTAGCATAAGGTCAGCTTTAGGAGTGACTTCTTTCAAAATTTGGTAAATGTTCTAAAAAGGAAGGGAGATAAAGACACATCCAGTATTTTTAAAACACATCCTTTCAGAATATTAACTAATGCTTATATAGTACTTGAAATACATTATAGAAAAATTGTAAAGTTTTCACTGACAACGTGGGTTCTATAGTCCAGTTTCCCCAATGTGTAGCCTTGGGAATGTCTCTGTATTCCTTTGCTAGGGCTGCCTAGTCACAGACTAGTGGTTTTAACAACAGAATCTAATATTCTTCTTTCTGTTTTCTAGTTCTGAAGGCTAGAAGTCCAAGGTCAAGGTGTCAGCAGGGTTGATTTCTCCTAGGGTCTCCCTCCTTGCCATGCAGATAGCCACCTTCTCCCTGTGTCCTCACCTGGTCCTCCCTGTGAGTGTCTGTGTCCTCATTTCTTCTTCTTCTGAAGACATCGGTCATATTGGATTGGGGTCCACCCTAATGACCTCATTTCAATGTTATTACCTCTTTAAAGACCCTATGTCCAAATTACTCACATTCTGAAGGACCAGGGGTTAAGACTTCAACTTGTGGGCGGCAAAATACTACCCTCAACTGTTACCCAGCCTTCTGAGCCTCTACTCATGTTTAAAAGAGAAGTCACACCCTCTGAGTTTTCCTGAGGATAAACCGATACAATGTTGTAAAGCGCTTAGCAGTGTATAGAGTTTCGGGAATCCTAGCTGTGGTCTCTGCCACCATCATCAACAAAGTAACAAACAGTAAGAGGACAACAGTGCGGGCACACGCCCAGCATCAATGAAAATGTCCTGCAGCACTGAATCAAAAATTCAGGGGTGGGAGGGACGGGCAAGGGGAAAAAGAAGGAAAACATGATTCCACACCCCCTCTCCCACTCCTGATCGGCAGATATCTCAGAGTAGAGGACAGCTGGGGCCCCCGGCAATTCCAGCAAAAGGCCATTCACAAGTCTGACTTCTAGGACCCAACCAAACTCAGAATGAAGGCAAGGAAAGAGAGATGCATTTTCCTTCCCTGAGACAGGCGCCTGACCTCGCACCGTGAGCCCGAGGCTCCTGTCTCCATCCAGAGCTGGTGGTCCGGCCGAGGAGCAGCAACGGCCGGATAACCAAGAGGCCCGCTGCTCCCAGGCACGTTGTCTGGGACCAAATTTTACATTCAGACCTCTCCTGGCAGAGACAAAGGCTGGCCTGTCTGTCCCCCCTTCTCCAGGGAAAATTGCACGGCCATTAACCCAGTCGCCCCAGGAGATGTGACACCTGATGCTGGCGTTGCAGTGAGCTGTTCAAACGGCCCTGCAAGGTAGCCTAAGAAAGCCAAGCACAGGGGATAAACGCTGTGATTTCCTGCTGGGTGGGGAAGGGGCCCACGGAAGAACAGCCAAGCATGTGTGTTCCAGGGAGAAGGTAGCGCGCAGATCAGCTGAGTGCCTCACTAGCCTCTCCTTCACTGCACCTTCCCACTGGTGCTGGTCATTAATTTATGACATGCGGTGTTAAAGACACTGTCTATAGATTTAATGTTGGCATTTCCTTCATGCAGTAATCCTTTGAATCCCATTTGCTGTAAATTTCTGCAGGGTGACATAAAAATGATCTTTTTTTTTTTTTTTTTTTTTTTTTTACTGAGCACATTATAATGAGCTATTTTTTCCTGGTATTTGGGAAAGACTTGCCTAAGGCACAGTTTTTGAACCCACAAACTCCTCTCATTTGGTCTGGGTTCTGGAAGAATGCTATAGTAATAGAGGCCGAAGTATAAATCATCACACTATCCACTGTTTTGGGAAGTGCTAATGGACAGTGGCTCTAATCACACGATTTTTCCGACACAAACAACTCAGACCATCACCGGATATAAGCAAGGAAAGTATTTGTATGGGGTTCCATACGCCAATTCCAACAGGGCTAGTCTTTTTTCCATTACGTTAGTATGCTTCATAAAGTCATCTAGGGTTGCCATGTATATAATAAGGTATAAATAGAAGAAAAATATATTCTCAGCAAGCAGTAAAAGGTTTCTGAGATTCCACATGAAGAAAGGAAAAGAAAGGAGAGAGGTCAAATGTTCGGGACTGGGAGTTTACCTAGTAAAGCCTTCCCATTGTGCAGTGACAGTCGAAGTATTTCTTTCTTCCCCCCCCCCACCCCCCATGCTGCTGGGATGAGTTGTGTCCATGCCTCTCCATCTGTGGTCATAATTCCTGCTATGGCCCAGCTCCCACTGTATCACTCTGGCTACAAGCCTCAGCAATACTGTTGGGGAAGGCAAAATAATGGCCTCCCAAAGATGTCCATGTCCCAATTCCCAAAAACTGTGGGAACATTCTAGTACGTGGCAAAGGGGAATTAAGGTTGTCGGTGGAATGAAGGTTGTTCATCATCTGACCTCAAAATAGGGAGATTATCCTGGATTATCATGAATAAAGGACAAAAGTGTTTAAATGTGGGAGAGTGGCAGAAGTCTCAGTGTCAGAGCGAGGTAACATGAGAAGGCTCCATCAGCCATTGCTGGCCTTGGAGATGGAGGAAGTAGCCAGGGAATGTGGACAGCCTCTGGACGCTGGAAAGACAAGAACACAGATTCTCCCCTAAAGTCTCCACAAAGGAACATGGCCCTGCTAACACCTTGATTTCAGCCCAGGGACACCCATTTTGGACATCTGACTTCCAAACCTTTAAGATAATACATTTGTGGGATGTTTGAGCTACCACGTATACGGTAACTTGTTACAGCAGCAGAAGGAATCCACCACCTCTTCCTTTTGACCTTCTAGAACTAAAGGAGGAAGCAGCAGCTTGCTGTACCTGATTGCTGGGTCTCCCCACCATCCTCGATCAACTCTCAGATCTTTCCTCACATGCATCACCCACATACCTAGTTGCCCGACTGGACTGTGACTGACACACGTACCATAAATGCAAACTGGTATTTAATTTTTTAAAAAATGCTGAGACAAAAATCCTAGCTAATAAGGTACTTGTCTCTACAACATAGATACTGCAGTTTTTAAATATAATTTTCAAATGCTTTTTCCAGTTGAACACTCTGCATCCACGAGTTCACTATCGTATGTTTGACATCTCTGATCCATCAAAAGAACGTACCCACAATAAGCAAGACCTCACACTGAAGGATTTTCTTCCTAAAATCAAAAGCTCACACATTTTACTTCAATGTCTTGCCAGATCTGCCCAAACCTGCTCTAAATAACCAGTGCCATCAAAAACTCACCTCACAAGTTTTAACCATGGCATTTTTCCCTATTAGGATTTCACAGGAACATTAATAAGGCAGTCTTCCTGCCATTTTGGCAAGTGCAATATTATGCATCATTGCTAGTTTCTTTCCTGGGAGGACTTGGGCCTTCTAGAGGGGTAGTGTTTTAAGTGAAGTTAGTTTAGATATTCAGGAAAAGCTGAAGTATTGTAACTCAGTTTCTTCTTTGTAGCTCATTTAAAGGACATTTGTTTGCTTGAGAAAAAGAAAATTCCCCAATTATAATGAAATAGTCCACCTGGGGCCGGGGGGACTCTCCTCCCTCATATCTTTTCACACAACTGCTCTGTTCTTGAACGTACAAGAGCCTTTCAGGACCCTGGCCCAACAGATATAGGGCATTAGTTTCCTAGTACTGCAGTCACAACTCCCACAAGCTTAGTGTCTTTTTTTTTTTTAATTTTTTAAAGCTTATGTATTATTTTGAGAGAGAGAGAAAAACTGAGTATGAGCAGAGGGGCAGAGAGAGAGGGAGACACAGAATCTGAAGCAGGCTCCAGGCTCGGAGCTGTCAGCACAGAGCCTGACATGGGGCTTGAACTCCCAGACCATGAGATCATGACCTGAGCCAAAGTTGGCCGCTTAACCGACTGAGCCACCCAGGCGCCCCTAGTGTCTTAAATCAACACAGTTATTATCTTCCAACTCTGGAGAAAAGCAAAATGAGTCTTACGGGGCTAATGTCGAGGAGCCAGCAGAACTAGTTATTTCTGGAGACTCCAGGGAAGAACCTGTCCTTCTCTCTTTCACCTTCTAGAAACTGCTGATAGCCTTTGGCTCATGGTCATATCACTGCAGTATGCTTCACATGGCCTTTTCCTCTGCCTCTGATTCCTTGTACTTCCCTCTTCTAAGGACCCTTGTGATTGCTTAGAGCCCACCTGGAAATTCAGGCTATTTGCCATGTCAAGATCCTTAACTTAATCACATTTGCAAAGTCCCTTTTGCTATATAAGGTAATAGTCACAGGTGCTGGGGATAAGGACATGGACATATGGAGGGGGGGTCATTTTTCAGCTTTCCACAGTCCACCCTCTGGCCCCCAAAGATTCACGTGTATCCCACACGCAAACTGCAATCACCCCCATCCCAAGGTCCCCAAAATCTTAACTCATTCCAAGTCCAAGCTCTTATCCAACTCACTGGCTCCAAACCCCTATATCTCATCTAAATCATCCAAATCAGGTATAGGTGAGTCTCTGCATGTAAACCATCCAGCAGCACAATTCCTCTCTTTCTGTAGACTTGTGAAATTAGAAACCAAGTTATACATTCCAGAACTATGATGAACTATGCATAGGATAACCGTTACAGACATTGCCCTTCAAAACGGATGAAAACAGAAGAGTAAAAGAAGTCTTTGGTCCCAACCAATATTCAAATGCAACCAGGCAAACTCCATTACACTTTAGGACCTGGGAGTGATTCTCTGTGGTTCCTGGCCCATGGACCCACCCTTGAAATCATCCCTTTTCTTGGAAGATAGCACATGTCCACAGCAGAGTACTTTTGTCAGCCTGTCTCCTATCTGTGGAATCTGTCACCCCCACCTTCTGTCACTCTGCCTCTCTGTGTCTCTTTCAGTCCAAATTGGCAGTGTTTCTGCTGGTCTAACAGTCTCAAAAGCCCTAGGAGCTATCGGTCAGCCCACTACAGACAGCATAGACGAGGCGATTAACAAAGGGAAGTAGGTGTGACTTCCAGAGGTTGGAGTAGGCTATCTATGTTGTAAAGCCCAATGTACACAGAACACAACCATTCAAGGCTCTTCAGTGTGGGGTTAAGGCATGTAAGGTCTTTAAGTTTCAAGTCATAAGGGCACCTGTGTGGCTCAGTTGGTTGAGCATCTGACTCTTAATTTCAGCTCAGGTCATGATCCCAAGATCATGGAATTGAGCCCCACATCAAGCTCCACCCTCAGCATGGAGCCTGCTTAAGGTTCTGTCTCTCCCTCTCTCTGGTCCTCTCCCCAGCTCGAGTGTGCTCTCTCTCTAAAATCCATCAATCAATCAATCAATCAATCTCAAGTTATACACTAGAACATATAAACTAAAAGATCCTTCTTCGACTGTGATATATTTCCTTAGCAGAAAAAATCCTCTGCTGCCCAGAGGATGCTAGTGACCAACAGAGAATAATCAAAATAGGAACGGGGTGCTCAAATTACAGCAGGAGGTATTAGGGAGAACTTGCTTGTAGGAAACCAAACACTAGTGTCAGGCTGGTAAACGAAGCCATGAACCTACTTTCTGGGAGCTTCTTAATAACTTCTTTGGAAAGAAGTGACATCAAGGACTTTATTTCCTGAGTTCAAGTCCCCTTTGCTGGCAATATGGACACCGCAGAAGTGATGATCTAAGCATCCGTTCATTTTCCAACCACTGACCCAGCAATAGGGAGAAAATGAACCAGCGAGAGACCCAGGCACGTGTGTGGCCAGCAGAGCATCACACAGGTATGATCTGGCAGTAAGAGTAGGATGGCCACAGCATGCGCCCCACATATGTCCTGGGACACCCCCACCCCCCGCACCATTTTTCACTAGCCCCAAAATCCGATTGACTTTCTCCCATAAGAATGTATCATACATTTCAGTAACCCATTTGTTAGATGGAGTACAAATTAGAGGCATAAATAGAGTGACCCATCTAATTCTGCCTTTCCATCTGATTTCAACAATTCTAATTTAATTACATTACAGAACTGGATTAATTTATAAGTGATAAATAGGCCCATTAGTGATCATGAAAATGCAAGTTAGAGCCACAATGAGATAATCACGTTAAACTCACCACATTGGCAAATATTTAAAAGTCCAACCATAGCAAGTATTGCCTGGGATGAGAAGCAGTGGGAATTCTGGAGGGGGCAGGGTGGCTCAGACAGGGGTTTCAGGTGGAAGGGGGAGATTATAATTTAATTCCACTACTTTAGAAAACTGGTAAAAATTAAAAAGTGATCCCACACATCCCAGAAATCCCATTTGGAAGGAATATACACTAAGTTAACCAATCCTTGCACATAAGCCCTTATTTAGGACAGTAATTCCATCTATTGTCAGGAAAGTCAATAAATACATTGCTTTATATTCCATACAATAGAATACGGTACAGCAGGGAATATAAAGAATTTATAGCTACATACGTCAACATGGGTGAATCTTAGTAGCTTAATATCTAGTGAAGTAAGCAAGTCATAGAAAAATGTATACTTATGGTCTCATACCATTTAATAAAGTTCAAATCAAGCAACACATTACAGAACCCTAGCATATGTAATAATTCTGCAAAGAAAAGGAAGGTAATGAAAATAAACCAAGTGTAAAGATATTGATCAACTGGAGGCAAAGAATGGGATGAGGGAGGTTTCTCAGAGAACTTCAAAGGTTTTAGGCATGCTGTCTATATTTCTTTAGTCAAAGGGTGGGTTCATTTTATTGTTAGGATGAGTAATTTTTATATGTTGCCTATTTTTAAAGTATAACTGGGATATAATTTTAGAATTCTCCCACTGTCCTTTTAAAATTATGGGGAGGGGCACCTGGGTGGCTCAGTCGGTTAAGCATCCGACTTCGGCTCAGGTCATGATCTCGCGGTCCTTCTGTGGGTTTGAGCCCTGAGTTGGGCTCTGTGCTGACAGCTCAGAGCCTGGACCCTGCTTCGGATTCTGTGTCTCCCTCTCTCTGCCCCTCCCCTGCTCATACTCTGTCTCTCTCTCAAAAATAAATAAACATTTTTAAAAATTTAAAAAAAATTATGGGGGAGCCCTTTTCCTCCTACCACTAGAAAAAGACTCCAATAGGCCCCATTAGTTTGCTTGTCATTCTTGTTTTTTTAAGTTTTTTGTTATTTATTTATTTTGATAGAGATCTTGCAAGCGGGATAGGGGCAGGGAAAGAGGGACACTCTCAAGAGGGAGAATTTGCTGTCAGCGCAGAGCCCATGTGGGGCCTGAACCCACGAACCATGAGATCATGACCTGGGTGGAAATCAAGAGTTGGATGCTTAACCGACTGAGCCACCCAGGCGCACTTTTGCTTGTCATTCTTACGTAATAGAAATTCTTAGTCACCTTACACGACTCAAATCAGAAATTAGAATGTCTTCATGCTTCATTCAGTGCTGAGATCTGTTTCTCTCATCTCTTCCAGGGAGGCATCTTACAGGTATGCCACGCGAGGTCAGCTTCTCCTCCCTGTGACCACCTCCACTGCCACCTGAGTGCCTACCAAATTCTCCTCTGAGTCGGAGCATAAGGAGGGAGTGGCGGAAAGAGAAGCAGAATGTTCTAACTTAACCGATTAGCCCATAAACTTGCTTTGAGCTCCTGGACACAGCAAATTCGAGAATGGACTCCTTCAAGAACCCAACTGTGACACTCACGTGGTAGGCCATGCACTTTCTTCTTCCAGCTAATGTCCCCACTCTACCCCTGGGTTCCTGGTGGTTCACTGCACACAGATTCTCTGCTGGCGTGCCCTTGCTATCCCAGCACCCAGCATGGCTCACCAGAGATGTAGCACTTATCTCTTAGGCAAAAAGTATTCATGTCCCCTTGCCCCCCAAAAGGGAGTTCAGCTCAGCCCCCCTCCCCTTTGACCTGACCCCGACCATTTCTGTGACTCAGCTCTGTTTCCCTCTCAATTTCTGGAGCTGAAAGGTAGAGGTCAGACAAGAAATACATAGAAGGTCCCGACCATGAGCCGCAGGGCTGACACTTTCCACCTATCCTCAGCCCCTCCTTCTAGGTGAGGGGTGGGACAAAAAAATAATCACAGAATAGCTTTCACCAAGGGCATCAAATTCAAAACTTCCTTCAAATGTCTAATCTCTTTCATATGCATGATTTTGGTAAGAAACCCAACGGTTTCGTAACTATTTCTTGGTTATTTCCTTTCAAAAGTTATATCTTGGGGGTCTGTTTCTCAATTCACTTTGGTATTTGGTATCTCTATATATTAATGCCTTAGGTAAATATTCTAACTTAACATCTTTTGACAGGCGTTACCAAACATTTCACTTTTTGCATGGAAGAGAGCAGCCTTGTATTAGATTATAAAACCCACCTTCATTTGTTTTGCACCCTCACATCTGGCTTCCTTGGGCTCGTGGCCAGTCATCCTTGTTGGCCCCTACCTTGTGCTGCTTTTTCTCAATAGTGTCACACTAACACAGCGACTCTCAGGAGCACACTGTGGCTTTGGCCTCATTTATGAGACGGGGGTAATATTACCTGCATCACTGTGGTGAGCATTAGCTGGGTACAGAAGTAAAAGCACCCCACAAATATAATCTGCTTTTACTGTTGGGATTGCAACACTTCCTTGACAACCTTGGAGGTTATGTTCCAAGAAAAAAAAAAAAACTTTGAAAGGCAGGATCCTTAAAAAATATGGAACAGTGGGGAGGGGAGGATGAAATATAATTAAAAGGGCACAGAAATAAAAAGTTCCAGAAGATGTTTGATGCTAAAAAAATTAATAGCTGTTATATTTTAATAACTATTTTTCAAAATACTAACTTGAAAAATGTAGCCCTTGTTCTGAATAATCTTTAGCTGGTCAAGAAATATTGTTTTTGATTATGGTCTAGCGTAAAGTCGCCAGGTAAGATACAAGACACCCAGCGAAATCTGAATTTCAGATAAACAATGAATAATCGCTTGTATAAGTATCTCTCAATATTGGAAGGGACATACTTATACTAAAAGAATATTCATTGTTTATCTGAAATTCAGATTTCGCTGGGTGTCCTGTATTTTTATATGTTAAATCTGGCAACCCTGGTCTAGGGAGGAAGTTTCTTTCACAAGTTTTATGTTATGCAAATTGATTCTTTTTCAAGGTTTCAAGTCAGCCTTCACTAGATTGAAATGTCATGCGTTTTATTCTTATGTTCCCCTTTGTTTCGTTTTCATGAATCTCAGGAAAATACACAACCTCCTGGGCTTTTCACAAATACTAAGTTGCCAAAGGCTTTCTTCTCCTTAGATCTAGTCCTGCTAATATACATGGAGGGTGTTACTTGTTTGTTTGATAAATATTCATCGAGGGGTGCGTAGGTGGCCCAGTCAGTTAAGCATCCAGTTCTTGATTTGGGCTCAGGTCATGATCTCGCGGCCCATGAGGTGGAGACCTGCATCAGGCTCTGTGCTGACAGCATGGAGCCTGCTAGGGATTCTCTCTCCCTCTCTCTCTGTCCCTCCCCCCCCCCACTTGCACTCGTGCACACACACACTCTCTCTTTCAAAATAAATAAATAAATTTTAATAAAATAAAATAAATATTCATAGAGTACCAGGGATATGATGATAAGCAAGAACAGACACATTCCTCTCCTCATGAAGATCAGGGTCTAGGGAAGGAGACAAATATTAACCAATAGGCACAACCCCAAAGACCTGCTTACATAACTTGTGAGGGGGAGAAGCAATAATTATTTTTGTTCTACCTCTTTACACATCTTGATCTAAACCACGCATATTTAAAGGTTATGGATTTTTAAATTATACAGAAATAAAACAGTGACATTAGAATCACAGTTGGCCAAATGATGGCTGGCAAGAGACTGCTCTCCCCCAAACCATCTGCATCATATCTCTTGTTTTCACAGATCTGATCAGGTTTCTGCCTGATCCCTTTTGACCCTTGGTTCATATGGGAGTTCTGACATACTTTTCCATCCCATTAATTCCCTTTCCTGGCACTTACGACCATCCCTATTTTTTCACTATTACATGAAAATAAGACCCTTCTGATTTTTTTCCTTAAGATATCTTATACCCCGTTTCCATTCCCATCCCAATACATTGAGGCCTTTTATAATATTTTAATGCCTCGCCTATCTCACCAGCCTCCTGTCCCTTCCCCAATGACTAACTTTTGTAGAGACAGTTTTGTACTTTTAGATCATTATTAGGGTTTCCTTACAACTCATCTCTTTTGTTTCAAGAAACTTTCATTAGCTCTCACATTACACATTCTAAGACAATCTTTGAGTCTCCACCTCCATTTAAATATTATATACATAAATATAGCAAGGTTTGTAACTTACCAGTCTCTCTGTATTTCATTATCTTCTCCTAAATCTAGTTTCTCAACCCTGGCACTACTGACATTTTGAGAAAGACAATTCTTTGTTTGGCAGGGAGGGGAATCTGTCCTCAACACTGTGGGATGTTTGGCAAGAGCTCTGGCTTCTGCCCCTAGATGCCAGTAGCAGAACTCAGTTGTGAGATCTTCCCCAGTTGTGCCAACCAAAAATATCTCCAGATATTGCCAAATTCCAGGGAGGGGGAAGGGGGCAAAAACATTCCTAGATGAGAACCCCATAGTCTCTATTTTATTTTTCACATGATGTTGGTTTTCTTCATATGGAGTATATTAAGATGTCCAGTTGTCCCAGTTTGCCTAAGACTGAGGGGTTTCCCAGGAGATAGAGCTTTAGTGCTAAGATGGACAAAGTCCTGGACAGACCAGGATGAATTAGTTATCCTATTGGGTGATATAGTCTTAAATCCTTGCTAATCCACCAATATCTGTCCTTCATTTCGCCAGATAAATGTTATCTTGTGCAGATATGGAATCTTAGTACTATCTTCTCAGTAGCCTAAGCATATTACTGTCCCATTTTCTAACACAAAGGAGGACAGGCAAAAAGTATGAGTCTAGTATGTATTTCTTACTCGCTGGAAACTTGTAAGATTTTCTCTTTATCCATAAAAGTTAAAAATGTTACCAGAATATACCAAATATACACCTTTATTCTCATTCTTCCCCTCCATCAGTCTTACCCAGAATTTATTCAATTCTCTCAAACTGAAAATTTGTTTGTTCCTTATTTCATGTACTCAATTATTGCCTCCCCTCCATCTCTATTTTTTTCTTCTTCTGGAATTCCTTTAGTCCACATGTCATGTCTTAGAGATCTGAATACATGAGATCTTCTATCTTGTCCTTACATTTCCATCTCTTAGTAATTTTCTTCTGCATCTTAAGACATTTCTTCCACTCTTTGCTTTTCAACAATGACCATTTTCTCCTTCAGTTTATCTACCAATGGTTTAATGTTAAATAACATCATGAGTCTTTTATCTCAAAAATCTTCTTGGTACTGTCCTTGAATCTCTTCTAGGCTCCTGTTTTCATTCAGGTTGGTGTCTGTCTTTCATAGCAGTTCAGTTTTATTAGGGGCCAGGTCTATTTATGTGTTCTCCCTCATTTTCACCCCTGAACCCCCTCAAGTGTGCTAGTATTCACTTTTGTACATTGGGGCTTGAGTTCAAATATTTGGACTCCTTGAATAATGCAAAGTGCTACTAAACCTTTTTGTGTGGTCCAGTGGTCATTTGGTCCCTGGCAAGACACCAGGAAGATGCTTCTCTGCTCTCTGGCCTCCTCATACTCATCCATCCTCAAAAAAAAAAAAAAAAAAAGAAAAGAAAAGAAAAGGAAAAAAAAGAAAAGAAAAAAGGAAGCCAAAGGAACCAGGAACCCACCTGCTACAGATGACCAGTTTACGTTGGACAGTGGGGAGAATGTGCCACGTATAATTATCCAATCCAGCATCACTTTCGTCTCTGATATTTATTTTACCTTCATTTATTCCTTCTCTAACATTCTTCCTTTTTTTAATGGAGATTTGAGTTTCTGACCTCTGTCATTTTCCTCCTTTCTGAAGAATTTCTTTGAACATCTCTTACAAGGCAGGTCTTCTGGTAACAAATTCTCTCAATTTTTGATTATCTGAGGAAGTCTTTATTTCTCCTTCACTTTCGAAGAATATCTCATTGGATACAGAATTCTGGGCTAATCGGTTTTTTTCTCTCAACATTTTTAATATTTCACACTCTTACTTGGATAGTTGCTGAAGAGGAGTCTGGTGTAATTCTTATCTTTGCTATTCTATAAGGTAGACTTACAGTGCCCACAACCTCAAGCTTCTTTAAAGACTTTCTCTTTGTCTTTGAGTTCTCTGCAGTTTGAATTTGATATGCCTAGGTGTTGCACTTTGGTATTTACCTTGTTTGGGTTTCTCTGAGCTTTCTGACTCTGGTTTGGTGTCTACCATTAATTTTAGGAAATTCTCAGTCATTATTGTTTCAAAAATTTTTTATGCTCCTCCCTCTTTTCTCTCCTGCTGGCATTTCCATTATGCATATATAACACCTTTTGTAATTTTCCCATAGTTCTTCCATGTTCTCTTTTGAATTTTTCATTCTCTTCTGTCATTACATTGTTTTGGAAGTTTCTATTGACATTTATTCAAGCACACTGATTCTTTGTTCAGCTGCATCCAATCTATTGATGAGCCCATGAAAGGCATTCTTCATTTCTGTTACAGTTTTGTTTTTTGTTTTTTATTTTTTGTTTTTTGGGGTTTTTTGTTTTGTTTTGTTTTGCTTGTTTGTTTTGATTGCTGGCGTTCCTTTAGGTTTTTAGAGTTTCCATCTTTCTGATTATATTTTCTATTTGTTCTTTCATGTTGCACCCCCCCCCTTTAAGTTTCTTTATTTATTTGAGAGAGAGAGAGAGTGGGGAAGGAGCAGAGAGAGAGGGAGAGAGAGAATCGATCCCAAGCAGACTCCATGCTGTCAGAGTGGAGCCTGATATGGGACTTGATCTCATAAAGCTTGAGATCATGACCTGAGCCAAAATCAAGAGTTGGCACTTAACCAACTGCGTCGCATAGGCTCCTCTGTTGTCTCTTTATTAAGTCAGCATCCTTGGCCTATTAATCATAGTCATTTTTAATTCCCAGTCTGATAATTCCAACATATCTGCCCTATCTGACTGAGTTCAGTTCTGATGCTTGCTCTGTCTCTTCAAACTATGCTTTTTGTCTTCTAGTATGCCTTGTAATTTTTTGTTGAAAGTTGGGTATGATATCCTGGGGAAAGGGGATCCAGTACTTGTTTTCATGGAGGTTGCTGCTCAAGGACTTCTATCTAGTAAACTATGATTTTTTTTGTATCTACCTATCTGTTCCTCCAACTTGAAGGCAGTGGTTTGCCCTGTGACCTCATCCAGTAAGATCTGTTGATTTTTCGTTTGTTTAGCTTTTTACTTACTGTGAGGATGGCATTAATGACTTCAAGCTTTTTACACGCCAGACTGAAAACCAGGAGTCCTCCCTTCTATTTACACCAACAACACTCCCCTCTCTGCAGACCAAGGGGCAATTTATTTTCTTTGCCTCACTTAGGCTCTTTCCACTAACTCCAGACTCTTGTCAAGCACACAGAGAGTAAGTGCTGAATCGACTTTCTCCAACAGAATCAGCCAGAGGTAGTGCTGTCTTCATACCCCCTAGTCCAGCATCCTACTGGTTTCAAGAGGAGGGCACGGATTTGGGAGAAGCCTGGGCCCACTGAAGCTGCTGTCTTCTTAGAGCTCCCCTTAATCCACTTGCACACAGTTGGCTGCCAAATCAAATTTAGATTCTGCCTCTTCTGTCTCTCTCTCTCTCTCTCTCTCTTTTTTTTTTTTTCCCCTTGCTGGCCCAATTTCCTATTCCTTCTGCTCTCTCTTCCTCACCCGGCATTCTACCAGCTTCTTCCCTGCAGGTCTCTTCCCAAATCTTCCCAGTTCAGTTTTCACCAGCAGTGAAGCACAACTTGGATCATTTCACTGCCTCCTCAGAAATTGTCAGTGTCTTCCCAATGCTTCCTGGATTAAACACAACTTGCCTCGTCCTGACATTTAGGACCAATCTGCATTTCTAAGCTTAATGCTCATTGATCTCCTACCAACAACTGACTCCTAGCCAAGCTAAAATTGTAGACATTTTCCCAACACCTGGGCAATTTCCTATTCTGTGCCTTTGGCTTCTCATTTCAGTTGTGCCACCTAAAATGCTTTGTCAGGTTGCCGAAATCTTAGCCATTCTCCAAACACGTCTCCTTTATCAATTTTTTCCTCATTCTTGTAACCAAAAACTAACTCTTGCTTACCCTCTTTCTCTCTCTTTTGTGGCCTCCAGTGTATTTTCAACTTCAGCATTCTTATTAAGGTATTACTGTCCTTTAGGCACCTGCCTTTTTCTGCCTCTGATATCCCCAGCTCCTTGAGGACAGTCTGTATTATACGAATTTCCACATTCTTTTGCAACATCTAGCACCATGTTTTGCAATGTGGAGTTGATCAACAAATATATCTTGATTTAAAAGCATGCTGTTTTAAGATGGAAATCCATGGCTTTCAGCACATTCATTACAGTTTTGATGTATTGAATAAAACAGATTATCCTTGACACTCACAAGAGAAAGACTTGATGAATCCCAAATACTCGAAATCAAAAATGTTCTTATACACCCTTAATTCATCCTCCATTATGTTTCTGCCAATAGAGTGTTTACCCAACTCTCCACATGTTAAATACATTTTCTGTCTTTACTTATCTTTTTCTCTTACCTGATGACCATTTTCCCCAAAGAAACAGAGTTTATAATAACTTCATGAATGTTACTATGCACGTGCTGGGAAGACACAACCTAGAGGGACACTGGTAGCCAGTTAGATTGGCAATGTGTACTGTTTGTTTTTGTTGCCCCAAAATGACAAACTACTGCATTATGGACCTTAAGCTGGTTTTGTTTTGTTTTGTTACAAATAATGACCACCACAACTGTTAAATCCGTATAGTTAGGAAATCACTATACTACGAAGCATATTCAAATTATCTGCTACTGGCCATAAATATAATTCAGTTTCCAGCAAAAGCAACTTCAGGTTTGGACTATTACTTCTCTGTTTTCCACTTGTGCCTCCCTCTACCACACTGGAAACCACACAGCTGCCATGATCGTCAACATCAACATTCTAAGCCACTAGAATAAGACAAACTTTTTTCTATTGACTTACTATTATTATTATTATTATGGTAAAATACACACAACATAAATTTACCACTAGGGACATTTGGTACATTCACAAGGTTGTGCAGCCATCACCACTATCTCATCCCAGATCTACTGACCGTTTTTTTTTTTTCTTTTCCTAATGGCTTTTTGCTAAAATAAATTAGGACTAGTTTCTATAATGTAGGCAGATACTAATTTTGCAGAATTGGATATTTTAAATCTTTTAGACTCGCCAGCTTTTATAAACTGAACAAATAAACAGTCCAAAAGAAAGAATCACTGTTTGGTCCCTCCGTTGGTCTGTGTAGAAGCATTTTGAGAGTAATATGTAGTTGGGAGTCACTGGCCTTGGGAGGGCCAGGCAGCATGGTTTCCAGCTCCTGGCGGCTCCTGGAACTGTAACAAACCTGGATAAGGCACAGGAGACCCAAGACCTTGGCACATTTTCACCGAGGCCAAGTCACACCATTAAACCTCAGTTAGGAAATATCAATAACTTTTGAAAAGTGGATTGCCGTTTAGCGTATTACCAGCTGTCAGCGCCTCAGGAACTAAATTGAATGGCCAGGGAATTGAGATATGAAAAGTAAAGAAAAAAAATCACAAGGGCCTCCTTTAATATCATTTGTAACATGTCCCCCCACACTTGCCCCACCGCCCCTCCCTGACAACTGAATACACCATAAATAGGAAAAACAGAAGTTTTGCTTTGTTTTTCAAGAAACAGGGATAGAGCGATTATAAAATATCAGAAGTATAAAAGCTGATGCCTCAGAAACCACTACTCTTTCTACTCTTATATTTTATAATATAAACCAGATGTTTTGAGTTTTTCCATATAGCTTCTTTCAGAGAAATAATGCTTTGGTATTTGGCATGTTTTTGACCTTAGGTAAATTATTCCTACCTATTTATTTCTCAATCTTCACAAATGTGGTTTTCAGAAAATTCTAAAAGTAAATATCCCCTAACTGGGCTAATACAGCTATCCATTTTAACATTTAATATTTATCATATAACAGGGTAATGGTTTTGAAAAATTGTAATTTAAAGAGGGAAAAAATGCATTTATGTAAGCCCTTTGACCCAATGATATCCAATTCTTGGGAAATCGTTTGGGAAACAGCCCAATCGGGTTGTTGGCAAATTGAGATAGAAGGAGTGGCCCGACATACATAAAACTGCCTGAGGTCTCTGTAACGGTGGGTTTTGTCCGCTAACACCAAAAAAGAGAGAAGGAAAATTTGTGAATTCAGAAAGTGTCCCTTGAACTTGTTTGATTTGTTGTTAGAGTAAACATTCAGCCAGTTTCCAAATGAATTACCTGAAATCTTCTGAGGTTTCACTCTGAATCTTACGGTTTGTATGTCTTCCAGGCTCATAGGAAACCAAACGGTAACACAAATCGAGATGGCCATAAAAATACATAAAAGCTGAAGCCAGAAATTTCCATACTCCCTGACCACGATGGGTACCTCTCAGGACCCTGCCTCCCCCCCCCCCCCCCCGGCCCCCTCGGCCTGGTTGCTAAAATCTGCAAATTAGCAAACCAACACTCGGAACTGCCAGGTGTCTTCGTCCGAATCAGTCCCAGTGAATAAAAGTAACCACTTGGGCCTCATCGCAGCGCACAAGCGGGCTATTGCGC